>JAQIUQ010001762.1:155000-586970 GCA_030378365.1 Hybognathus amarus | reverse complement strand
TATCCATCATAAAAGTGCATCTATCAATAATAAAAGTGCAACTATCAATAATAAAAGTGCAACTATCCATGATAAAAGTGCAACTATCCATGATAAAAGTGCATCCATCCATGATAAAATGCATCTATTCATCTTAAAAGGGCATCTATCAATAATAAAACTGCAACTATCAATAATAAAAGTGCAACTATCCATGATAAAAGTGCATCTATCCATGATAAAATGCATATATCCATCCTAAAAGTGCATCTATCAATCATACAAAAAAGTGCATCTTTCCATGATAAAAGTGCATCTATTTATGATAAAAGTGCATCTAATCATCATAAAAGTGCATCTATCCATGATAAAAGTGCATCTATTTATGATAAAAGTGCATCTATTCATCATAAAAGTGCATCTATCCATAATAAAATTAGCATCTATTCATAAGTAAAAGTGCATCTATCCCTGATAAAATTGCATCTATCCATCATAAAAGTGCATTTATCCCTGATAAAATTGCATCTTTCCATGATAAAAGTGCATCTTTCCATGATAAAAGTGCATCTATTCATCATAAAAGTGCATCTATCCATCATAAAAGTGCAGCTTTCCATGATAAAAGTGCATCTATTCATCATAAAAGTGCATCTATCCATCGTAAAATTGCATCTTTCTATCATACAAAAAAGTGCATCTTTCCATGATAAAATTGCATCTATCCATCATAAAAGTGCATCTATCCATCATAAAAGTGCTATCTATCCATCATAAAATTGCATCTTTCCATCATACAAAAAAGTGCATCTTTCCATGATAAAAGTGCATCTATCATCATAAAAGACAATCTATCATCATAAAAGTCATTTATCCATAATAAAAGTGCATCTATCATCATTAAAGTGCATCTATCATCATAAAAGTGCATCTATCCATAATAAAAGTGCATCTATCATCATTAAAGTGCATCTATCATCATAAAAGTGCATCTATCCATAATAAAAGTGCATCTATCATGATTAAAGTGCATCTATCATCATAAAAGTGCATCTATTAATACATCACTCCAATGGCCATTGAGTGCACACTGTCGACACTTCAAAACACTAGGAAAAAAAAAGTTCAAAAAGCGGTACGCAACCCATGTTAACTCTATAATGTGATGCATTTCAGTCTGAAACATCCAACAAGAAACGCAGGTCTGGACATGAGCCTTGGCCGTTTCAGAGGCGGAACAAATAATGATAAATGCTTCTGAAAACAAACATTCATTTTCTTTGGAACAGCACACACTAATGAATCATACAGAATAAGGAACGTGTATTAAGAGAGTAAATAGTGGGCAATTATGACTTAATGTTGACTTATGTCAGGTGGGGTTCATCCATCCATATCTATGGGAAATGAGAGCCATGGACTGGTTTTCCCACATTAACAGGGAGATCTGGACATATTAGCATACAGTAGGAAAGATGAAAAAAAATATTCTGCTTGAAATACTTTTAATCAACGACCTTAATCTAAAGCCATGTTCACACTACACAATATTCACCCGATTTTGGCCTGATGTAGGGTTTTGTGGTGACTCGTAAACAAAATCGAATACATTTTATCTCATATAGTGCATCATAATGGATGACAAAAAGACTAGCATGTTTATTTTTTTGACCTTCCGCGACGCTAGTGCTAGTTCCGCCATCTTGATGACATCACAAGGGTTGTTAAAGGTGCCAAGCGATGATTGATCTGGAACCAGCGTGTAGTCTCACACACATTATGCCCTGTCCACGACACAACACAGGAATTAAGGAGTGACGGTGACAACAATATCATGTAGTTTAAACCTGGCGTAGTTCTGACAAGCACAGACACCAAGTGCACTGACCCATAACATACAAATACTAAGCATCTCCAGCCAAAAGAGCAACGCAGGGCCTTGCGAAACTGATGTGTCAATGAAATGTGCCATTGTGTACCACCTCCGACAGAGCTCGTTGCTCCCAGAAGAGAAATCTGTTAGTCTGTTGGGATCCTTCTCGGTTCCGCTGCCTCGCTTGACTCCTGAATCTCCAAAGCACACTTATTTGCATCTCATTTTGAATGACAAAGCAGCAGGGGTTACAATTTCTGGTGTGGAACTGATTGGTTCCTGTTAAGAGGATACGTCTGATCATAGATGCTCTTCTCAAGATACCCAATCACTCGCACATCCACGACAAAACACAAACGCTTTCCTTTTCACAAATCCAGAATGCTAAAAAAGCTAACACTGTAAAACATGTCAACAAGAGGAATCTGTCGGCTGTGCATGAGAATCAGCCTATAAACATGGTTAAAAAATGGTTCAAATTCAATATGCAGCAAAGAGAACCAATCACAATTCATATGCAAATACGCAACGTGTCATCATTGCGTTACATTTTGAACAATAGCAGAGTCTCATTTCAGAGGTCACATTTGTCCACCGCATACGTCTTCAGGATGTCGTTTGAGAAAAGTAACCATTATATAATTGGCGTTTATTCTTTGTGAAGGATAAATTCTTTATGACTTTGAGAGTGCACTTGTTCTTCACTGAAATTAGTCTAATGCGGACAAATGCGACCTCCAGATGAGCCATCGAAACACAGCTAAAAGACTTCTGCAACTATAATCTAGGGTTTATAGTTTAATATAGTTTAAAACGATTACATCGCATCCAAATTCGCACCCAAATCATTTACATAACATGTGTGTGTACTATGTATAATGATTTGTATGTATAAAATATTTGTAGGCTATATATATATATATATATATATGTTATATGTTTGTTATATATATATATATGTTTGTTTATTCAGTATTAATATATACATGCATGTGTGTATGTATATTTAAATACACAAACATGCATGCATACATTTAAGAAAAATGTGTTTTTATATACTAAATATTTATACTTTATAGATATATTTATATAAATATAATGTATTTATAAAATATTCATATATACATGCATGTGTATATTTAAGAACAAATATGTTATTTATATATCAAATATTTATATTTTATAAATATATTTATGTATTATATATTTATAAAATATTAATATGATGCATGTGTGTGTGAATTTATATTATAAATACACAAGCATGTATGTATGTGTATATATATATATATATATATATGTATATATATATATATATATATATATTCAAGAAAAATTTGTTATTTATGTATTAAATATTTCTATGTATATATAATTATATAATATAAGATATATGCAAATATTTCTTAAATATATACATGCATGTGTGTGTATTTATATATACAAAATAATTATACACAATACACACATTACGTAAACAAACGTTTTATTTTGGATGCGATAAAGCACTGATTAATCATAATCGAACAACCAACCACAAGTAAAAAGTAGACGCATTTTTAATCAGCTGGTCATGTTCATCATTTTGAACAGACAATTTGCATGAAAAATGACTTTTTATGCCAAACATTGTTTTTTTCTGTTAAGTGAACATGCAAACAATGCAAAGTCATCACTGCTGTTACAACTGAAACATTTAAAATTCTAGCAATGAAGCGAAATAAGATTTTTTTAAAAATGTAATCATTCATTTTGCAAGTGTACACTTTTTAATACAGTAAATCTATTATAATATAATAGAACATAATTGTAAGGCCCTGATCACTGAACATAAACTCAATTTATTTGTACAGTGCTTTCTAAACTTTACAGTTCTGAATTAAACTGCCAGAAATTGTGGAGAGCAAGAAAATATGTGAGAGTGGGGCATTGAGGCCGTGTGGGACAGGTATTAATTGAGACATTACCAGAGATCGCCAGAGGGGCCAAAACACAGATCTGGTGGCCACAGGAACAAAGAACATTCACAGTGGATTTGACATTGTCCAGACACAAGCGTTCTGGTGGCAGAGGAGGAGTTACAGGCTGAGTGAACGCATATGAGCTCTGTCCAAACACTCTGACATCATCTGGACATTCATGCATGTCTGACACCCCGTCTACACCACACACACACACAAGACCCCAGATAGAAAAGACACGCTTTCTTTCTCCAAAGGTTCAAGGTACATTGTTATTCTGCATTCATTCTGACAAGCAGGCAAAATCTCTTCAACAAAGACACTTCCAGAAGAGGCTGTGCATTGTGTACCGCTAAAAAAAAAGAAACAAAAAGAGAGGACACATTAACGGTTTGTTGGATTGTACCCAGAGACTATTGCCAAAAGACTTCTAGAATCAGAATCCAGAAGTAATATCAGTCTTTCTAGATGTTTATATTTTCTGAAGAGATAAAGTTGTGTTTCCCATGGGTTTGCTTACTGGCCCAGATTAAAAGACTCCAGTTGAAGGGTCTATAACATTTGTTCACTCGTTTTGTTGTCCAGGACAATTCTATCCACACACAACATGCAGCTATACACCTTATTTTTCACAATGGAGGTGGAACACCAGAAGCCTTGCACATTTAAGTTAAATGCTGTGATTGACCAATCAGAATCAAGCATCCAGAGAGCCATGTAATAAATTAAAAGTAACGAGAAATGATATTAGTCAGGCCTGAGAGGAGACTAGGGCAAATATCTCTGTCACGGTTCCAGTGGCTCATAAAAGACCAGCCTGATCCCCATCCACTGCAGCATTTATCTTCATTCCCCATTCATGGGTGGGATAGTCACTGATGTGTGTGTGTGTGTGTCTGACTGATTACACCGTCTCGACTGAACAGTGGGGTGGGAAACGGGACATCCAGCGATTGAGGTGTGCCTTCATTCACCAACACCAGGATTGTTGGGTAAATCACGACCTGCGAGGTGCATGTTGAGGCTGTAAGTGAGACGGATACTGGCTAATTGTTTATTGCGGACAACTGTTATGGGGCAAAGGGTGCAGAGAAGCAATCAATAAAAACATGACTGTGTGTGGCCGTCAGTTCCTGAGGCAGCATCTGTACAGCGCAGAGCCAAACAGCATGATGGGCCCTCACACACTCAATTAGCCATATTAATTAACTGTCCAATACATATCATTTAAAATCAATTTAGGCCTCTTTATGGACTCTCTCAGGCACAATTTCAAGCCAAATAAAGCTGAAATAAACACTGCTATTATTCAGGCTCAAGAAGGACTTCTATTTCAACAGTCTTAGAAGAAAAGGTTCTATATATAAGCTTAAAAGGGTCTATCAGCGCTACATATTGGAACCCCTAAAAGGTTCTATACACTCTTAAAAAAAAGAGTTCTATACAGAAACCCTGGGGTTCCATACTTGGCCAATCAGAACCTTTTACCAAAAAAAAATGGAAATGGTTCCATCCTCCACCTCATGGAACTCCAATATATAGAACCATATTGGAGTTCCATGAAGCGGGGGATGGAACCATTTCTGGTTCTAAATCGAACCATTTCTTCTACAAGTACAAAGAGGAAATGGATCATGTGAATACATATTGGTTCGTGTGGGGAAAAAAGTACACAAATATATACATTCAAAAGCACAAAAAAAGTTGACTTGTCAAAACCAATAACATGAGCTTTGGTGCACGAGTGGTTTTCGAGTTTGAATCCAGCTAGCAACATTTGCTTTCTTTCTACAGGAGGAACAAACTGAACGATTTCATTTTTACCAAGCTGATCACTAAAAATACCCTTACCGTGTGTTCTTAAGAAGTTTTAGGTTTTATAAAGCTGTGATACATCTTCCGATTAACACCACTATTTAGCTATTCAAATCGATTTGCAAATCGAAGAGGTTTCTTCATAACGTGAACAGCTAAGTCAATTATAGCAAGATGGAGGCTGTGCATCACATGACATCAAATATTAGCGGTTCACCCTCAGGACTCGGGTCGCTGTTGGATAGTGACTTTAGAAACTTTTGTGATTTATACACTCGCATAAAGGATTATTAGGAACACCATACTAAAACTGTGTTTGACCCCTTTCGCCTTAATTCTTCGTGGCATTGATTCAACAAGGTGCTGAAAGCATTCTTTAGAAATGTTGGCCCATATTGATAGGATAGCATCTTGCAGTTGATGGAGATTTGTGGGATGCACATCCAGATGTTTTCCACCACATCCCAAAGATGCTCTATTGGGTTGAGATCTGGTGACTGTGGGGCCATTTTAGTACAGTGAACTCATTGTCCTGTTCAAGAAACCAATTTGGGATGAGCTCAGAGCTTTGCATTATCCTGCTGGAAGTAGCCATCAGAGGATGGGGACATGGTAGCCATAAAGGGATGGACATGGTCAGAAACAATGCTCAGGTAGACTGTGACATTTAAACGATGCCCAATTGGCACTAAGGGGCCTAAAGTGTGCCAAGAAAACATCCCCCACACCATTACACCACCACCACCAGCCTGCACAGTGGTAACAAGGCATGATGGATCCATGTTCTCATTCTGTTTACACCAAATTCTGACTCTACCATCTGAATGTCTCAACAGAAATCGAGACTCATCAGACCAGGCAACATTTTTCCAGTCTTCAACTGGCCAATTTTGGTGAGCTCTTGCAAATTGTAGCCTCTTTATCCTATTTGTAGTGGAGATGAGTGGTACCCGGTGGGGTCTTCTGCTGTTGTAGCCCATCCGCCTCAAGGTTGTGTGTGTTGTGGCTTTGCTGCATACCTCTGTTGTAACGAGTGGTTATTTCAGTCAAAGTTGCTCTTCTATCCGCTTGAGTCAGTCGGCCCATTCTCCTCTGACCTCTAGCATCAACAAGGCATTTTCGCCCACAGGACTGCCGCATACTGGATGTTTTTCCCTTTTCACAGCATTCTTTGTGAACCCTAGAAATGGTTGTGTGTGAAAATCCAAGTAACTGAACAGATTGTGAAATACTTAGATCGGCCCATCTGGCACCAACAACCATGCCACGCTCAAAATTACTTAAATCACCTTTCTTTCCCATTCTGACATTCAGTTTGGAGTTCAGGAGATTGTCTTGACCAGGACCACACCCCTAAATGCATTGAAGCTACTGCCATGTGATTGGTTGATTTGATAATTGCATTGATGAGAAATTTAACAGGTGTTCCAAATAATCCTTCAGGTGAGTGTATACTTCAATGCCATATTTTGTAATATATGAATCATTTTATTTTTCTAATAAATTAGAATTAGGGGGTTTTATTCATTTTTGACCTTAACAACAACATCAGTCCCGATTCACTTTTATAGCATGGCGAACATTCTGCATAAGATCTCTTTTGGGGCCAACAGAAGAACGGCTTTAGAGTGACATGACGGGGTGGAAATGGTGAAAGAATTGTCGTTTTGTCTGAACGATCCCTTTAAGCCAGAGCACTTCTCTGGTAGTGGATTAAGACAGTATGTCTGTGAAACAAAGCCGCTGGAAAGCAGAAGCCAGGAGGAAAACAGCAGTGCCGTCCACACAGGGCATCAGCAGCAATAATGCTCTTCACGGAGAGACTTTGTTTACTGGCCAAACTAAACTGCCAAGACTGACACCAATTTGTAGAAAGACAGCCGACGGAGCCTAAGGAGCAAAGCCTCGCTGTCGGATCACATGAAGCTCTGTACCAGCATTGTGTGGAAATGTCAGCAATGGTCTCCGCTGAGAAAACATTCACGCTAAGACACTATTCAAATAGCATTTATTTGCATTATGCAATGGCAAGAGAAAAGAAACAACCATCCATCTGTAAGCCTATTCAAACTGCTTTCTGTGTTTCTCCAACAAGAGACAATAACTTCAAACAAATCTCTTATGGGATCATGCAGAATTATTGATTGAATTATCCTTTATGATAAAAATAGCTTTCCTTCTGTTCAGAAATGCTGTTTTGTCTCTCTGCAGGCTTTACACTCATCACACACACACATATGCCTCTGCTTCATATCGCTCTGTTGTATCCTACCCACAATCCCTCTCACCTTAGACTTCAGCTCAGCTGATTCTTGGCAGGATTTGCCAAAGGCTGGACAGTGAAGTTCTGAACTGTATGAATGTGCGTTCGAACTTATCGAGACTGTTTCCCAAAGAACCTTTCAGAACACTTAAAGTTCTCAATGCTTCATGTTTTGCATGTAGGGACCCTCATTATGTTACTGTGTGGCTATTTTGAGCCTTGTTAATGGTTTTAACTAGCAATTTATTTTTACTTATTATATGCCCCCATATACCAGTGAATGTGTTATTAGACCAAAGGTTCATTTTGCGTTGAGTTCTCCTTTAAGAAACGTAATAAAGGATGAATGACAATTGTTCACCCAGTTTGAGTTTGTAAGAGTTCCAAGTGTATAAATTTATAAAATAAACAAACATAAATGTTTAATTACACTGTAAAAAAATTTGGAGTAGGATTTACTTGAAAAATGCTTGCTAAACTATCTCACTCAGAAAATGCTAGTAAATTTACAAAGATTTGCCAAGAAAAAACCTAAACATATTCATCAGTAGCTGTAATTAGAAATCTTTAAGTTAAATTTACTTGGAATACGGAATTAAGTAAACTTTACAAAAAATAAGTAATTTTAACTCGGCTAGTAAGAGGTTGATTAATATCGATTTCCTTTGCCTTTGTATTACATTTCACAAAAACAATAATCTTGAATTTTATTAGTTAATTATAGTATGTGCTCAATAATTAGATCATCTAAGTAATTTATATTACATCATGTCAGATGTTAAACATCATGTGAATGCAAACACCTCAATACTTGGTAGACAATACACAATGGCGGTAACATTTGATGGGTCGTTTTTGAGTTTGAATGTGTCACTTTGAGCAAAAAATTTACTAGAAATGTGACAAAATAACACAGTCTCATCCCAATTCGTCATATAACTGACGTTTTGGGACGTTTTTTGACCATTCGTCAATATACGACTTTTAGTGCCCCTTAAACGTCGGTAGATGACGTTATGGGAACCTAACTCTACCCCAGACCTAAACCTAACCCTAAACCCAACTCGTCACCTAACTGACGTTAAAGGTAAAGCGTCAGTTGTATGACGACCCGGGATAGTCATCTACCGACGTTTAAGGGGGCCCTAAAAAGTCGTATATTGACGAATGGTCAAAAGACGTCCCAAAACGTCAGTTATATGACGAATTGGGATGAGACTGTTACTAATACTGACAACAAAAATCAATGATATAACAGTGTAAATACAGCTGGAAACCAGTGAAAAATGAGCCTAATTAATTATTCAAGGTCCAGTGCATGATGGGAACCCCAGTATCAGAAAAGTTGAGTCATTTTTACTTAATTTTATTGAGTTGATATTTACACTTTCATTTCTGCTCGCGATATGGAATTTACTTAGTTTTTTAAATTCTTGCCTGAACTAACTTTTTCAAGTAAATTTTAAATTTTTTACACCAAAAAATCATTTACAGTGTAAGAAAGACATAATTCATATTAATTTATATGTTATTTAGCTTTTTGATACGGCCTTTAACTAGTTACAGAACAGTAAGCCGCTCTCTGAGCTTCAGGGTGACTCATTGGGAGGAGATGGGGTCTTAGCATGGAACATCCAAATGGGACACCTCACGGTGTGAGCTTGAGCCAATGCTATTCCAGTCCTGCTCCTCTGAAGAGCGCAGGAATGACCTACATAGTAAATGATTATCCCTTTCATTCGTCCCTCACTCCCTCTATTCTGCCGGGGCTGAGAGGAGCAGAGGGCAAACGCCCCACTTCCACTGCAGAGGACAGATAAAAGACCATCCGTCTCCAACGAATCCCCTTACCCAACACACACTGACTTCTTCAGTCACTATCTCTAACTCGCTCACCCCAACTTTATCAGTGTCCTCTTCTCCCCATGTTTCTCACCCTCTCTCAATCATCTGTGAGGAGGATTAAGTTCTTCATATGCTGCTTTCGATCACTTCTCTCTCTCCATTACCTCACCCTTATCTTTCTCCCCACTCTGGCGCCCCTCTCTCTTATTTCTTTGCCCTAATTACCTTTCCTCTTTCATCCTTTGGCTTTTCCCATCCAAGTTCTTCTAGTATTTCTCTTTAATTCTCTTTTTCACTTTCTCAGTTTTTTGTTGGTCTTTCTCTCCTCATCCTCATGTTTACTCCTGGCTGATCGAGTATCATCTCTGTTGTGCATCATGCCAGGTTGAGTTGGCCCCTTTTCTCGTTCCTGTTGTCTGAAATCTATAAATAACACTTCATCGTGCGCTAGCCGAGCCGAGCTCTGCGCTCGGTGAGATGATAACTTTATTTCCCGGCCGTAGGGAGAGAATTACATGTGCATGTAAGACTTTGACGTCATAGGGAACTAGTTGCATTTTAACACCATTCAACATTTTCTCTTCAACATAAATATTTGAGTTTATAAAAGCTGGTAACACTTTAGAATACTGTTCCATTATTAATGAATAACTACACAGGAACAAAAATGAGAAACGCACTCTTAACACTAAAGTGTTGGATAGTAATGACCCAAATGTTACCAAATCCACTGGAAAGAAGTACTATCCAAAACCTTACAGAAACCTCAAGCACAATGACTACGTTTACATGCAGCCAATAACCCGTTCAAAACCGGGATATTAGCAAAATCCAGGTCGCGAACGGCCATGTAAACACTGGCAAAAACCTGAATATGTTCATATCCCGGATTTTAAAAACCGTGATATTATACCTGGGGTACCCCTTTTCTAACCCGAATTTTTGGTCATGTAAACGCGTATGAAATATCCGCATAGTGTGTTCTGCGCATGTTATATTCGCAAGGAATCTTGGTCCTTTGAGTAGAGAAACTTAGTTTAGGGTGCAAGGGTGTTAGTATTGCATTACTCCTATGTAGGTATTCATGAATGCCAGAACTGTATTCTAAAGTATTACCAATAAGCTTTAGTTTATTTTTGTGATTGTTAATGATGAAAATCTCCAATTATGCAAAGGCATTATGCAGGACTGAATAAAGGAACATGGTCAAACAAAATAACTTTCATCAAATAGATTAGGTTTAACTTTCATTATTTGTAACTTTAATATTCATGTTGGTAATTTCAGGGGTTCAAGAGAGTAAATTCAAGGGTTTAAGAGATTAATTATTATAATTATTTATTTATAGAAATATTATAGTTTTTTTGTTTTGTTTTTTACTTGTATAGCATTAGAACACGTTATTAGACACAAACTTTGTTCTTTGTTGTCAGATATTGAAAATATAGATGAAATAGGAGAAATATTGATTATCTTTTAGATCTTTAAAGCTGTTTTTATTAGTATAAGTTGCTGCATGCACTGCAGCAATATCGACGTATCTCACGACCAATTAGATTACGAGATTAAAAAGTGGCTAATTCGTACTAATTCATACGACCTCGACTCGATACAGAATTCGATACGATTTGTCCAAACCCACGTGATGGGTAGGTTGAGGGGCAGGGTCAGGGGTAGGTCATCGTATGAATTCAAACGAATTTGCCAATTCATAAAATATGTACGATTTAGCATTATGAGTGACGTCATACGAATTGTTATGAATTAGCCACCTCGTAAAATTCTTACGAATTCTCGTGAGATCAGGTTGGCCAAATATGCCAAACACACTGAGAATCACTTGAAAAATTATTCTCTAAAACTGACAGATGAATTAAACTGTTCTTGATTCAGCAGTCATGCACTGTGGCCGCACTTTCAGTTTTTTTGTCATTTTTGAAACAGGTGTGCGCAGGCTGAAACTCATTGCATAGAGAAGATCTCCCTGTGCATCAGTGCAATGACTCACTCCCACAAGATTCTGATAAAAAAAGGAAAAAAACAATGGTAAGGGATAAAACGCCGGGAGCAAAGCATCTTGCCTTAAATTCAGAAACTATGAAGTGAAAGAACACAAAATGGAGGGATTCTTTTTTTAGTATTCTTACTTTTTTAACTCCTCTGTAATGCAAATAAACACAAGTGCCTTAAGTTCCTTGATACTGGCAAACAAAGCACTTTAGGAAAAAGAGGCTGGAAAAGCCCCTTCAGCCCATGATCATCTGAGTGTTCCCTATGAGCATGGGACTACATTAATTGGGATTTGCTGAATGTGGAACATGACGAGGCTTGGAATGACTTTGACTTTGTTGATGGGCAAGTGCAATTGTTAAATAGCCCACAGGGCATGCCACTAATGCATTGTGGGAGACATTCCTAATTACACACAGTATACACTCATCTAAAGGATTATTAGGATACAATAATCTGATATAATACCATACTAATACTGTGTTTGACCCCCTTTCGCCTTCAGAACTGCATTAATTCTACATGGCATTGATTCAACAAGGTGCTGAAAGCATTCTTTAGAAATGTTGGCCCATATTGATAGGATAGCATCTTGGAGTTGATGGAGATTTGTGGGATGCACATCCAGGGCACGAAGCTCCCGTTCCACCACATCCCAAAGATGCTCTATTGGGTTGAGATCTGGTGACCATTTTAGTACAGTGAACTCATGGTCATGTTCAAGAAACCAATTTGAAATGATTCAGAGCTTTGTGACATGGTGCATTATCCTGCTGGAAGTAGCCATCAGAGGATGGGTACATGGTGGCCATAATGAGATGGACATGGTCAGAAACAATGCTCAGGTAGGCTGTGGCATTTAACACGATGCCCAATTGGCACTAAGGGGCCTAAAGTGTGTCAAGAAACATCCCGCACACCATTACACCACCACCACCAGCCTGCACAGTGGTAACAAGACATGATGGATCCATGTTCTCATTCTGTTTATGCCAAATTCTGACTCTACCATCTGAATGTCTCAACAGAAATTGAGACTCATCAGACCAGGCAACATTTTTCCAGTCTTCAACTGTCCAATTCTGGTGAGCTCTTGCAAATTGATATGGTTGTAATGTAATGGTAAATGGTTGTGCGTGAAAATCCTAGTAACTGAGCAGATTGTGAAATACTCAGACACCAACAACCATGCCACGCTCAAAATTGCTTAAATCACCTTTCTTTCCCATTCTGACATTCAGTTTGGAGTTCTTGACGAGGACCACACCACCACCAGGAAATGCATTGAAGCAACTGCCATGTGATTGGTTGATTAGATAATTACATTAATGAGAAATTGAACAGGTGTTCCTAATAATCCTTTAGTTGTGTGTAGTGTGGCATGATTTTTCTATTCCTTCTTTGTAATTCTCTCTCCCCAAAACTGATGAATAAGCCAACATCTTGCTACACTGGTTAATTAAATTTTAAAAAGTCGTATATTTACTAAAAATGGAAAGTTTATAGTTATTATAAGCCTGGGATGGAGATTGGTGCAATGCTTACAGGAGCATAAATGAGACTGCTGACAGGGGAAAATTAAGGTTATTAGTGTGCATTACCACAGCTCATATTAAACACCCTGGCCTCTGGAATGCAGTGCTCTTTTCTCAAACTCCTGCCTGTTTAATGTGCACTTTGCTCGAAATATACACTAGTACTGCATTTATTCATCTGACTGTAGCTGATCTGGCAGCTATAATGTAAGGAGTGACTTTAAGCACAGAGTCTATATGAACGAATGATTTCACACTGATTTAACGAGTAAATAGCCATTCAAGATCTCACTTGAATGTATGAGTTAAGTCTCATTGTGTAAAACCGCTGTAGGCTACTAGACAAAACCACTCCCCCTGCTTCGTGTCATTCTATAAAACATAGACACTATAAATAGTGCTTGCTGCTTCGCTATTTAGCTGCTGTGATTTCAGAACTGACCCTGTGGGTTTTGAGGCTCAAGGAGGCGAGAATTATGAAAGTACGGAAAATAGGCTGGTCCACTGGTGTAAAAAAATAAAATAAAAAATAATACAACCACTGTGGGCCAAAAGCATTTTTTCCCCTTCTTTTTAAGAGAAAGCACAAAAATAGCCATAGTATTATCAGAACAGCAAGTCACTCGGTGCCTAGATATATGGACTAAACTTTAAAACAATATTTTTCGAAGCTGTAAATAAAAGAAAAATTAAACCAAATTATTCCAGCAAGTTTAACTGAAAATTTCAGTATGTCACAATTTACTAGCAAGTTCTGATGCATGTAAATCCCACACCATTTTTTTCAGCGTGCAGGCATCATGTAATGTAGTAATTAAAAATTTTCACTACAAGGAATAGCCTACAGTACTTCAAGTAGGCTTTAATATTAAATATTTACTGGATATTAGTTTAAAGGATAATAAATATATATAGCATATTGACAAGAACGGCAAGGCTAAGGGAGAATACAAGGACAACATACATGGAGCTAACAAAGCTAGTCAAAATAAAAACTAACCAACAACAGGGAAACTATGGACACAGAAGACAGCAAAGACCAGACCCGTACTTCAGTACCAAGCAGTGTTGGGGAAATTTACTTTTAAAGGTGATGCGCTAAAATATTGCATTAATGTGTTATGTAAATTTTTTTGGGCTGGGCTTATTTTTTTAATATCAAAAAACACAAAAGTTCTAATTTTGACAAATTTAAAGTTCTTTATCTTTTACAGCAAAAGTTAAATGAATAAGTCTCAAGACCTGTTCACACTGGGACGAATCACGCGCATGATATTCGCCGACATTTAACGCCTCGTGACTAAACAAAGGGCTTCAATGTGAGTGTGCACATCGACGCGTAAAATGCCATGCTTAAAAGCGTCATTTTTAAAAAAACGCCTTCGGGTTCCTTTTTTTTTTTTTCTGACCAATTAGACTGGTGCTTCTGCTCACATGTTTGGAGCTTCTGAAGTTACAGTAAAACACAACTTGGGGGTGTTCAAACACTAAACGGTCTTGCTGAGAACACATACGGAACGGAGAAGAAGATATACGCCAAGTCGTGTCGCCGTCTACACAGCCAGGAAGAAATTAAACATCTTGATAAAAGAGAACTGTTATGGAGTAGTATTGCAGAGCAAACGGACGCCATCTAATGTTAGGGAATGAATTTGCATATTCACTCAGCTCATCGACAGCGAAAACGTTGGCTGTGAAAAAAAAGCACGTTGAAAAACGCTGGCGAATAACGCGCTGACTTTATAGCCTAACTTACGTAAATCATCAAATTAATTCTAGTACCCATGTCACTTTAAAAACAAAGAGAACCAAAATGTAGACTGTAACATCACTGCGAGAAGTTTAGTTGTTTCATTCCTAAACTTTTAAATAGCAGGGCCCCAGGCGAGCAATTCCACCCCAGGCAAGAATGTTTGCTACAGGCCATCTAACTCAAGTCAATTCTGATTTCTGCCCATGTACTGCATGATTATTCTTGACACAGAACAAATTACAAATGTGTAGACCATTTAATGCCTATGTTTCATTTTCTTTGTGTAGTTCCTTTTGTTAAATGTCAAAAAGGTGGGGAGATGTAGGTGAGAATGCACTGAAAATGACCGTTACTACATTGTTCTTTATAGTATTTCATAATGCATTCTGTATTTTGGTGCTACAGTTTTACACATTAAGTTGTGTTTCTGTCATCTGAATTGTGTAGACAAATGAGATGAAGACTGTACTCACAGTTTTCTATAAAAGTTGTTTTAAATATATTTTATGCATTTCCAACCCAATCTCATGAAAAAAAGTACAAAATTTTTCGAAACTAAAGTAAGCATGAAGGTCCAAAACATAAAATAATAATGAATTGCCATCACAGTGCATCATCCCTCAATATACTGTATTTTGGCATGTTGAAAGGATGTGACCATAGACAGTAAAATAAATGGACAGAGCGAACCCCATTGATTACAATGAAAGAAGCCCGATTTTTGCACTTCCTGTCTGATGTCTGAGCGACTGCGCAAGCTAAAACTGAGCGTGACGACAGTCTGACAGTTGTAAATCTTCTAGTAGCTGTGCCAAGGCAAAATGTTGCTGAAATATTTTGTCCCGTTGCTTTTATGGACTCTCTATATTGGCTTCTCCCTCTGACTTTATGCCTCCATGTCCTCCCGATTGCCTCATACAGTAAAAGTATTGCCTGCAAGCTTCTCCTCCTGTCTATACAGTAATGTGTCTATTGTGCGACTATAGACAAGTTTCCCGGGACTTCCGCTTTACTTCATGATTCTGCCAAGAACTTCCGAACACAGGCTGAGTAGTAGTGTAAACATGGCAATATTCGAACTGGCAACATTTGACTGAAAATAGTTGTTAAACATGGTGTCAAGTAAGGTAACATCATGGGCATGTCGATATGGTCTGTATCGCCGGACCTGGACGTTCCTGTAGCCATGCAGCCGCCGTGCTTTGGAAGGTACTTTAGCCCATCTTATGCTTGTATTAAGATGTTTGTATGTATCCTTGTGCTAATCTATAACAGAACACGAAGAGTAATAAAAATAAAAAATAATCCACTCTCAGCTTGCCTGCACTAAAAGCATGCTTTAACCCTTCAAAGTCGACTGACGCTCTAGAGCGCGCACCCCTGACATACTCTATTAATAGCTTCGGAATGAATTAAGGTATTAACTTACTTTTTTTCTATGGAAAAGCCGACATTCGTCTGCGTAATAATGAGTAGACTGTGTTGACTTCCGCGAACTGATAAGATCCACATTGGCGCCTTGTAGATGGTTGATGGTCGAAACATTCAGCAATCGCCACGAGTTGTTACAACCGCGAACAGCATAATATGTCCCGGAGCCGTGTCGGCGTGTAACACCATCAATAGTTTACTTTTTCTGCACGCTGAACCAAAGACAGTAAAATACGCTGAACCGGAAGTCGTTGGCAGAGCGAAAGGCTAATGGCGGCCCGCCTATTTCACTCAGGAAACTTGTCTATAAGTTGCGTAGTGATGACGCCATCGTTAGCCTATTTTTCACAAAAACGGCATCTACGGGTCCATAACGTAAGATACACAGTATGGAGCGTTTAATACATTGTGGTGTTTCTTTAGAAATAAATAATGGATAAATTAAGTCTGTGGACGCCTTAGATATAAAGTTATTCACTGTCAAAGTGACGCCAAAATGAATGGGAGTCAATGGGATGCTAACAGCAGGAGAAGTTCTGCTACAATGGCGGCTCTCGCGAGGCTTCAACTTCCGGCTGATGGATTACCCTATTGGATGTTTCACTAAACAAAGATAATCCTCATGCTCATTGGCTGCCGACACGCTAGCAGACTCGCTAGTAGTATAGTGTGGTTTGGTGATACCAAGACAAAATTTAACGCACTTATCGTGCTTTAATAGCGGACACAATGGGATAATCAATACTTATATGGATAAAGAAGCAGAAACGGTCAGAAGACAGAAATACAACAAAGACAGTAGTGATGTCCAAGTTGCTTCTTTCCTGTTGGACAGTAAGGGAATTAACTACTCTTTAAAACTCACACTCAATAATTCACACTCAGAAATGCTAATGCACATCGATAGATAGCAGTGGAGCATCTAACATAATTGTGCTATTGGTACATAAAGTGCAAGCTATAGAGATGGACTGAATGCACCTTTAATGTAAAATATAAAATGTTAAATGTCGAGGCATTGTAATTAAACTAAAAAAGATAAAAAAAGATTTTTTTTTTGGGGGGGGGGGGGACATTTAACTTTTTTTTTACATACAAACTGATTTTCAATCCACTTTGTGCTCTTTTTTTGACTCTCGCAAGGTTACTATGCATCCCTCCATCCTAAGTCGCACCATAACGGTAGCTACCATTTTTCATTTTAGAATTGACTTTTTAATGTTTAAATTTGGTGAAATAAAGAAATCGCATTTCAGGGACAAACATAAGCAAACCTTTTTTCCCCATGCATGTTGGAACGGGGAAGCCCTCTAAAGTGAGTTGTACAATATTAACCTATATTAATATTACATGTGCAATGAATATTTGATCACATTAAAGTCCAATGAAAGAATCGTCAGAATAATTCAGGTCAGACCTCTGTTCCTTCTGTCTCTCCTCTGTTTTTCTCCTCTATTGATCTCCAGATACCTGAGACTTCCTAACCCCCTCCCTACATCCAATATGTCCAGCAGTTCGACTGAGCACTTCCTTTCTACTCGTGCTATGTGTGGATTCCAAGCAACAATAAAGCCCCATTGATTTTCTCCTTCCCTCCCTCTGAAGGACAAATAAAGGGCATCACAGAACCAGCAAGGCTGACAATCTGGGCCCATGCACCCATTCAGCAGGTGTCAATCAGACCCACCGTATACACTTTTCATTTAACAAGGAGAAGCTTCATTATGATAGTGACAGAATTAGCTGTACTTATCAGAGGTGTGAAGTGACTTACAGGCTTAGGGACACAGTTTGTTTACTGTTTCCACTGACTAATTTCTCTACAAGAGAACTGTTTACATGGTACACACAATTAGTAAACATCCCTGATTATCCCTCGGGCAATGTCGTCTAGAACAGGTGGGGAAAATGGCTAGAAATAACTTGAGGTGTTTTGCTCTCTTCCCTCAGTCATTATTATCTAATTAATTCCAACCAAATCTCCAATTTTAAATGGAGAACTCTAAGCTAAATAGCCTACACTATAAAGATATAAGCATTTCACCTCAAGAAACTGATTATCTGGGTATAATGTTTGGCGATATTACTGCCATTGGGGTTTTGAAGCAAGCTTAACTTCATTGCAAAACACGTTATTGCTTTCCATCGGTTCTCTTTGTAAAAAAATCTACGCTGAAGCAATACTGTGAATCACTAGATCTAATCACTCTCTGAAAATGCCATACAATCAAATAGGAAAAAAAGATGAGCCCACTTGTGCTGTTTATGTTATTGGTCTTTACTACATAAGTGCTGAGAGCCACTTAGGGGAAGAGAACACACGTTGCTATATCGAGAGAACAGAAAAAGCATCCAATCAAGCTTTTCTAAGTTGATGTAATGGAGTCAAAACAGCTAAAGATGAAATCAGGGGAGAGAACAAATCAAGGTTAACCACCAAATGGCACTGAATGAGTGTACTGAGCACCACTTCCAACAAGACAGACCATCCACTGACCTCTTCAGACCACTCGAACTTTAATAGCAAGGGCCACTCAGAAGGCTTGTAGATTGTGAGAGAACGGAAGAGATGGACAATTTGACCTCTTCCTGATAGGACTGTTTCAATTAGTTTCTTATCTCAAGATGAACCTCCTCATCTCCCTGCACTTAATTACCTTAGAAAGATGTAGCCACGAGCAAATCACTGGATCCCATGGTGAGCGGTCCCTTGAGGGAGCTGTCTGCGGTGTGTGTGGGTAGGGAGTGTAAAACTTCCAGTCTCAGTCAGGAACTTGGTTGTCACCTGTCATAACATGTAGATGGCAGGCACACTTTGGTTGTTGAACCACTGCAAGGCTGAGGAATTTTTTTTGGATGTGTGTCGACAATTTCAGCAAGTGACCTTGACATGGCGGCCTGCACTATCCTGGCCTGCAGCACTCTCAACATGGACAGTGGGTGGTAGTCAGTCCACCATCTCTAATCTGTGAAGAAAAATGACACATTTGTTCTGTTTGAAAGGTGAAAGGGAGAAGTATTAACATTGACGTGCTCTCACCAAATACTCAAAGAAAAACAGCCACGAAATGCTCCCAAGATAAACTCATAGCGGGTTGTTATTGTGTATAGCAATACACAGATAGAGAGGTTTGCTTACACAAGAGAACCATTTGCACATGAAATTGAGTGAAACAAAAAGGTTAATAGCTGAGTTAAATGCCGAAACTGCAACAGCACATAAATAGATTGTTGTAATAGTGGAGAGAAAATTGATCGGCAGCATGTGTACTCACCATGTGTATTCTCATCGTCTTCTCTGATTTCCATCTATACAGCGCAACTGTGTTTATGTGGTGAAATGAAAGACAGCATTGCATATAGAGACTGTTAGCATCATTTGTTCTTGTGGTACATAGAATAGAACAGTCAACTGCATTTAAAAGGCAAATAACTTAACATTTAGAGTCCAAGGATCACAACTTTACCAGGTGAAAATATTTTGGAACAAAAGTTATTGGAACAAAGCAAATACAATGGCATTGGAATTGGTTGGTATGTTTGCAATTGTAATTGCTATGAAAGCTAAAAGGGGTTTGTCCTAATGAAGCCAGTCTACAGTGACATATTGGAATTTATATTGCTTGCATACTGTACAATACACTCACTTAAAGGATTATTAGGCACACCAGTTCAATTTCTCGATAATGCAATTATCTAATCAACCAGTCATATAGCAGTTTCTTCAATGCATTTAGGGGTGTGGTCCTGGTCAAGACAATCTCCTGAACTCCAAACTGAATGTCAGAATGGGAAAGAAAGGCGATTTAGGCAATTTTGAGCGTGCCTGAGACGGGCCGGTCTCTGAGTATTTCACAATCTGCTCAGTTACTGGGATTTTCATGCACAATAATTTCTAGGGTTTACAAAGAATAGTGTGAAAAGGGAAAAACATCCAGTATGCGGCAGTCCTGTGGGCAAAAATGCCTTGTTGATGCTAGAGGTCAGAGGAGAATGGGCCGAACTGATTCAAGCTGATAGAAGAGCAACTTTGACTGAAATAACCACTTGTTACAACCAAAGTATGCAGCAAAGCATTTGTGAAGCCACAACACACACAACCTTGAGGCGGATGGGCCACAAGAGCAGAAGACCCCACCGGGTACCACTCATTTCCACTACAAATAAGAAAAAGAGGCTACAAATTGCAAGAGCTCACCAAAATTCGACAGTTGAAGACTGGAAAAATGTTGCCTGGTCTGATGAGTCTCGATTTCTGTTGAGACATTCAGATGGTAGAGTCAGAATTTGGCATAAACAGAATGAGAACATGAATCCATTATGCCTTGTTACCACTGTGCAGGCTGGTGGTGGTGGTGTAATGGTGTGGGGGATGTTTTCTTGGCACACTTTAGGCCCCTTAGTGCCATTTTGGGCCACGGCCTACCTGAGCATTGTCTTCTGACCATGTCCATCCCTTTATGGCCACCATGTCCCCATCCTCTGATGGCTACTTCCAGCAGGATAATGCACCATGTCACAAAGCTTGAATCATTGCAAATTGGTTTCTTGAACATGATAATGAGTTCACTCCAGATCTCAACCCAATAGAGCATCTTTGGGATGTGGTGGAACGGGAGCTTCGTGCCCTGGATGTGCATCCCACAAATCTCCATGAACTGCAAGATGCTATCCTACCAATATAGGCTAACATTTCTAAAGAATGCTTTCAGCATCTTGCTGAATTAAGGCAGTTCTGAAGGTGAAAGGGGGTCAAACACAGTATAAGTATGGTGATCCTAATAATCCTTTTTAGGTGAGTATATATTTTCAAAACCTGACATTTACTTCTTAAGAGACCAAATAGATCGAACTTGGCAAGTATTTCCCACTTGCTAGCTTTCTCGTTGTGACAACAAAAGTAAAGTAAACACTTTAAAGAGGACTTGAGGGAAAGAGACATGGCATGGTCATTTATTTCTCAGTGGCCCCGAGTCGTGGTGTTAATTGCAAGTCCTAGAAGAGAGGTGAGAGGAATGAGAATCAAACTGCAACATATTACACAAAGACCTAAAAAGAGCAAGAGAGAGCTTGGCCTTGTGGCCAATTCATCTCTCACACTGTTGTACATCAACATAAAGCGTCACCATGGGTTTCAGTAACAAATAACACCAGCAAACAACGCAATGACAAATACCCACTAAAATTTGTAGAGGAATGAATGGTAATTCAAACAAGCAAGTTATACAACCTTAAATGTCATCTAGATGTAGACTTGAGTGTAAGATAGACCAGATCTACGCATTTGACCAAGTGCCAAACAGGAATCACAGGTCATGCCGGCACATGTGAGGAAGTCTGGTGTTTATACCCTCACTGACATCCTCCTCTCTTCCTTTGGCCCTCGTCTTGTTTATTCCATATATAATCCCCATATTTTGGATTCGGACAGTTTGCAGCTCTGGAAACCATTCGTGTAAACCTGAAAAACATTCAGACTCTGACATTCAACTCTTTCAAATACACTAATTCTTATAGTTTAGGCACAAATACACACAACTGACAGTGACAAACTTGATTGATTTTAGCAGTTATCTCATCTGGATGTCAGCCCAAGAAGCCTGGGAAACTTTTCCATGATGTTAGCCACTTACGGTGTAGTTTGTTGTTGTTGTTGCTTCCCAGCCCTCACCTTGGATAAGGGCCAGTTGAGTGATAACTCTCCTTTGAACCATGCAGAACCCCTCAAGTCTGGCCAAGAGGCATAACAGGCAGATATATGACACACATCAACTCACACTGATTAAAACATATCTCATGTTCATGTTTTGTACTCAGAATTTGGTAAAGCACTGCATGCTCTGAACTTCACGTTGAACCAGTCCCTGTATTTTTAATTGATTTGTCAACTGAACACCTGACATGTTCAACATCTGTTGTGTGTTTGGAAAGCCAATTAGTGTGTAATTGCCCACATTCTGTGCAAAGTTAGCAAACACGTGTCAAAATTAAGATCTTAGCATGTGACAAGTTTGATGTTGCCACTTTGATTAAGTATTGGATGTTTTGACTGGTGACACGTTGATGTGTAAAAGGCTCAAGTGCAAGATATCTATCAGCGTTTGACACAATCCATTTTAGATTTACACAGTGCAGATAAATCAGTGTCGACCGCATGTGTTTGTAAATGTAGATCTTACTATAGTTGCATTTATCATGCACAGGTAATCAAGAGATGTGCCATTTCAATGCAGTCAGATGGAACAGTGTATTACTTTGGTTATACGTGACACACACAGACAGAGTAATATCTGTATCTGAACTGTCTGGGAGATGGGTAGAGGTGTAAATGCATTTCACGCTTCATGTTATACTTATGTCTGAGTCACTGCATTTAATAAAACCGAGAGAAAGTACAGAGAGCTTTCAGCATAAATGAACCTAAATGTTGGCACAGTGTCTGTGACGCAGAAGTGAGTCCCCATCTACGGAGGAAGCCAGACTGATCCGAGCCAAGTTCCACCCACCTTGGATTACACATCACACAGATCCACTGATGGAGGTCTCGACTAAATGATGTCATGCTGACTTGCACACTCAGCAAGGGTCCGTCCCAGCTTTGGCTGTATCCCAAAAGCAGCAAGGAGACGAAGTGAAAGGGAGAGAGGGAGCCATGCCATCATAAGTCACTTGACTCAATTTCTGCAACTGGCGAGACCGAGCCATTGTTTTCATCCTGCAACTTCAGTTAAGATTAACCTCCTAATTGCTACGTTAATAGCTGAGATAGGACAGGCCTGGGCGTGCAAATACAAATCTCCAGCACAACCTAACTGAAGGAAGCACCTTTTAGCGGGTCTACTGATCACATGGTATTGGGATTGGTGCTACCCTCTGATCGGATTCCTGCCCTGTTGTATTTAGTCAGGATGGCTACATGTTGTTGCTCTCCACGATAGGACCATCTGCTGTAGGAGCGGGTTCCAATTCCTCTCTGTTTAGCTAACTAAACCAACCCAGAAGTGAATTCAAGTGGTTACCAGGAATGCAATTGTATGAAGTAATATTTCTGAATTAATTGGAAATTGGAATTTGCCAATTTGAAGTTCTGTTGTGATCAGATCCGTGAATTGTGTTTTTCTAAGTAACCCAATTCTCAGTATCGTGACCTACAGATCCTTTCTCCGACCGATTACCTCTCACTGTCTGTTATTTACTTCACATGGACTCAGGAGAGGAGAGTGCTGGGAGAGGACATGGGTGGGGGCCACTGAAAAGCTACATCACAACATACTAAAGTGGCGGGGAGAGGAGAAAGAATCAAACACTCTGGCAGGGCAAACACAGAAACTGCGTGTCCCTACTTGTCAAAGGCGGTGAGGCTGTTCTTTTCAGCTGAGTGGATATTTAATATGAAAAAGGCTCTTCCTCTAAAAGTTTGAATAATCTCTAAGAACGCTCTGTCCAGACAGTTATGAACAACCTCCGGCTACCGCTACTGACCGGTGCAAGGAACGACGACCTGAAACGCCAGACACAGTCCCTTGTCCTTTCTTCTTCTGCTGTCTCCTGAAGAAATGAAAGAGAAAAAAAAGTCTGGTAACTGACAACCTGTCTTTCTGTGTTTGTGTGCCCTTGAATCATTTATAGGGCCTTGGTTTCCCCGGAGCAATAGACATGTTTGGCTTCTTTAATGCTTCATCTCCCACACCTGAGGCTTACCAAAAAAAAAGTAGAATAAGGATCCTGGAAAATTCCCTGGCAAATCCTCGGAATAAACTGCAGACTGCGTCCTAACTGCTTGTAACAAGCTGGTATGAGTTTGGATCTTTGTATAGCTAACACAGGGCCAATCACCTCTGCTTTTCTTTTTTCTGTCTCTGTCATTAGAGAGGGCAGGTGTGTCACTACCTAGCTCTCTTTTACACTGTTAACTGTCAGCATGTGGATATGATATTCAAATGAAGTGTATACATCTCAGTCAATCTGTATATTATGGAAGCTTGTTTCCACCACTGAATAAAAAAAAGAAAAATAGAAAAATAGTTGCTCAGAATTGCGTGTTATAAAGTTACAGAATTGCGAGATATAAAGTCACAATTGTGAGCTATAATGTCACAATTGTAAGATCTAAAGTCACAATTGCGAGATATAGTCACAATTGTGAGATTGGTCAGAATTGCGAGATCTAAAGTGAGAATTGCGAGATATAAAGTCAGAATTGTGTGATATAGTCAGAATTGCAAGATATAAAGTCAAAATTGCGAAGATATAAAGTCAGTATTGCGTCATATAAAGTCAGAATTGCAAGATATAAAGTCAGAATTGCGTATATAAAGTCAGAATTGCTTGATATAAAGTCAGTATTGCGAGATATAAAGTCAAAATTGTGAGTTATAAAGTCAGAACTTATAAAGTCAGAACTTTATAAGTCAGATAAAAAGTCAGAACTTTTTATCTTACAATTCTTACTTTTTTCTCACAATTACGAGTTTACATCTCGCAATTCTGACTTTATAACACATAATTGCGAGTTTATATGTCGAAATTCTGACATATTTTCTTAGAATTGTGAGATATCAGGCAAATTCAAAGGGGAAAAAGACTAACTTTTTCCACCCTCAAAATAGTTTAAATCTCACAATTCTGACTTTATTTCACACATTTCTGACTTTATAACACACAATAACAATGTTATATTTAGCAATTCTTACTTCATAACACGCAATTGCAACTTTATATCACACAATTCTGACTTTATATCTCGCAATTGCGACTTTATATCACCGCAATATTGACTTTATATCTTGCAATTCTGACTTTACATCTCGCAATTCTGAGAAATGAAGTCAAAAACAAGCTTCCATGGTATATACTAACTTGAACGTCCATTAAAAAAAAAAAAAAAAAAAAAAACTGTTGAACGTTTGCTCTATTATTGCCAAGGATAAAACAGCCAGTTCATGTAGCACATGTTGACATTTTGTGAACCTTATTGAGGCATGTTGTCATACCCTATGGGGTAAGTTGTCACAATGGAACCTGCTATAAAACTGCCCATATAGAGTTCTTAGCTATATTTAACTGTATAACAATTATACAATGCACATTTTAAAAATTGGACTTTTGACTTTTAACATTTTAGTTACGGAAGATAAAGCCCTTGTGACAACTTCCCTATGTGTGAACTAGCCCCCATCTCCCCTGCATGAAATAATACTGGAGCAAAATAAATAAGGTCACGGCCTTGTTCATGAAAGCGGAATACATTTTTATGTAAATTATTCACAAAGCAACTCTTGCATAAATGGATATAATATTTTTTGATATGATGCCCCATTGTGTGAAAAAAAACCTATATATTTACATAATACAAAAGCATTTTAAAATCAATGCTCAATCCTTAAAGGAATAACAAAGAAAAAGAAGCGACACACTCAGTGACAACCACTGTTATCCAACTCTCCCTGAAAATGTTATGCTCACTCGAACACCTCAACATGACTCAGATCTTCATCATACCAGATCATCATCACAAATCACATCCAGTCAAAACCTTTAGCGTTCAGAAACACATGAACCATGACATCGTTCGACATCCTACATCTGAGCATTCTTGTGTATCTGGAAAAGCATAAAGTGACCCAGGGGCTTTACAGTCACACTGTTTTATTAAGAGTTACTTGCATTGTTCTGCTCCTAAGTGTGGCATTACTCATCAAAATTTGGGTTATCTGGCAGCCATCTTTACATAACACCATTGCTTGAATCACAGAGCCCACATGGGAGACATGAGGTTAGATGTCACTAAGCCTTTCACTCTCGAGAGATTGAGATTCAAAACAAGCCTATCAGAGACTTCAGATCCTCCAGTCTGGATGGGGAACTATATTATCTCCATCATCATGTCATTGTTTAGCCTTTCTCACCTCTTTTGGGACTGTAGGTGGATGTAATGGTTCTCGCCGTCCACTCGCTTTCTCACCAATCATATTTAAATGTGTCCACTTGATTGATTAATTGCATCTGCTGTGTGAATCCACTCCTGACCTTATGACACAACATCCACTGTATCCTTCATGCTGTGGTCAGAAGCATTCACGAAAATCTATTGGCTCAGTAGAGTCACTGCTAATGCATGGGATTTTTCTTGCTAGCATGTGTGCTTTTGTGCGTTGGGTGTGTACATGTGACCGGCTGCTGTAAGCTAATCACGGCACATGTGTCCTACTCTAAATCCATATTGATTAGGTTTGAGGGAAGAGGACATGTAGGAGCCTACTGGTTTGAACAGGTGTCCTTGGGGCCTGTTTCGTTTTGGCTACGGCAAAGCAAAGAGGAGGACCCCTGGAGAACAGACGTGATATTTGATGGACGTGCCAGTCGATACCAGCAGTCGGGGTTGAACGGCAGGGACAAAAACAGTGCCCATCAGCCAAGATGTGCAGCCATTGTCCTTAAACAACAAGGTTTGCTTCGTACACACTGTGCCCACATGCATAAAAACCCACTTTCACAGTGCCTGTGGGTTAAGGCCGAGACTGACCCATCTGGCAGAACTGTTATATTGGGTTGAGTCTTAGCAGCACGTCTGCGGCGAGTTGATTATGATGCATTCCACAACTCTCTTTATTACTAGGATATGCTGCAATGATGCTAGCCGTTCTTCCGTGAAATTGAAGAACTGACACACTATGTTTACCCTCTCTATTTTCATCTATTCCTCTCGTAGTCTGCCTTTGAGTTCAATATCAAGCTGGAAGGTGGTCATTGGCATGTCTTTCTTGCTTTCCGCTTTTTTCGGAAGCTCATTTTGATGGGCATTCAGCTTATCGAGCTTCTTGACTGCCCTTTCCAAGAATCAATCTAACCTTTAGACAGGCGAGTCTTTATGGCTGGCTAGCTGGAGAGAAGTGTGCTGTGCT
This sequence comes from Hybognathus amarus, assembly GCA_030378365.1. NCBI lineage: Eukaryota > Metazoa > Chordata > Actinopteri > Cypriniformes > Leuciscidae > Hybognathus > Hybognathus amarus. The sequence goes on along the minus strand of JAQIUQ010001762.1, from coordinate 559,601 downwards.
GTATTGTTTAAGGCAAAACACACCTCTTTTGACAAGACAGGGATTCTCTGTGGAAACACAGGTAGAGAGGAGTTACAGGAAGGACTTGTCATTGGATATAAGCCCAGTGGAAAAGGAACGCAAAGCATTTGAACAACTGGCTCCAAGTGCTTGTCTGCATCAGCAGTCACTTGTGAGCATTAACATCATGAATTAACCTGCAGGGACGACATAAACCACAATGTTAAATGTCTCATTGGTTTCAAACTCAACTTCCTATGATCACTGCATTCCATTATGCAGCATTCTCTGTGTTGTTAGGATAACAAAAAGTTTTAAAAGGTGCATTATTATTCAGACTAATCAATGTCGATGACTGAGACGATTCACAGAAGTACATCAATTCCAACGCTTCAGTTTTAACCAGTGTAATCTAATATCGACATGGCTACAGGTTGCCACGTTTTGTCTGCTTGAACTAGTTAGAAGATACTAGTTAAGCTCTTAGCCAGTTTTTCGTTCCCACTGTATCTTAGCTACGCAGCTTTGAGTAAACATATGAAAGAGATTGTCTCTGAGTAACCCATGTTCTCTGAATAGGGAACGAGACGCAGCGTTCGCTGCCAAACTCTTGCGCTGCTGATAAGTTTCCTTTTTCGTCAGAAAAATCTAAGGAGCACGCTGATATAATATAATGACTTGAGCATCAAGGGCTGTGTGTGTGCGCCTCATGCCACAGACTTAGGCACCGAAATCAGGCACCGAAATTATCATTCTTGATTGAGTGCTACCGTTTACGTCAGAACCAGTTCCCAGTTGGCACCAAGTTTCAGTACACAACCCTTATTACCACCCACTGCGACTTATACTTTCCCGGACCATGTGACTCCCCATAATGCCTACAGTCACGAATTCACATCAAACCCCTTCCATTCAGTCTGCATGCGAGATCACGTGTGTATTCCCCAATGCCTGTTTGTACCATAGACAGTATAAGAAATGGACAGAGCGATCTCATTGGAACTCCATTGAGACGTTTGAAGCCCGTTTTTGGCGATTTTTAGCACTTCCGTCCCTGAAGCGCAGACTCAAACAGAGCTTGACGACGTAGATGTGACTGAGCAAACCGTCATTCTTCTAGTGCTTTGGCATGAGAAATCTGAATCATTCCCTTCCGAAACTCGCAGAGGCGGAAAGTGTGAGTAGGAGCTGTCCATGAGCTAGGAGAAGGAGACAATTTTGTTAGGTATTCTGATTAATTATTTTGTCATTTTGCCTCCACGTTTCCCTGATTGTGCGCGAGCTTCTCCTCCTGTCCATACGGTAATCTCTCTACTGTGTGACAGAGAGTCGCTTGGGTATGATGCAATCGTTAGCATACTTTCACTAAAACTGCTTCTACGGGGCCATAACACAAGCTACAAGGTGATGGAGCAATTTATACATTGTCGTGTTTCTTTAGAAATAAATAAAGGACAAATGGGGTCTTCAAACGCCTCAGATGTAAAGTTATTCACTGTCAAAGTGACGCCAAAATGAATGGGAGTCAATGGGAATGCTAACACAGGTGAAGTTCTGCTACAAGATGGCAGCTTCAGCGAGACGATGAATCGATGGATTACCCCCTTGGTTTGTACACATTCAAAGTACATACCTAGAACCTTTCGCCCGCACTGGTTTCTTGTAGGACCGTTCTAATACCGAAGCTAATATTTTGGTTTTCACATTTAACAAATTAACAATCTCAACTTAATTTAGCATCAGCTAGGAGCCAGAAACACACATAATTATTATTTTTCTTTTTTATATAATTGTAAATAAATACAGGCGTCAAATGTGAGGACGTTCAAACTGACCAATCAGATAATTACAACTTCCCCCATTGAACTAAAGATATGTGACAATTCATAGACCCCCAAAGTCCACACATATTGGCCTAGGCCTTGATCACTATCAGCCCCTCTGTGCCTTTCAGGAACTCAAAATGGTCATTGGGGAAAGACGAGTGGAAAACAGTAAAGCAAATGTCTTTGTTCATTTCGAATATCTTGGATTATTTTCGATCCAGAAAAAGTAATTCAGAGAGCGATTGACTTCCCAGAATATCATCAGTATGTCTGCCTCCATCAGTAATACTATTTTAAGCCCAATGCAAAACTTGTGGACAAGTTCTATAGGTGAGGCCCTCAAGAAAAAAAAAAAAAACTAATAAATATTTAGATTAATTTCTTATCTCTCTTTACAGTCCATCACAGCACCCATAAACCAAGTCTTTTTGCTGAAAAGATAAATATTACATGATTTCTCAACTTTTTGAGAATTGACAGCAAGTGCTTTCGTTAAATATTAAGAAGAGTGTTATGTTTAACCATGCCTGTCAAGAGCATTTGGGACATTGCGTGCCAACAGATTTTCTTGTGTAACATGAAATTCTGTCCAAAGAGATTATTAAAAAAAAAAAAAAAAACATGTTATGTATTGATTCCTCATGTTCGTTAAGCTATTAGACAGATTCTTCAACACAGCTCTTATTTTTTGCAACCGCTTCACCACTGCCCAGCCATTAAACCAATGAAGCAAAGCTGACCCAAACAGATGACCTCAGCCCTTTAACGAACATGTGACACATCTTGACAAAAATCTGCCCTCGGCATTCTCTGTCCCTGTCTCCTAAGTGATCACTTACATGCTCTTTGTGCAGAGAGCATTAAGGTGTGACTGACTCTCTTGCCTTTAGCAGATCAGACAAGGGCCTGATGTCTCTCAGCGCTGCTTGCGCTCCCATTGAGGTCTTCTGTTCACTTGGAGCATGCCTTTGAAGCTTGCCAATATAGTTAGGCTACGTCCCATAAGTAGCTCTTAAAACTGTCTCGTTCTCTAATGTTTTCACTTTTTAACTTCTTTCTTTCCTTCTTGCGCTCTATTTGTCCACTTTGTCAGGTCTCATCAGCACAGAGATGAAGAAATGCTCTTTCCGGGGTTTGTGTGTGTATGCTGTTCCATCTCCCAGTAGTTCTTTTCTTCTTTTCTTTGTACTTTGCCCTATTTTTTCTTCCATTAGACTCAATCCCCCCTGGATGTAAGACTTTATTTTATGTTTTGTCTTCTCAACATTTTCTACAACAATTAGCGTGTACAAGAAACAGGCCACTGCCCTTGATAGGTAAGGTTTTTTTAGTTATGATATCCAGGCTAAAACCACTCATTTCATTTATCCTCATACAGACACCGATGTACTAAATGGTTCAAAAAGACCATTTAAATAAACCTATAAACACAACTCTCTCCATTGTTCTGCAACTTTCTGATTTGAGACTAATACTTTTAAACTTATACGTGTCTATTCAGGAACTTTCAACAGTGTACATATTCTCCCAGACAATCTTAGTGGTAGGAAAGAACAACTGAAGTTTAATTTTAGATCCAACATTGTGTCAGACTGATTTTAACCGTTTTTAGAAGCTTATTTCCGTGTGGATTGTGCTGTTTTTGGAGGATGGGGCAGCACAAACTACACTCACCTAAAAGATTATTAGGAACACCTGTTCAATTTCTCATTAATGCAATTATCTAATAATCAACCAATCACATGGCAGTGGCTTCAATGCATTTAGGGGTGTGGTCCTGGTCAAGACAATGTCCTGAACTCCAAACTGAATGTCAGAATGGGAAAGAAAGGTTATTTAAGCAATTTTGAGCGTGGCATGGTTGTTGGTGTCAGACGGGCCGGTCTGAGTATTTCACAATCTGCTCAGTTACTGGGATTTTCACACACAACCATTTCTAGGGTTTACAAAGAATGGTGTGAAAGGGGAAAAACATCCAGTATGTGGCAGTCCTGTGGACGAAATGCCTTGTTGATGCTAGAGGTCAGAGGAGAATGGGCCGACTGATTCAAGCTGATAGAAGAGCAACTTTGACTGAAATAACCACTTCGTTACAACCGAGGTATCCGGCAAAACATTTGTGAAGCCACAACCTTGAGGCGGATGGGCTACAACAGCAGAAGACCCCACCGGGTACCACTCATCTCCCACTACAAATAGGAAAAAGAGGCTACAATTTGCAAGTGCTCACCAAAATTGGACAGTTGAAGACTGTAAAAATGTTACCTGGTCTGATTAGTCTCGATTTCTGTTGAGAGATTCAGATAGTAGAGTTAGAACGTTATAATAAACACCTTGCTTGTTAAATATACATGCAACATTTCAGCTGTAAATAAATTACAAATGTTATAGCTAGATTATGTTCATTACATAATTTCTAGTGTGTTTGTGTTGAAATATAATGAAACGTGATTTATGTTTCTTATGGATCATGGTCATCGATGCTCTGTGGGACTTTTTAGGGTTTGAACATTTCATTGCACTACTAGGATTTTGCGATTTGAGACAGCCCTTAAAATGTCCGACTCCCTGATCAGTGGTTACTGAACTAGGGAGCTGATTGAGATCCACCTTAGGTCTTCATGATGCGTTATTTTCCCCAAGAAACCAGTTCAGAGGGAATCCCATCCTGTAGATAATTACATTGATTAAGGTTCGAGGTAAAGGGTAGGGTTTAAGGATTCGTGTTTGGTGTGGGTAATCAGCATGACCAATGAAATCTGTCGGGATTAAAAGTAAGACACAGGCAGGGGATTTATGATCAGGCTTGGCAACACATTCTCATCCCAAGAAGTTATCTAACTGACACTTTTGACCAGACGTCAACATCTGACGTTTTAGGGCACCCTTTAACGTCAGTTAGATGATGCTCTCCTAGGGCGCCTTCACCTTTAGTGTCAGAGATGACGCGGGTAGGTTTAGGTCTGGGGTAGGGTTAGGGTTAGATAGCATCATCTAACTGACATTAAAGGGTACCCTAAAGCATCGGATGTTGACGTATGGTCAAAAGCGTCAGTTAAATGACGTGTTGGGATGAGAATGGGCTGGGCTTGGCGCTGAAACTCTACAGGAAAGTAGATCTCAAGGGCCAGAGTTGCCTAGCCCTCTTTAAAGGGGAAGTGACCCAGTGACAGCTTTTCTATTTTCTGAGAGTGCTGAAGGTGAAAATGTTGTGCAACCAAGAAACTCGTCGAAGCTGCTTAGGACTGAAGCTCAATCATAAAACATGGCCAAAAAACTTTTACCAGCTTTTCACTTAGTGAATCTCAGGGGTAAAAACAGATTCCTTTGACAGCATTTTCACACAGTGATGAGCTCTCCAAAGCGAACAGGGCTTTAGACAACCATTTCACACATTTATAAGACTGGAATACAGACAGACAGATGACTGGGCAGGACAAACAGAATGCCAGGGAGCAAAATGAACAGAAAGAGGATGTCATGATGGAAAAGAGAGGAAAGAAATGGAGAAGCGGCATGTAAACAGTACTCATCCAGGGCTGGAGATGGTTGGCTGGCTGATCAGGGGGATGAGAGATGAAAGGGGCTCGCGCTCCTCTCGTTGACTGTCTGTGCGTGTGAGATACAATGTGACAGCTGAGCGGAGCTGGAAGGCCAGACATGAATTCACAAATGATAGCCCCAAGGATGAGCACGAGGTTAGGGATGAAAGGGTGGGGCCGAACCAATGGGAGGGTATGCAGGAGGTAAAGAAAAAATAGGGTTCCCACATTTTTCCTTGCAGTGGTCAGTTGACATTCACATCCAGCACGTTAAAGTCATGATTGTAAATGTTTGTTGTGTTAGGGTATTGCTGTTCTTCAGATTCATTTATACAGGCAAGTAATTGTCTAATGGCTTTAAAATGCCAAAGTAAGCAAGACGGTAGACACTTCCTGTCTGTTGAGACATAATTTAATTGTCTCCTTTAGGGAAAACAAACAGCCCAGACATGCTTGCATGTGTCTTTTTCAATGGACTGTGAAATACAGCACAACATGTGAAGCAATTTAAGGCATTAAGATTTGCATTCTTTTTTTTTTTTTTTGGGCAGCTATCAGTAGGAATGTATAGAAGCTTGTTTCCGCCACTGAATAAAAATAAATAAATAAATAATTGTGACTATCTCAGAATTGCGAGATAAAAAGTCAGAATTGCGTGATAAAAAGTCGCAATTGCGAGTTATAAAGTCAGCAATTGCGAGATATAAAGTCAGAATTGCGTGATATAAAGTCGCAATTGCGTGTAATAAAGTCAGAATTGCGAGATATAAAGTCACAATTTGCGTGATATAAAGTCAAGAATTGCTTGATATAAAGTCAGAATTGCTTGATATAAAGTCAGAATTGCGACTTATCAGGCCAATTCCAAGGGAGAAAAAAGAGCTTAACTTTTCCCCCTCAGAATAGTTTAAATCTCACAATTCTGACTTTATATCTTAGCAATTCTGACTTTATAACTCGCAATTCTGACTTTATATTTACGCAGTTCTGATTTATATCTTGCAATTACTGACTTTATATCTCGCAATTGTGACTTTATATCTCGCAATTCTAACTTTATATCTCGCAATTCTGACTTTATAACTTCGCAATTCTGACTTTATATCACAATTCTGACTTTATAACTCTCGCAATTCTGACTTTATAACTCGCAATTCTGACTTTATATTCGTAATTCTGACTTTATGTCTCGCAATTCTGACTTTATAACTCGCAATTCTGACTTTATAACTCGCAATTCTGACTTTATGTCTCGCAATTCTGACTTTATATTTCACATATGTCTGACTTTATAACTCGCAATTTTCTGACTTTATAACTGGCAATTCTGACTTTATATCTCACAATTCTGACTTTATAACTCGCAATGTCTGACTTTATAGTCTCGCAATTCTGACTTTATATCTCGCAATTCTGACTTTATGTCTCGCAATTTCTGACTTTATAACTCGCAATTCTGACTTTATAACTCGCAGATTCTGACTTTATATCTCAGCAATTTCTGACTTTATATCTCAGCAGTTCTGACTTTATATCTAATTTATCACTTATCGCAATTCTGACTTTATATCTTGGCAATTCTGACTTTATATCTTGGCAAATCTGACTTTATGTTGGCAATTCTGACTTTATATCTCTGTCAGTTCTGACTTTATAACTCTGGCAATTTTGACTTTATATCTCGCAATTCTGACTTTATATCTCGCCAATTTCTGACTTTATATTGTCACAATTCTGAGCTTTATAACTTGGCAATTCTAACTTTATAACTTGGCAATTCTGACTTTATATCTCGGCAATTCTGACTTTATGTCTCGCAATTCTGACTTTATAACTCGCAATTCTGACTTATATCTTCGCAATTTCTGACTTTATGTCTTAGCAATTCTGACTTTATAACTCGCAATTCTGACTTTATAATTTCGACAAATTCTAACTTTATATGTTCGCAATTCTGACTTTATATCTCACAATTCTAACTTTATACCTCTCACAATTCTTTGACTTTATAACTCGCAATTCTGACTTTATATCTTGCACAATTCTGACTTTATATCTCGCAATTCTGACTTTATACTCGCAATTCTGACTTTATATCTCGCAATTCTGACTTTATATCTGGCAATTCTGACTTTATATCTCGGCAATTCTGACTTTATATCTCGCAATTCTGACTTTATATCTCGCAATTCTGACTTTATAAATTCTGACTTTATATCTCAGCAATTACTGACTTTATAACTCGCAATTCTGACTTTATATCTCGCAATTCTGACTTTATATCTCGCAATTCTGACTTTATATCGCAATTCTGACTTTATATCTCACAATTCTGACTTTATAACTCGCAATTCTGACTTTATAACTCGCAATTATCCTGACTTTATATCTGGCAATTTTGACTTTTTATGTTCTCGCAATTCCTAACTTTATATCTCGCAAATTCTGACTTTATAACTCGGCAATTCTGACTTTATATCTCGCAATTCTGACTTTATAATCTCGCAATTCTGACTTTATATCTCTGCAATTCTGACTTTATATCTTGCAATTCTGACTTTATATCACGCAATTCTGACTCTATAACTCGGCAATTCTGACTTTATAATCTCGGCAATTTCTCAACTTCATAACTCGCAATTCTGACTTTAGAATCTCGCAATTCTGAACTTTATAACTTCGCAATTCTGACTTTATAATCTCGCAATTCTGACTTTATATCACACAATTCTGACTTTATACCTCGCAATTCTGACTTTATAACTCGCAATTCTGACTTTATATCTCGGCAATTCTGACTTTATATCTCGCAATTCTGACTTTAGAATTCGCAATTCTGACTTTATATAAGCAACACGAGAATGAACCTCATTGGCTCTTGCTGAAGTTACTGGAACTCTCTTGTAAGTTTACACTACTAGACATGCACTTGTTAGTTCTACATATTATTCCTATTTCACTTTACTTTGTTTCATTTTGTTTTGAGTGCAATCAGTTTGCATGCTTTTTTCAAGTAAGGTGTACTAATTGGATTTTACAGTGTATCGTCAAATATAATTAGCATACATTTTGGATTGGCGGGATGGTTCTGTTCTGGGCAAGATCTCCCAGTGCATCCATGCAGCCTAGCAATGATAAGAGCAGGGAGAGCAGCAATAACCCGAACAGAACAGAACCAACATGAATGTATTGCAGATATCATTATTTAATTTTAATGTACAACATAATTAGAGAATTTTACTCTGATTCAGGGGTAATGAGAATGCCAAATCCTGACTGAGACAAGAGGAGCTGGGGATTGAGGAGGGTTATTCGCTCCAGAGAAACGCGATAGCTGCTGATTATACTGAAGGAGCTTACGTACTGCACAGAGATTTAAGTTGGTACCGACCACGTAAAATTGGGAAGCACATGTGTGGCCAAATATTCTGTCCTGTCAAAAAGTAAAAAGACACAAAGTCAGTGTGACTTCTCGTGCTCCCATCGCCACAACAGATGTGTTCTCATCTCTGTTATATTCATTTCTTCAGTAGGGCTTGGCATTCTGACACTTTCATAAGGAGTCATGGGCATCTGAAGCCCAGGGGTATTTAGAGGAATCTATTTAAATTGGTCCGACGATGATGTGATTCCATCGGAGGGACCTCAATGCATTACAGCAGGCTCTGGGTTTGTGTTGCATCAGTAATTTTAATAAAAATACCATTTCTACCTCAGCACGGCTCTAACACCATCGATAGGCGCCACAGATTACAGATGAAATTGTGAGGTTTTATCTTTCTCCAGGGCCGGATGTAGGAAACAGGGAAGAGAGTATTAATATATCTCTTCTCCCTCCTGAGAAAAAGAAAAAGAAGAAGCAGCAACCCACATTTGCCTGTTAAAAATACCCACACCCCACTGCAGGGACAAACCTATATACAGCATCTGTGCCCCGATGAAGAGATTTCTCATGCCTCTCATTTAAAGCCCACTTTACCACTATAAGATCCCTCCCTGCCCTCTTCCTCTGCTCATATTCGATGCCCAATTAAAGATGCCAGCGAGATCTACAATCGAAAAACTTTGTAGTCCCAAAAAACTATAGTAACAGCTTCTGTTAATGTCATATCTCTTCCTTTTCCCTCTAACATAACTCAAATATTTTAAAATCCAATATTTATGAGTAATGTGAACTTATTTAATTCGATATCCAACAAAAACTTGCTCATCAATTCTCAAACATTTTCTTGGAAATTTAACACATACATTATATTTAAAAAATGTATTTGTTCATCAAATACTAATTCCTCTCTGTGAAAAGCGATATTTAGAGATTAATGTAGTATAGTTATTTATTATGGTGATATTTACAAATCCACTTGAATTATTTTCTTCTAAGTTATGCTTTAATGTAACAGCCAATCAGGACGTATTGCTGTAATGGCCAGTTTTGCTCTCTGACCTCAAATGGGGTTTGACCCTGACACATCAGGAATTAGTGTTTTTTTTTATGTCGTTGAAAGAAATTAAAGGAGTAGTTCACTTTAAAAAAATCTTTTGCTGATAATTTACTCACCCCCATGCCATCCAAGAAATCCATGTCTTTCTCCAGTCGAAAAGAAATTAAGGTTTTTGATGAAAACATTACAGGATTTTTCTCCATATAATGGACTTCAATGGGAACCAAACGGTTCAAGGTCCTAAAGACAGTTTCAGTGCAAACTGTTAAAAGGGCTTTAAACGATTCCAGACGATGAATAAGGGTCTTGTCAGAGCAAAACGATCGCTCAAAAAAAAAAAAAAAAAGTTTAAGTTTTATAAATACTGAAACTCTCATTTGGACCTTGAACTATTTGGTTCCCATTGAATTCCATTATATGGAGAAAATCCTGGAATGTTTTCATCAAAAACCTTAATTTCTTTTTGACTAAAGGAAGAATGACATGGACATCTTGGATGAATTGGATGACATAGGGTGAGTAAATTATCAGCAAAAGTTTTTCTTTTAATAGTGAACTCTTCCTTTAACTCTTAATTAGCATTTTTTTTTACCTGTAAGAGCAAAACTGCATTTTACCAGCCATTCCTTCACTCTACCAAAAAAACAATTTGTGATCCGTTCAGAAAGCATTCAGACATGCTAATTTGGTACCTGTTTTGTTATTAGCACAGCTGAAATGGTTGCGCTGCTTAATGAAGTGTGAAAACGGCAATATAGTGTTTTATTTTCGGCTGCTGAAGTATTGAGCACATTTGCATTTCTCTCAAGTCACATTGCACTTGCTAGACAAGCACAAACACATTTTTCTAGAAACACATCAGCCTGATGTTCTTTTGAAATATGAAGGTTATTCCATACACTACTGTCTCAAATTTTGAAACAAACTGGATCAAAGCAAAACAGACAGGAGCACTCGAATGAGGAGCACATGAGTCTGTAGTTTTGAGAACCAGACCCCTGACTGGTGCTCAGCTGGAAGCTTCACTGAACACTACACACTAAACACCGGCTTCATCTGCAGCCGTCGAGAGAAGAGATCCTGCTGGCCTTTCGGGAGAGTTTCAAAGACAGTCACATCTGACACTGGCAAACAGAAAGAATGCTTTATTGTGATGCTCAAAACAACCATTCTACTGACTATAAGTAACTTTGCAAGTACATGTCAACTTATTCTAACCCTTATCCTACCATAATACTATAAAACCACTATAATTGGTTGTTGGTTTGGGATTGGAGTTGGTTGACATTTATGTGCAACGTTACTAGTCAACAAAAGGGACCATTCAAATAAAGTAAAACGGGATATGTTTCTCTAGGTGTTACAGACATATTTGCTTGAACACTATGTAAGGAAGGAGTGCAATGGAAAGCTTACACTGTAAAATGAATATGCTTTATCTAATCAATAAAATTGTGGCAACAGATTACAAACAATATTAATACTTAAATTGAACAAATTTGAAAAATCAATATATTCCTTAAAAGTTAACCATTTAAAATGAGTAAAGTTTACACCAAAAAATTAAACAAAAATAACTGAATAACAGATAGACATCAAAGATGAAGTATTTTATATTATCTTTATTTTATATTGCTAACATTGAAGACACCTGATGTTAAAAAGCAGAATCACTGAAGGAGAAACCTGTCATTTTAAAGCAAACCTAAAACAAACACTGATCACCATAATGGTGACTTAAACACTTTCTAAAAAAGGATTTACTCATTTTAAATGGTTAACTTTTAATGAATTAATTTGATTAATTATTACTTAATTAAATTGTTAAATTTAATTAATAATATTGCTTGTTACAATTCATTTTTAAGTCATTTTAAAGCAAACCTAAAACAAACACTGATCACCATAATGGTGACTTAAACATACTTTCTAAAAAAGGTTTTACTCATTTTAAATGGTTAACTTTTAATGAATTAATTTGATTAATTATTACTAATTCTATTGTTAAATTTAATTAATAATATTGCTTGTAATCTGTTTTTTTTATTAAATAAAGCGCATTAATTTTTACAGTAAGGATTTTAAAATAGCTTTACTTTTTTAAAATAGCTATGGCGCCACATTAATTAAAAGAAGTGGAGCAGTTAGAGTGGATGGTGTGGGATTCCCTCTCTTATTCACTTTACTACGCCATTACGGAGGGAACTAATCTGCGCAGCCAACTTTATCATGATTGGATGAGGGTGATTTATTGCTAGTCTTCGGGAGAGATGACAGGGGAAGCCCTGCGCTCACACTTTAGCTCATGAGAAGAAGTGGATTAATGTAGAAGGAGCATACTACATGTGCATTGCTTCTGTCCGCACAATGGCTTTCTCAACTCACTCATACAGCCTCATTTGACTAATATGTTAATTCCTGTCTCATAGATGCATTACTGCAATAATTCAATGCAATTGACAACTAGGGGCTGTTGGAGAAATTTTTTTTCTGTAAGAAAGATATTTTTTCTCCTAGAGCTATTTACTCACAATCCACCTTCAAGGATGTGTAACCTCAGGAGATCTCACACTGTTGTAACAAAAGTTTCTGTGGTGTCAGACTGTTTAATGCAATTCTGACTGGCACTTTACCTTGAACTAAGAGTAGGGAGGTGTGTGACATGTAAGAAAGCCTTTAAAAATACATTCACAAAGAGCTTTTAACAGACCCTGCACCAAAGCGCCATAGCATCAGTCGCACACAGCGACAATCTCTCTCTCTCTGACAAGTGTGCTGTTTCCAAGGCCGCTGAGCGTCTTTATATTTAATTTAAACAGTAGTTTGCATAGAATCTTGTAAAACTCAAAATGCACTTTATTGTACAATGCAACAGTAGGGAGATTTTTGCTTGTACACTGGGCAGCAATGTATTTATGGCTCGGTTCACACCAAGGACAATACTATAAAATGTTAAGAGTCGTTGTAATTCTATGAGAACATTAAACTTCCACACTGCCTCCATCTTCAGTGAGAGAGAGAGAGAACTCTGATTGGCTGTTCAGCTTAGCGAATCAGTGCATGAGAAGAAAACCAAAAGCAACGAAAGCCTCTTACCTTATAGCCTACACAAACGCAAACTCAAAATGGTAAGTCTTTGTGGTGTGTTGAAACACAACTTTTTTGACCCAGACGCAGGTGACGCGAGGCAACAACACAGTCGCTAGTATACTCCACTTTTTTGGGAATAGGCTCATTTTACAACTCCCCAGAGTTAAATAGATGAGTTTTACCGTTTTGGAATCCATTCAGCTGATTTTCTGATATTTAGATGAATATCAATAACCAGACCGTTTCTGGTCTCATTGACTTCCATAGTAGTTAAAAAAAATATATACTATGGTAGTCAATGAGACCAAACTGTCTGGTTACTGATATTCTTCTAAATATCAGAAAATCATCTGAATGGATTCAAAAGCGGTAAAACTCAACTGTTTAACTCTGGGAGTTGTAAAATAAGCCTATTTTCAAAAAAAAGTGGAGTATCCCTTTAATGTGTGTCTTGTTGTGTGTGGGAATCACCACAATATCCACGTAAAGGTCTTACAGTTAATCCTGTTCTTAATGCTGCCAAATGACATTTCCCTCTGAGACTATCCCACATGGCCAAAGCAAGCTTCCTCAAAAGCTAACAAAAAAGAAATATAAAGAAGTGACATTTACATTTGTGTTTTTGGCAGACGCTTTCTTATCAATGTTGCTTAAAAGAAAGCACACGATCAAGGAGGAAACAAGAACCATAGTCAGATACAAAAATAGTCAAATCTGCCGGATTCATGAAACATTCATAAGAGTAAAATTATTATTGACTGCAATGTTCTTATTTTCTTAATTAAATGTAATAATGTTAATAATGTTATTAACTTATTTAATATTTTTGTTCTCAATGGTATATATAGTCACTGGTGAGAGAATACAAGCTTGACTCTCGTTGCACGTTCATACAGACTGTATTAGAGGAGCTACTGTGAGTTGCTGTTTTGAACGGGACATTTCAAGACTCCCAGGGCGCTATTTTATTGATCTGAAGCCCGGAACACACCAACAGTGTAAAAAGTGATCAGTTGACTTAACTTAAAAAAGTGAGTACATCCATTGCCTTCAAATTCTTAAGTAAATAAACGTCATACATAAATGAAAAAATTAAGATACAGTACGTCGAATTGTCAAGCATGAAGTTTATTTTTTTAAAATGTTAAGATAAAGAGTTTCTTCACTTTTTTAAAGTTCAGTCAACTGATCACTTTTTACAGTGAAGCCGACGTTTTTGTGCGTTGGCCGACTAAGCTTCCTTAGTATGTTCCACACTGTTCCGTACCATTGACCGAAAACAGTCCTTGTCGGCTTTTTCGCCCGATTGCAACATGTCGAATCGGGCGAAACAAAGCCGACGAGGACTATTTTCATAGTCGTTCCATTGGGGAAAGAGAGAACTCTGATTGGCTGTTCAGCTTAGTAATAGAGTCAGTGCACAAGAATAAAAGCAAAACAGCAAGCAAAGAAGTCAAAACGGTAAAGATAGAAGGCTGTTCTCATGTTACGTCATCTTACCTGAGTGTTCCTTGGCAAATATTTCAATATAAAGAGAGGCGACAACACAGTCGGCTTTCATCAGCTCTAGTACATCGGCGTCGACTTGGTGTGTTCAGGGCTTAAAACGCAAGTGTCAAAGTGCAAAGCGCAACTAATTTTGTGGGCGGATCTCGGCGCTGTTGCTATTTAACTGGCCTGATAAATGACTCTTGCGTTCAACGCAAATCTAAAAGGGGTTGGTCTAGAATAGCTTCATTATTCATAGGTGTGGTTTGGGCGTAACGGGAAACAAACCAATAAGAGCGTAATATCACATTCCCTTTAAGAGCATGACAAACAAGGTGCGATTGTTCCATGGCGCAATACTATTATAATGGCGATTTAACAGGCGTGCTTCACAATCGGTTCACAGCCGAGGAGATCGAGAGAAGTGACATTGGGAATGGGACAAACCCACCAAAATTAGCTTCGGTTAAACATGCATATAATAATTTGGGTAAATGTGTAAGCTTTACGCCACCTTCACACTGGCAGTTGAAATCCATCTCCGAAATGACCGGAAGTCATTCATTCTTCCTATGGAGATTCGCAGACTGCATGCAAATGGGTCCGAAACCGAGTGCGGTGTGCGAAGAAAATCGTGTCCGTTGGTCATCCGAATGCGTAAAAAAATTTGAACTCTTGCGAAAAGCTACGAGACGGTTCCTATCTGACAATTTCAGCGGAAGTTGAGTGTTGCTATGGTACTGAAAAGCAAACCTGAATTCTTAACGTTTAATAAAATAAATAATGATTTTATAACGTTAAGTTGTTATGTCATTTTTTCTAACATTTTCTAACATTATTAGGGCAGTTAATACAATTAAATTGCAGACAGGCATTGAACTATTGACCACCATATCACATTTTTAGTCTACCTGACATCTCAACGTCCTCAGCAACTTTCCTCATGCTGGAGCCTTCCTATTAATATCTATATAACCCTCATCAGAGAGATCATACAGAACTGACAGAATCAACCTTTCTAATCTCTCCGCCATTTTTGTTCTACCGCGTCCAACGCTTTTCACAGTGTAGTACGACATCCGTTGGGAACGTATTGCGTATTACAGAGCCGATTTCAACTGTCAGTGTGAAGGTGGCGTTATGCCTATTTTCCGACCAATTTCTCTTCTTATAATAATGTATCATTTGCAAAAAGTAAAATGCATCTGTGTAGATTAGATAATCATCTACATTGTATGCGCGTTGTTCACACTCTGTATTATGGCCAAGAATGCATGCTTAAAATAGCATCTGAATGTACGCGCAACGCGCCACTGACTAGACTATTTTTTTTCTAGTCACTGTGCAATTGTTTTAATAGCACCAGGGATTGTTTGACATCGGAACACGCCTCCTTTTTGTGCCGACCCACCCAGGGAGCACAAGTTCATTCCCTAGTTTACCGCTCGTGCGTTGTGGAGGGAAAAGTCCGCTTTGTACTGGTTGCAAAATGCGAATGACACATGCATCAGTGTACAAAGTCAATTGCGCTCGGTGCAAGATATGGACCCCCAGTGCGAATGTTGTCAAAGAGATAGCTGTACTTGCATGATTGAAATTGCAGCCCGAGATGCGTTTCAAAGATGGAGGCCGAGTGAAATTACTTGCCTTAATGGCACTTTGACTTAAGGTCCAAGTTAGTAGGTGAGAATACATATTAAAAAGAACTACAGTAGATTCCAGGAGCAGCAAATGAGCCGAATAGCCTCACATTTAGTGTTTATAGACGAGGACAAAAGCTGGTACCATGCCTCCTGTCTAATAGCATGGGATAATCTGCTATTGCATTCAGTCACTGTTAGCATGCACTAATGGGACCCAAAGAGGGAGACTCGGGGCTAATTACACTCTCTGCTCATTAGTGGACCATGGGGGTTGGGGTAACAGAAAGTGCTTGTAAATAACAGTAGTTTCAGCCTGGGAGGCGATGAAAAAGGCTCGTGAAGGAAGTGCGAGGAACGGGACTCTTTCCAAAACCGACAGTTACATCGTTTAAAGGATGTGCCGATTGCGCTGTTGATTTGAGATCATTGAGTCAGCGACACACCGGCTCGTAAGTCTCCAGGCGGCTGTTAAGAGGGAAAGGCATATTTCATAACACCCAAGTCAATAAACAGCAGAAATCCTGGAGAATTACGGTAACACCTGAAGAAATTATTTCTGCATAGAGAGTGTGCATGATATTAATTAGGTTTGAATGAAATGTAGAGGATTTATAATGAATAAATAAAAACTCCATTAACATTTAACTAGCAGTAAAATGGAGTAACACAAACAACAGCACCTCTGGGCTAAATGCTAAATCAGACCTAATTAAGATGGCGGAAATTATGAATATAAATGAACGCAGAGCCCTTCAGGATGGATGAGCAGACGCACACACAAACAATCACACTCTCACGATCTACACAGAGAAATTAAGAGTGACCCGTAAAGGTGTTCATTACAAACGGATGTCAGACACCGCACAAATGAACTTTAATGCGAGAGGTAATGATTTATTAGAACATATAAACAGAGCAATTTCTCTCTCTCTCTTCAACAGACAAAGAAAATACATTTTAAACAAAAAGGTATTTTTAAATACATCCTACAGCAAACTTGTACTGGTGTGCAGTCATTACTATAAAAAAACATTGTATTAAATATTAAAATAAAATGTATTTAGACCAGTCCTGTGGTGCATTGTGACAAGCTCATTGAAAACAAAAAAAATCCATCTAAAAAAGTTGACAATGTGAGAGAAATGATTACAAATATACATAATCGTAATGATCTTTTGTTGTGCTTTTAACGCCAATGTCATGGGTTTGATTCCTAGGGAAAGCAAGAACTGATAAGAATGTAAATGTGTACCTTGAAATGCAGTGTTAGTTGCTTTGGATAAAAGGGTCTGCCAAAGGTGTAAATGTAAAGTACTTGATTGTCATATAAACTGATTCTAATTTAATCTCATTTAAAGTTAATACTTCATTACAAATGTGTAATTAATTGCAAATATATTTAACTTCATAATACAAGTTTCAATAGAAATTATATTAAGGTAGCCTATATTTTAGTTAAGCATAAATGCTTGTCAGTAGATTCGAAATTATTATACAATTGCATATAAAGATGTACTTAATGCTTTTTTGATCCACTGAAGTAGGATTAAGTTCAACTAATTGCATTTAAATCACATTTGATTTTAAATGTAAGAAAAAAAAATCAAGTATCTGAAAACATTACATTCAGTCGACACAAAGCAGATAAAATCATGTTTAAATGATGCTATAGTGGACTGCTGATATGCAGTTTCCTATATTGGTGACTTCTACGACTCCATACGAGTTAAGATTTAATAATTACACTGGCAGTGAGCAGTAGACAATATCAAGGCAACTCTGAGCCCAAGAGTTTGTCTTTGATTTACCATTTTCACTATACAGCTCATGGCTTTCTGAAGGCATCCAGCTAGACATGGCTTAACAAGAAACCCAGATCCCATACTTCATTTTGCATGCCAGTGTATCTCATTTGACAGAAGATATGGGAGCTTGAGCATGTTACACTAGCCATAAAATGCAAGAATTCTGTGTGAATTCTTCAGACCACAGTATAATATCCAACAAGTGATTTATGAATTCTTCCTCTGATTTCCCAATCGTCCACACACTGAGGTCCAATTACACTCAACGGTCTCTTTTTCCTCAGTACGTGCCATGCTCAAACTGATGTGCATAATTTACCTCCCAACAGTTTTTCAATAAGAAACACATAATAAGAAACGCTGCATAACCTTGTTGCATTCACCAAGCGCGGTCCTCTCACTGTCACTTTGAATATAAGTGATTCTGGATATGCTAATTCAGTAAACACACAGTCGTGACTCCCTTCTATTTGTCATTAAGAACTTTGGCCGCGAATACAGGAACAGGCCTTGGCTTGCTCTCTATTGCCACATTTTTAATATTTGTTTAAAGGGCTCAAAAAGCAAAAAAAAAGATAAAGATTTGTTTTTTGTAAATCTGCAAAGTACCTAAAGGATTATTAGGCACACCTGTTCAATTTCTCATGAATGCAATTATCTAATCAACCAATCACATGGCAGTTGCTTCAATGCATTTGGGGTGTGGTCCTGGTCAAGACAATCTCCTGAACTCCAAACTGAATGTCAGAATGGGAAAGAAAGGTGATTTAAGAGTGTGGCATGGTTGTTGGTGCCAGACGGGCCGGACTGAGTATTTCACAATCTGCTCAGTTACTGGGATTTTCACACACAACCATTTCTAGGGTTTACAAAGAATGGTGTGAAAAGGGAAAAACATCCAGTATGCGTCAGTCCTGTGGGCGAAAATGCCTTGTTGATGCTAGAGGTCAGAGGAGAATGGGCCGACTGATTCAAGCTGATAGAAGAGCAACTTTGACTGAAATAACCACTCGTTACAACCGAGGTATGCAGCAAAACATTTGTGAAGCCACAACACACACAACCTTGAGGCGGATGGGCTACAACAGCAGAAGACCCGACCGGGTACCACTCATCTCCACTACAAATAGGTAAAAGAGGCTACAATTTGCAAGAGCTCACCAAAATTAAACAGTTGAAGACTGGAAAAATGTTGCCTGGTCTGATGAGTTTCGATTTCTGTTGAGACTTTCAGATGGTAGAGTCAGAATTTGGCGTAAACAGAATGAGAACATGGATCCATCATGCCTTGTTACCACTGTGCAGGCTGGTGGTGGTGGTGTAATGGTGTGCGGGATGTTTCTTGGCACACTTTAGGCTCCTTAATGCCAATTGGGCATCGATTACATGCCACGGCCTACCTGAGCATTGTTTCTGACCATGTCCATCTTGTTATGTCCACCATATACCCATCCTCTGATGGCTACTTCCAGAAGGATAATGCACAAAACTTGAATCATTTCAAATTGGTTTCTTGAACATGACAATGAGTTCACTGTACTAAAATGGCCCCACAGTCACCAGATCTCAACCCAATAGAGCATCTTTGGGATGTGGTGGAACGGGAGCTTCGTGCCCTGGATGTGCATCCCACAAATCTCCATCAACTGCAAGATGCTATCCTATCAATATGGGCCAACATTTCTAAAGAATACTTTCAGCACCTTGTTGAATCAATGCCATGTAGAATTAAGGCAGTTCTGAAGGTGAAAGGGGGTCAAACACAGTATTAGTATGGTGTTACTATTAATCCTTTAGGTGAATGTATAAAAGTGTAATTTCTAAAGCAGGATAAATAATGCAACCAAGTAAACCCTTAAATGCAATAAACTTGCCAAGCACATACCTTAGGGTATAAATTGCGAGTAAAATATATTTAACAAAAATCCCTATTCTTGGTAAATCATTACCGATCCTCCGTGAATGAACAAAACACATATTCATTGGTTAAAAAAGTGGGATTTCTGAAGAATACTTACAGTTTAAATATATATTTTTTTATGAAGTTGTACATAAAACAACGCAGGGATGTGCCTAAAGCCGCATACTATGTTCTGAAAATAAAATGACACATTCTGCAGAGCCCCTAAAGAGACATGGTGATGAGGGAAAAAAATACGTGTTTACATGTTGAATGCATTATGTCACTTCCGATTTCTGTAATTTATTATAAAATTTCATTTCAGAGTGAACATTTTTTTCCAAGTCGGCACTCAATTATCTCAATAGTGTCTGTAATTAAAGTTAGAAAACAAGCAGCTTTGTCATTAAAGCAGATGTACAGAAGAATATCCAGCATGAGTCAAACAGATTGAAACGAACAAGAAACCTCGTCATTAAAGCACATATAAAGGGTTATTGTGTTCTTTGCTATGAAGACATGACTGGACTAACAGGCACATTAATACACTAAACAGTCCATAAGCATGCAAGAATTCAATACATGTTCCGTTGTGCTAGTTATGGCCATAATCTCTGCTGGGTTAATGAACAGAATGAGTGTTTTCACTGCCCCGGGCAACATCCTACCTCTCGCATTTAGGGACAGCACCTCCCATGATACAGAAATTAATATTTCACAGGGCCACAACACCCATCAGACAAATGCGTGTGGACGTGCCGTCAATACGTGGCTGAAAGATTGATGAAATATGATGGCTGTGGGCAGGCCATGAACCTGTGTGAGTGGGCGTTGACACACAGGCTATTTTTGGGTGAGTTTTATATATTTTAGCTGCGAGCCAGAGTCGGGTAGGCAGCCGCACGTCACGGTCTCCTGCTAAATTAGACTTAACAGCTTCAGTGCAATGCACTGACTTCCATCTCAAGATTTATTGGGTGCATGACAGTGGAATAATATGCTTCACATCAAATATTACATTTATCTCTATATATCCACCTTGTGGCTTTTTATACACATTGATAAAGAAGAAAATATCACAACAATAACTCTTGTGACCACAGTTATTCTATGATAAAACGGTGTGCAAAATGTTTATAAGCCTGAACCGGCTGGTCTGTGTGCAGGTTTTATAGGGGTTTTGGACACTTTTCAACTTCTCATTTCAAGGCCAATTGTAATATATATACAGTGTTGGGGAGTAGTTAATTACAAGTAGCGTAGCTACTAACTTAACTACATTTGTCAGTAGCTTGGCAGTAGCTCAGTTTCTTTTTAAACAGTGTAGCTTTTCCAGTAGCTAACTACTTTTTGCAGTAAGTAGCGGTGTAGCGCGAGCAAAAGCTACATTGCTAAATTATCGAGCTTGCGCGAATCAGCGCGATGCAAGGATATTCTTCTTGTTAGATTACAAACTCCTTTTTTGCCATTACCGCCCCCTGTTGTTTAATCACGCATCTTGCGGCTTAACGGTTCACTGACGTACAGAAGTGTGTTGACACACCCATATTATGATTATATAGCAAGACGTGACGGCAGATTTGGAGGATGGAGAAACAGCTAGCGTTAATTACCCACTGCCTTATTTGTCCAAGTTCAATCAGTATTTTTGAGAAAATGTTCTACATGCAATTTACGTTGGATGTATATTTCGTTCTTGCAATGGTGTAGGCTATTTGTTGCACTTTTGACAAACAGTCAGAGATATTTCAGTGTTGTGTGTAATAAAACAATACTCTTTGAAATAGTAATTGCATTGCATTGTTTTAAATACTAAATATTTTACTTAAAACATTCATCAGACACTTATTCAGTTATTTATAATATACGTTGTTCAAAAAGCAAAAGTAGTTTCAATGTAGCTAGCTACTTTTTGATTGTAACTTGTAGTGTAGCTAACTACTTTTCTAAACGGGTAGCTTGACTGTAGTTAAACTACTTTAACTTACGAGTAGCTTGTAGCTTGTCAAACTACATTTTCAGAGTAGCTTCCCCAACACTGTATATATATATAATTTAACAGTGGTTTTAGCGATTGGAAGTCTCATTCCAACACAGCTCCCAATTCAGAGGATGCATCCTTTGAAGGTCGGACGAGAGTTGTAAATGTAACCCTAATCCCTCGCAGTCGTCCACACTTTTGTGACGTAACGCCGCGTTGACAGTCGAGAAGAAGTCTGTTGCGGAGCTCATGGACAAAAGTGCGCATTGAGTCACAGTCAAAAGGTCTGGGAGTTATAAGCAGTTTAGTACTTTTGGTTGCTGTAGCGCCACCTATGGGCCAATCGGGCTCATACTCTGATAGCTTCTCCCCACTTTAAAGGCCCTACCATTTGACCGAGTTTCAGGTCTCTATAGGCCTTACGGTTTGGGCTGCATGATGTGTATTAGTGGATTTTTTTTCTCCTGGCAATTACAATAGGTTTTCAGCACTTCGTTCTTGGACACCTAAAAACTGATTTATCATATCAAGAAAGCAGAAGCATCACGCACTAACATCCAATAGCTCATATGCTAGAGAAGAGTAATAAGTAATGTGATGATCTAACCACAAGCATCACTTGCACTGATTGCCTCATTACAAATGATTAACATGCTAAAATTAGCATGGCAATGTGTACAATTAATTAAAAATCTATTAGCTAAAATATCATTACACACTCCATGTACTCTTTCCGGGTGCTGATGAAGCAGTTTCTGAATTTATCAACATACTTCTCAAAGCAGATTGACGCAGACTTCATTAGCAGAGACGAACTGTAAACGTGTCTTCTCACACATGACTGTGACCTCGGCGCTGGATGGCTGTGCCTCCTGGTTTAAAACTCTGACGTACAGAGGAAAAGCTGAAACGTCTGGATGAGAGAGACAAACAGGACAGCCTCCAGAGAGTCACTTCTTATTTGAAGGTTAGCTTTGCAATTTTAGGCCGATATAAGTCTGCTACTTGATTCAATTATTCCATAAAGCCTCCGCCCGCAATTAATTTACACGCCAAGCGTTGCCAACAAGATTGAGGATTCTTTGACCTTCTTTTAAACTCTGTAAAATGCTTTACTATACAAATAGATTTCAGCTATAATTGGTTGGATAAATGCAGGTCTCAGTCTTCAGCCCATTTCAACTCTTGAGGCATATGGTCTTCTGTACCAATTAAAACTTTGAAATGAGATTTATATTAATAAGAAAACCACATCATACATGTGACATTAATGACACAATTACAAGATTAATGACGTGTGAGCAGAATATTGGTATGGTGCATTATTTTAGTCAAGCTTTAAGTTTGGGAAATTATGCAAAAAAAAAAAAAAAAACACGGTACAAATGCTTTTAAATTGTGTTTATTTTAGGATAGACATAAAATTTTAGCTATTAAATTAAAGGGATAGTTCACTTTAAAATTAATTTTTGGCATGTTTTAGCTTACCTCAAGGGCATCCAAGATGTAGGTGTCTTTGTTTATGCAGAAGTTGATATTTTTTGAAATTTTGATATTTTTAGGTCAAACCGTTCTTGTCTGTCAGTCATGTAATGGAGGTCTATGGTCACCACCTCAAAGAGCATGCACAGAGAAGTCCAAATTAAACATGATTTAATGACTCGTAAATGTAAGTACACATTGATGGCCTAAGACACGAAACGAGCAGTTTGTGTGAGAAATCGAACAGTATTTATATCGTTTTTACCTCTCGTACAGCCACGTCCAAGTGATCACACGAGGTTGCGAAAAAATTCAACATTGTCTGTTGATATATTGAAGTCGTCTTCCATTGCGATTTTCTGTATATCTAAATATGATTAGATCTTCACAGTTTTCACTAACGCCTCCGAAATCTCTGTGTAAACAAGGAGTGATGTACATGCGCGAGAGATCACCTCCGGCTTGCACAGACCGAAGCGCCCGCGCCCTCAGATCACTTGGACGTGGCTGTGGTTACAAGAGGTAAAAACGATATAAATACTGTTCGTTTTCTCACACAAACCGCTCGTTTCTTGCTCGTTACTCGCCATCACGAGTCATTAAATCATGTTTAATTTGGACTTCTCTGTGCATGCTCTTTGAGGTGGTGACCATAGACCTGCATTATATGGTTGACAGACAAGAACGGTTTGACATCTTGGATGCCCTTGAGGTAAGCTAAAACATACCAAAATTAATTTCAAAGTGAACTATCCCTTTAACCTTGACAGCATAAGGGAGGTGATTTCTAAGACAGAATGCTATAAGACACAATATATGGAAATGACGCAGTGTTGGGTAATCTTCAGGAAAATAAAATTCTGAATTCATGTCCTTCCTGACCCGTAAGGCCCTGAAGATTACGACATTAATGACATTAGATATTTTTGTCGCAGGCATTTATTGATTCCCAATTGTTATTCCCAGGGCTGTCTCTGTGTGTGCTCTCTCTCTCTCTCTCTGTATTTTTTTCGCAACCTCGTGTGAGATCACTTCGACGTGGCTGTACAAGAGGTAAAAACAATATAAATACGGTTCGTTTTCTCACACAAACCGCTCGTTTCGTGTCTTAGGCCATCAATGTGTACTTACATTTATGAGTCATTAAATCATGTTTAATTTGGACTTCCCTGTGCATGCTCTTTGAGGTGGTGACCATAGACCTGCATTATATGACTGACAGACAAGAACGGTTTGACCTAAAAATATCAAAATTGAAAATACTGCAGAAACAAAGACACTACATCTTGGATGCACTTGAGGTAAGATAAAACATATCAAAAATTCATTTCAAAGTGAACTATCCCTTTAAAGGGTCGTAATATCCTGGATGACGTCAGTCTAAATTTATGCAGATCAGCCCCACTCTAGAGCAACACCTGAATTTAATCCGTAGTGACGATTTGGGTCAGAATAATGGTAATTCCTACAAATTAAACTCACTGTGGTGTCAAATTGCTCTTTTGGGTGAATTGTGTCTAATTTCACCCTCAACTGCACAGTCATGGTTACTCAGATTATGCTAACTAAGGATCAACGCTTTGTTTCCCCAACTTCTTGGAAGAAACACGTACTGTAGCTATAATCTGATTCCTTCACTGAATCCACTCGACCTCAATCGCTCTCTGGTGCTGTTCGTATAAAACGGGAGGTTTGACAGGAGTCATTATCTTCTTTGAAGCATCTGAAGCGTAAAATGCAGCATGGGGATCCGGCAGATGCTGGAGATTGGAGACGAGATAGCACTGATCTTAATGTCCCTCTGTTAATTAGTGCTATAGGCGTATGGCTAATACAACCCGACTCTGATTTCACATAGCATCTTGAGTCTAGCTCCTCTGGCTAAAGCTATCATCTCACCAGGAGATTCGAGGACGATAGCAGAGAGAGAGAGTCTCTCCTGTGGGTGAATTAAGGCTAATGCAGTGAGTTTGTAACTCTTTGATTCATGATACGAGTGCTCTTAAGTCTCTCCTAGCAACACCAAAAGGATTCGGCCTTATTGAAATAATTAAACACCTTCTGAGACAGACTTGATTATACCAGTGGAAGCCATTCTGCAGTCTATTTGTGTGTGTTGTGTTGCCAGCAAGCATAGTGTGAGTGATGCAACTGTTAGCAGAGTGGCTGGTATGACAGTAATTGTGCCTCCATTCAGAATGGAAATTTAATAATGCTGCAGTGCAAACAAGTGTTTAATCCAACAGGGGGAATCTACAGTGTGTGGGAAGTTTCACACAAAACAATGAGTTTGTATGATACACCTTTAGCTTCGGTATTTCTGTTGATGGTTCCATGAACCACTGAATTTCACTTCCACAAAAGTTTTTTTGTAGTGAATTTTTTTTTAATATTTTTTATTTATATTAATTATTATATTATAATATTTATATATTTATATTTATATAATTAATATATTTATATATTATATTTTTGAAATGTTCTTCACACTAATGTCGCTTTTCCACTAGACAGTGCCATATCAACTCGACTCGGCTCTGCTCGCCTTTGTTTGGTTTTCCACTGTGTAAAATGAAAAAAAAATGCTACCGTAGCGCGAATTGATCACAGAATGCCGATTAAAGTCATATGAAATACAATTATAATACAATTCTAAGTTATGAGTAGCTACTGTATACTGTAGACTACTGTTTTTATTTTTAAAACGGTGTGAAAAGTAAAAATTATCATAAAATATTAATCTTTGACTTGTTAAGTACTCCTTTCCTCATAGTAACTAAAACTTTCAGTTATTCTTTTTCAGCTGGCTGACCGTACAAATATTCATGTGGTAGTAAGCATTTTTTAAAGGAAATAATACATTATAACAGGAAAATGTTAGCCTAGAAATCTAGACGCACCCTAGCGGCAGCAAAAATTATTTTGCTGCAAAGTGTGGTCTAGCAACTCTCCGTTGACTTTCGAAGTGGAAAATCCAAACTCTGGTCCGGCCAATCACATCGTGTATAGAGTTGGTGGGCGGGCTTAACACGATGACGGCAGAGTTGTGACGGTTCTGCGCGGTGATTAATAGGTGATTTCCCTGATACTTAAAAACAAACAAGACGCAGCTGGCGAACAGCGGTCTTTCGATTCGGCTTTGGCCGCAACTCGGATGACTTGGAGTTAAGAACGTAACTTAAGTCATTCTTAAAAAGGAAGATGTGTTCAGAGTTTTGATGACCGGACAAGGCAAAAGTTTAATATATCAACTTGCTCCGCTGGAGAGAAAACCATGGGAAACGCATGGGACCCACTCAGCCACAGCCATCATCGCTCTGGTTGGTTAGCGCTATCTTATGGCGTGCAGAGGGATATTGAAAGACAACCTTGTATCCCGCCCCCGGATTGAGGTATGACAATTGTGAGTTCCCAGACCTAACATCTTGATAGGTCTGGTTTGCCAGGCTAGGAAAATGTACCTTTTGTTAAAAAATAATAAAAAAACGTGAGTCTGCACATGCGCATAACCGGTAAGTAGCAAATTTCGATGGGTAGCATGAATCGTCAGAACACCGGTACCAAAATGTGACGTGAAAACAATGCCGACTGCTGATTGGTCAGAGAGAATCATCACCATTCACTGCGTCATCATTGCACGCACCAGATGGAGTATCCAGAATATCCCCGCCATTTTTAAATAGTTTGGCCGGAGATAGTTACTAAACTTACTACTATTAATATGGCAACTCGGAAGAATGCGTTGTGGTCAAACGAGGAAGTGCAGACTTTCGTTTGTTTGGTTGCCGAAGAGAGGATGCAGCGAGAGCTTGATAGGGCAGCGAGGAACGAAAGGCGTCGCTATGACGACCGGACACTATTTGTGGCTGTACTGTCTGCAATGGAAAACGGAGCGAAAGCGAGCCCGAGTCGAGCTGGTACTGGTAATGGAAAAGCGTAAGAAACAATGGTTCTTTTTTAAGAACTGCTCACAGAAAAGGTATTAGTGGAACCAAAAAAATGGTTGGCATTGCTGTTAAAACAGTACCTCAAATCAAAGGATAAACTGGAGCTACTGTATTGGGATCAGAGTTTCCATAAATAGCAGACCTCTATGGTCTCTGCTCTTGATGACCCACTGTCCTGCAAGGATTTTCCCAACCTGCTTCAGAACACCTGCATGTGTTTATTTTTATTTTTAACAAAGCCACTTGAAGGCAAGCCTGCAACCTTAACCGGAAAAAACGTAGCGCCCGCTATGCGAGACGGTTTTTATTGTATGGATCAATGGAGAGGTGTCTTCACTCCACTGAATAACCCGATTTTGTGAGGATATAGCTTATCATTTAATGAATCATCAGCCTATCGGCTAATCTTCAACATGTTTGCTCTTAAGCATTTGTTTTTGGATCGATCTATTCTCAGAGCTTACACTGAAAGAATTGCTGTTTTACAAGAGAAGTCACAGACAATTGCACGGCATGCAGGTGTGATTTAGTTTACGGCGCTTCGTGTTCATTTACGCAAACAGTGATTGACTGTCGGTCAACTCTGAACAATATTCAATGACATCAAGGCTGTAATGTGATTGGTTATCAAGGCACAACTGATTTAAGTTAGCAGTTAGGATTTCTTTAGTAGAAGAGCATTGGACCCTCGTCTCTCCCAATAGTAAGACCATCCCTGTTTTCAGGCAATCCTGAAGAGGTTGAATGATTAAGGATTGGAGCAAAAATCTGTGGAACAACGGATCCCCAGGAGCAGGGCTGAAGAGCTCGGACCTATAAGTCAAGCTCCAAAATTACAAAAACAAAATCTTTAAAGTATCATGAAGAAGTACTTGTGCACTATGTTCCAAGTCTTCTGAAGTCATGTGATGGCTTTTTTGGTTATAAAATTAAATGCGTGCCATTTTACTCTGGCAAACAGACTGACATTTAGATTTTTAATTAACCAGGGTTGTAGAAAATTCTGAGTGTGAATTTGAAACTAATTGGCCAAATGACCAAGGAAGTTGAATTGGAATCAGAATGCCCAACACTATCTCACGACCAATTCGTACAAATTTGTATGAGTGCTTAAAAAGTGTCTCATTCGTACTAATTCATACGACCTCACTCGTATCAAATTCTTACGATTGGTCTAAACTCCATGTGATTTGGGTTTGGGGGCGGAGTTAGGGTACGTCTTTCGTATCGAATTCATACGAATTGGCCTATTTGTAAAATAAGTACGATTTAGCAAAAATCTTACTAATTCGTACGAGTGACATTGTACGAAATTCTAACGAATTTGCCACCTCGTAAAATGCATACGATCGCCGTTAGATCAGGTTGGAATGCCAGGAAAGGGAATTTACTGACCTGTATCTCTACTCTATCTATGTTCTATCCATCCATCCACCCATCCACCCATCCATCCAACTTCAAGGCCTTCAAACAAGGATTCTGTTGCAAAATTAAATACGAAATACATTACTTTTATAAGTTAACAATTACAGCAATGATTTTCTTTTAATTTCAATTAACTGGAAATTATTGCTAACGCTTCCTTTTACAGTCCTGTTATCCATGTACCCACATAGCAATTTTTCTCTGGCCCAGCTCCGGCCCACACAACCAGTTTTTGCTTGGCCCACATACCACAATGAATGACGTGCCCTAGTGTGGACCAGGTCTGGATTCCAGACAAGGGCCACACATGGGCCATAACTGGGCCAAGTCTCAGCCAAGTTAATTATCCACAACTCGCCCAGAATACTACAATTACTGGGTAATAACTTGGTAGGCTACAACCTTGAACCTACCCCTCTAAACCTACCCTTAACCCATGTTCTTATCTTATATTAGCCAGTACTTTCTAGGTAAGTACATGTAAAAGGAAGCGTTACCAATTTATCTTCTTACATGTGAATTTGAATTGCAATTCTGTTCTGCATTCTGCTTACCTTAAATTAAATAAAATGTAAAAGATATTCTCAGTTTAATACTGAATGTTCCACATCCCTGTTATTCACTATTGATCTTAAGAGCCTCAAGTCACTACCAGTATATTCCAGCCAGTTCTCTTTAGCGTCAATATGAGACACAGATACAGAAGGCGCCCTCTAGAGGTCTAACCCTAACACTACCCCAGACCTAAACCTACCCATAACCGAAGCATCTTATATTGACACTTAAGGGTGCCATGTGCGTTGGATACATATGCATTGTCAAAAGTATCACTATATGATAGCCTAGAAATCTAAGACGCACCCTAGCGGCAGCAAAAATTATTTTGCTGCAAAGTGTGGTCTAGCAACTCTCCGTTGACTTTCGTGTGGAAAAACCAAACTCTGGTCCGGCCAATCACATCGTGTATAGAGTTGGTGGGCGGGCTTAACAATGACGGCAGAGTTGTGACGGTTCTGCGCGTGATTTCCCTGCTAGTTAAAAACAAACAAGATGCAGCTGGCGAACAGCAGTCTTTCGATTTGGCTTTGGCCGCGACTCTGGATGACTTGGAGTTAAGAGAACGTTACTTGAGTCATTCTTAAAAAGGAAGATGTGTTCGGAGTTTTGACGACCGGATACAGCAAAAGTTTAATATATCAACTTACTCTGCTGGAGGGAAAACGCATTGGACTCACTCATCCACAGCCGTTCGTTGCTCTGGTTGGTTAGCGCTATCCTATGGCGTGCAGAGGGATATTGAAAGACAACCTTTTATCCCGCCCCTCAGATTGAGGTATGACAATTGAGAGTTCCCAGACCTAACATCTTGATAGGTCTTGCTTGCCAGGCTAACTATATGACGCCCTAGGATGAGAATGCATTGCATATTCTCAAAAACATCCCCTTTATGTCATACGGAAGAAAGAAAGTCATACAGGTTTAGAATGGCGAATAAGTGATCACAGAATTTTCATTTCTGGATGAACTGTCCCTTTAAATTCAAAACTGTGTCCCCTAAAGCAGTGCAAAGTCTGAGGAAATCATACGTCTGCTCGAGTTATGATACAACGCCTTCCGAGATGTCTCACAAAAGCAGAAAACTCTGGAAAACACAGTCAAATTTAATAACTAGAATTCTTCCAATCATTCTCTAGGACACAGTCATTTGCCTTTGGCCCTCTATATGACCCGCACACTGCAAACAGGACATGACATCAGTGTTTCGCTCCGCGCACTGATAGGACTTGTATGTCCACTTATCTTCAGGACATTTCATCGCAGCGTGGCAGCCATTTCACAGCTACGACAGGCCCGACGTCTGCTCCAGTCCAGACCTCCTATCACGCATATGCATAGTTTATGTCATGAGCCGCATTCCGCCTATCACTCTGCTTTTAATACGTGCATGCCTATCCATGCACTCTGCAGATCCATCAATAATTACAGGCATTCACTTACGATGCAGCAGGACAGATACATTCCCTGGCCGTTGCATTAAGCAAGATTGATCATTGTGCGTCCCGTGACACCTCAGGGGCATTTAAAAGCAATCTCTCCCAGGCGGAGGGGGCAGAGAGGGTGTAAGCTCGCTTCGTCTCCCATGAAGACAATGCACCCAACTCTCAGCCATTCAACCGGGCTGAAAGCGCCAGCGGCCGGTTGAGGTTTCACCCCGCAAATATTCATGTGCATTTAATGATGCTACATCACTTCATTCCACATGAATTATGAATACGATGAGTCAAAAAGAAATTGCTGGAGAGGCGGAGGAAGAGGGAAACTGGGACAGAGGTTGAAGCCACCAGCGAATAATCGTGGCGATACTGGTGTTTTCCCCAAGGTTAGACAAGAGGGTGAATGCGTAGCTGATGGCCTGAGATCTGGGAATCTCCACAGCCACGCTTTGGGTTTTTTCTTTCAAGGCTTCACTCGTTCCAACCTCGCTCAAAGCGATAAACCCCCACGTCACGTTCCTCTGTGACGCTAAAATAATGCTGGCTGGCTAAAAACGCTCTAATATGATAGAGACACGGATGCCAGAGTGCATGTCTTAATCATGTTAAGTGTAACAGTTGACATTTCAGTCTGCCTAGAGCTGCCTTGGACACATTTTAATCAGGAATTCAATACGCTTAAGTGCCCCCTTAATATAAACAAACTAGAACTATTCTGCGCTCGCATGCTTTGACATTTCAGTGACTGACAAAGAAAGTGTTCACAGTAAATAAAGCGAAAAATCTTGAAGAATTCATTTAAAACCAGTGCTGTCAATCGATTCAAAATATGAACTAATTAATCATAAATACCTAATATTTGATATTTTTTTTATATTGTAATTCTTTCACATCGAATCTCCAAATTGAACATAATAGGCTAGCCTATATTTTGAAAATTTTGTTTAATGGTATCTTTTATGAATGAAGGACAGTCACTGATACCAGTACTACTATGTAGCCATTAATTAGGCTATAGCCATTCAAAATAATAGTATAATTGAAAGCTGTACATTTAAGCATTTATTAGGCTTTAAAAATATAACAACTTTGATTGTAAGTGAACTTTAAACAACCTTCACATCCAACTACTGTAATAATTGTCACATTTGGCCTACCTGTGCCAATTTTTATCTCTTGGCCCAGTCAGGCGGATTCAAATTTTTACTTTCTGTCAAAATGCACATAAATGTTTTCGTTGTTTTTGACCCATGAAACCTTGTAAACAGTGCTTTATATTTTCATGTATAGACCCATTAGCTATTTTTTTTAACCGGATGTTTTTTTTTTCTTTTTCTTACAACGTTCTTCTTACGCGTTTGCACTCTTGATCCCACTACTATCGACCTTCCATCAGGATATCCATTTTTAATTCAGGTTAGGAATAAAATAAGGCTAAAACAAGGTACATTGAAAATGACTGAAAACAAAAGCATGATAATTTGCACCAACAAGAAATGTTACAACAAAAAAAGGTCGCGACCATAGGCCAACTCAATCGACGTGACTGGAATATATTCTACCTTGCACTTGGCAGCACGGTCACTTGTCAGAGTAAAATGACTAGAAATCCATCCCTCACGTAGAGCAGCCTCTGTTGAGCTCGCCTCAGGAAAAGTCCATCTTTATGTTGTTGTTTTGCTCCTTTTGTCCTCTCTCATCGAGATTTGTACAATATACACAATCGTTTAACAGATTTAACGGAGTTAGCTATATTTGAAGTTTTGGGAGTTTGTCGTCGAGTTTGTCCTTTGTCTTACTGCAGTTTTGAAGGTGAACATTGCCATCTACTGTTGGATAACGGAAATACAACTAAAGTTGAAGCGAGAGAGAGAGTAGAGAGTGTGTGTGTGTGTGTGTATGTGTGTGTGTGAGAGAGAGAGTGACTGGCTGGCTCAACAAAACTTGGTTAAGCAATGGCAGTGTTTGAAGCTTGTCATAAACCCATAATTTTTCACATTTACAGAAAACTGTAAAAAAAAAAAAAAAAAAAAAAGACTAACCCAAGTACGGTGGCGTATTGCATTCACTTGAAGAAAAAAAATCTTCTCTGTTTTTCTGAATTAACGAGTTAATTTTTCATGAGAAAAAATTTTTTGCTCTGTTTTTCTGAATTAACGAGGTAATTTTTCATGAGAAAAAATTTTTTTTGCTCTGTTTTTCTGAATTAACGAGTTAATTTTTCATGAGAAAAAATTTTTTACTCTGTTTTTCTGAATTAACGAGGTAATTTTTCATGAGAAAATTTTTTTTGCTCTGTTTTTCTGAATTAACGAGTTAATTTTTCATGAGAAATTTTTTTTGCTCTGTTTTTCTGAATTAATGAGTTAATTTTTCATGAGGAAAAACGTTTTTGCTCTGTTTTTCTGAATTAACGAGTTAATTTTTCATGGAAATTTTTTTTGCACTGTTTTTCTGAATGAAAAATTTTTCTTATGAAAAATTAAGTCATTAATTCAGAAAAACAGAGCAAAAACTTTTTCTCATGAAAAATTAAGTCGTTAATTCAGAAAAACAGTAGATTTTTTTTTCTTCAAGTGAATGCAATACGCCACCGTACCACAAGGACCAAACTACAAAATAAAAAAAATTATACTACGACTACCATTTAATTGCTGCTTTAGATTTTGTGTGAAAATATGTGATATCGCCTATAATTCAAATATGAAATAACACCAAAAACAACAACATCATCAAAACTATTTTGAGTCATTTGAATCTTGAAAACAGAGCATGTTGCATGTTAACATAATAAATTATAATACACATTATTTCAACTGATCTTTTTCTAAAAGGTCTTCATTTTAAACCATATCTGGAACAAAAACAGTGACTCATTTGTGAATAACTATGGCCAGTTAGAAAATCTTAACATCTCACTCAATCACTGTGTCACTTCTTTTCAAGTTTAAGTTTAACTGAAGAATTCCAGCTTGTTATATATACGTTTTATTCTCCAAGGACCGATTTTGAACTGCCAATCATGAAATCTGTTGGCCTATAAGGCCTACCTCAATTCAGTTTAATTTAGGAGTGATCAGTGAGACATGAACACAGAACACATCACTGGATTTTATGCCAATAATTATTTATATATTTTATAAATGGGCCAATTTATCTCAAAGTAGTTATTAAATAATGTTGAAGACTAAAATGCCTTGAACTCTTTTAGTAAGTCACACAGGCTGACAGCTCTGACTTTGACAGAGCCAACCAAGTGCAGCCTTCTGTTCTTATGGTTTGACCGATAAAAAAAATCATTATATTTTAATTAAACTAATTTAAGCTCATAGCCTAGGGCTAAGGGCACCAGGTTGGATATATTGATTTTGCTTTATTAAAGGTAATTGCTCCTTTTTAGCTCACGGTGAGTTATATTCTCTGAACAAGTGTACAATAGCGCCTACCTGTGGTTGAAACTGTGTGTCGTGAAGCGGCTGTTCATCACGACAGTTATTGCTCACACACGGCAAAAGCGTTTTAAAAAAAAATACAGATGAGTTGCTGATAAATACAAGCTAACCGAGGTAACGTTAACGTATTCAACCGGCTGGATTATTAATATTTTACAAAATGGGAATCGCCGACGAGGCTGACCGGACTCTGTTTGTCGGGAATTTGGACCCTCAAGTAACAGAAGAAGTTATATTCGAGCTGTTTTTGCAGGTACGCGCTGTAGCGTCATTGATTAGCGTGCTAATGCTAATGGATGCTAACGCTAACTCTAGACAGTTTGCTGTTAGTTGTTGCTCGAATTGCAAACTATTTAGACGCGTGTTTTACAGATAAGTATCGTTTTATATAAAGTGCCATCGCCGTGTTGTTCTGTTGTTGTTGTCTTTGCAAACACACTTTCGCTCTTGCCATTCGTTTACATTAGTGTGATTAACTTAGGTGTCATTCATTAAGGCGATAAACTACAGGTGAATAGAGTTAACTTTTCAACGAATACTTATCACCGAACGTTAGATGATTAATCACAGTAAGGTTACGTTAAGACAATTGGTTGACATGATTTCTGTAATGTTCAATATATATCAGGCAAATTATAAATGAATAAACCTTCACAATATATATCGTTTGGTGTATGGGTGGTTGACGTTAAGTCAAACACAAAGTGGAAAAAAATATATTTTTAAAATGTATGTCAAACATGCAAGTGTTGCTTAAGTGTAGCTTCTGTGCAGGAGGAAAAAATATGGCCAAAATAGCCTTGAAAGATATTGTAATTGAAATAGAGTGGCACAAGTAGATAGTGTAATAAAATAAACACCTAAATGTGTATATTGGATCTTTTTCTTTCCACTAGTCTTAAAGCAGACCTGTTGAAGAAGCAGAATATGCCAACATCTTAAAAATAACCAATGCATAAAGTGTTTTCCCAGTAGTTCATTCTTAAATAACATCAGATCTCTCTCCTGTATTTCTTTCCAATAGGCTGGGCCATTAATCAAAGTTAAAATCCCCAAAGACAATGATGGAAAATCAAAACAGTTTGCATTTGTGAACTTCAAACATGAAGTGTCTGTGCCCTACGCAATGGACTTGCTCAATGGAATCCGTCTACATGGACGGCAGCTCAATATACAGTTCAGATCCGGTAGGAGTTTCCATGTTAAACTGATTTATATATATATATATATATATATATAATTTGACTTTGGCATGAATATAGCCATTGCTGCTGATAATGTAAAATTTATAAATAAATGAAACAATAAATCACATTACAGAAATATAATGGGCTGTGAAAGGTTTGTCACATTTTCTTTACACATTAATTAAACTAAAACAGTGACTGATTAATCTAAACCTGTTGTGCTCCTAACAGGAAGCAGTCATATTAATCAGGAAGGCAAAAGTCCGGCAAACTCTCAAAACCCCAGTCCAGCGAATACACCAGGTCACCGCGCGGAAGGTAATCTTAGATTTTTACAGACAGATTTACATGCATGCATCGAATCATCGCACCATGCATGCATTGCAATGCGTCTCTGGTGACCATTTGTGATGGGATTGCATCAAGTGTCGGGTCTCTGATTTCATGAGTGCATTCTTTACTAAGTTGCTGTGCACTTACAATTTAAATTCATTAACAATTTATATTCTTTTTCAAATATATATATATATATATATTTTTTTTTATTGGACAGTGCATTTTCTTTTGAATCTTTGATTTTGTGATTTTTATAAACAATACTATTCAATGTTTTTGACCGAAGTCAAAATGTGATATTTTCTTTTGTAACTTATTCTAAAATGTAATTTATCCCTGCAAAGGAAAGCAGAATTATCAGGGGTGTAATAATACCCTCACGCCTTGATTTGATCCATATCACGATACAATATTATTGCGATACTCCAAGACACATTATAAAAGGGTTTAAATGAATAGGCTTGGACTCGGTGCTTGTAACCCAAGGACAATGGAGACACCAAAATAACAATATTCATGATTCTGAAGCTGAAAATATAGAATTATTAGAATATTCTTGCACCTTTTCTGACTAGACATATTTAATATATTTAGATATATTTAAAATAATTTTGGACACTTCTTACTGGTCAAGTTGCATAAGTCATTTGCCATTATCAGGACCCACATATCATCATACATTATAATCAACATAATATATAAAACTTTTGTGAGAATTTTTTTCTACGATACATATTGTTAGTATCCACAATACGTATTGTTGCATTTTTGTATTACGATATATTGTAGCACGATGTATCGTTACACCCCTACAACGATCCTTTTATTTTTCCTTAACTTGGAAAATGAGAAAATGCCAGTTAAGAAGGATCATTTTCAGATTGTTTGTTGAATGTGTGTGTTTCACCTGAGCTGATGAGTGTGTGTTGTGTTGTTCTGGCAGAACCCCAGAGCAGATGAGCTCTCCGTCCTACTCTCCTCCACAGAACATCCAGAGGTCGTTCAGTTCTCCGGACAGTCTGCAGAGACAGGCGATGGTCAGGACACCTCCACATTCAAATTTCTGTTTATTCATCTACATTTTATTTCTGCTTGGACACATTTAAATGTATACCTTTGCATTTAACGTTGTCATTCACAATTATTTTTGTTTTGAATAGATGAACAACATGTGGCAGGTCCAGATGCAGCAACAGTTGCAGCAGTTTAACGGGGCCTTCCAGCAGAGCATGCAGCAGCTCCGGGGCACCGAGACGGTAACCCATGGCAACCGGACTGGTCAGGCCAGCGAGGTCATCGCCACTCTCCCCAGGACAATAACAACCATCACCAACGGCACACAAACAGCGGGAACAACTACGACCGCCACTGGCGCGACAGCCATCGGGGAGACCTGCATCACCAGGACGAGCGCACCGGAGGAAACCGAAATCACACCCCGGAGAGGCGCAGAGACTCACGGACGGCCGGTGGAAGCGCTTTTAAAACATTCACTTCAGTTCTCCTAAAACCCTTTTTCTTTTATGAACTGTTTTTATCTTTTGTTATCCTCATAGACATTTACATCTATTTAGGATTACATATTACCTGTTTTAAAAAAAAAAAAGAAAGAAAGAGAAAGAAATTGCAGTACAACTGTGGGGAGGCAACAAATTTGACAAGGCATTTTGACTCGAATCTCTTTGTTTGTTGAGATGCAAGAACAAAAAAGAAAGAAAAAAGACTAAGGTCATTTAGAGTGACGCCCTATTTAAAAAAAAAATGTTTTGATCTCAGGGGGACACCTGTTTATATACATTTTTATTTTTAAGAATGTTCTTTTTGAGAACTTTCTGTATGTACAACATCAAAGTGCATCAAATAATCAAATTTGCTATGGTGGATTTTTGTTTTTATAGAAATTTGTAATTTCTCAGGATTTCACAGAAAGCATCTGAAAACTAGTTTTCTATTCTTTATGTTTTACAATGTTTAATGTTTTTTTAAAAAGCAGATTGTTTTACTTTCTACGTTCCTCTTTTGGGAGAAGAATGGGATTATATTGACTCTTAATTAAGATGCTCTTTGAAAACTTGGAACAAAACTAGTTTTAATACTTTTGTAAATACACCATTTTTATTGTCAAGTGCATCATTTGGTTATTTGTTCGTTTTCATAAAAGTCACTCTTTCACTGATCATTTTCTGTTGTAAATTATTATATTGCACTCCCTTACATTGCGTTAGATCCATATTAAGACCATATTGTTTGGTTTCTATAATTCAACTACTAACTGATTATAGTAAATTTATTAGTCTATCCAGTAGGTGGTGCCCATACTTCCTTTCAGTTGAAGAATATTTAGGCATAATATTTATAATTCTGGCTTCTAATTCATACTTTTAAAATAATGAAAATGTAGGTTGTTACATGTAGGGTAAAATGCACATTGCAAAATGTTAATGGTATCAGTTTTAAGTTTATATAAAACATGTTAACCTAAATTTAAGTCTTACACAACGTATCAAGTTTAAATATAATTTAGATCTACAGAAACATCCCTGCAATATCATCTTGAGGACAATTTTTCTAATTTGTTTGTAGCCTATTAATCGTGTTATCTGTAGAGAGCATTCTCATTTGCTCAGATGTCGGTATTTGATTAGTTTTTTTTAACTCTTTATTATTGTTTTTTTAAGTAGTTCTTGATATTTAGAGGGGAAAATACGTATTTGCCCGTTTATGACACGTCTTCCATTCAAACATTTTTTAATCACCCGAGAATAAAAATAAAACCCTTATTCGTTAAATCACTGTGGGCTACAATTATTAAAACTATAATTAAATAATAAATATGGAATTTCCTGCAACCCCGGAAGTTGTAAAAAATGTCATTTTCTCTTTCTAAC
Source organism: Hybognathus amarus (assembly GCA_030378365.1). NCBI lineage: Eukaryota > Metazoa > Chordata > Actinopteri > Cypriniformes > Leuciscidae > Hybognathus > Hybognathus amarus. The sequence continues at coordinate 521,173 of JAQIUQ010001762.1, read as the reverse complement.
TAGCCTAACTACATTTTTTATGTGTGCAAAAAAGAAAAAGAAAAATAGCACATTTAAGACACGTATTCCGTTGAAAAATCAAGTATAGGCCTATTTAATCACTTGAGAATAAAAATAAAATCCTTCGCCAAATTTCTGTGGGCTACAATTAATAAAACTATAGATTAAATAATAAATATACATTTCCTGCGAAAATATACCTATTTTCTCTTTCTAACTACCTAATTAACATTACCTTTTTTGTGCAAAAAAAAAAAATGGCGAATGAACAAAGGTAGGCTATCCTGGGCAGTGGCGGGAACATTAATAGTCGAGAGCTACCAGTGGTCAGTGACACCCCGCAGGAATCTTTTAATGTCCGATATAAGGTCATAATCTGCCCTTCCGAAAGTGCTTTAGCAGCTAACAGCGGCTCCCGGTGTGTGTGAAGCCGCACATCCCCGCAAAGCTCCTCGCCCCAGAAGCGTCAGGCATTAATCTGCGGAGGATCGTGTTCTCGCTGTAATGAATCTGCCGGACTGAATAAAGCGCTGGTTAATAGGTTGAGCTGCTCGGCGTCCGCGATCCCGGAGGTTTGAACTGCAGCCTCACACTGCGCCTCTTCTGTCTCTCTGCGCACTAATACAGGCGATTACTGACTCCTGTCACTGTGTCTCTGTATTTTGAGTATTTTTAATGGTCTATATAGGCTAGGCCTATACATACAGGCCTACATTTCCTCTACAAATAAATAAATAAATAATAATTTGAACTTTTTAACTTTTTTCCTAGTTCATTTTAAGCAAATATTCTTCCTGTTAAAATTCCGGGCCTATGTAGGTGCAAAATGTAGGCCCATGTTTGTGCATTGATCGTCAGATCGTGTTAAATGGTGGAAAAACACCATTTAACATATCGTTAAGGCTACTACGTCATCAGTGCCTATAATAGGCCTATCAACGCAATTATTATTTTTGCTTTGTAAGTTATCCTATATATAGTAGCCTAGGCCTGCCTGCTGCTGCCTATCTATCTATCTATCTATCTATCTATCTATCTATCTATCTATCTATCTATCTATCTATATATCTATCTATCTATCTATCTATCTATCTATCTATCTATCTATCTATCTATCTATCTATCTATCTATCTATCTATCTATCTATCTATTTATATATATCTATCTATCTATCTATCTATCTATCTATCTATCTATCTATCTATCTATCTATCTATCTATCTATCTATTTATCTGTATATCTATCTATCTATCTATCTATCTATCTATCTATCTATCTATCTATCTATCTATCTATCTATCTATTATATCTATCTGTATCTATCTATCTATCTATCTATCTATCTACTTCTATCTATCTATCTATCTGATCTATCTATCTATCTATCTATCTATCTATCTATCTATCTATCTATCTATCTATCTATTCTATCTATCTATCTATCTATCTATCTATCTATCTATCTATCTATCTATCTATACTATCTATCTATCTATCTATCTATCTATCAACTATCTATCTATCTATCTATCTATCTATCTATCTATCTATCTATCTATCTATCTATCTATCTATCTATCTATCTATCTATCTATCTATCTATCTATCTATCTATCTATCTATCTATCTATCTATCTATCTATCTATCTATCTATCTATCTATCTATCTATCTATCTATCTATCTATCTATCTATCTATCTATCTATCTATCTATCTATCTATCTATCTATCTATCTATCTATCTGGTTGACAGGTGCCGCAGTGAGTCCACTTGACTTCTTTACTGTCTGTCAGTTTATCTTGATATTCTGTTTTATCCCTCTGTTTTAGATCCAGCAGTTGTTCTCTCATTTCTTCCTTTGATCGAACAGAAAGAGCTCAAAGCTTTTCCAGTGGAGATCTTTATATTTCCTTTACATAATCCCTCGCGCTTTGAACACGGCGGCTGTTATCTCGGACTCTCTCGAGTTATATTTACTCTCATACATGGGAAAATGATCATCATTTGGACAGAGACTCACAGAAACCCGACACTCACATCAAAGCAGCGCTCCATCTGTAATAAGCATCATCATGTCCAACTAAACCGAGCTGTCTGGAAAGAGCGGTCTTTCTCACTGTTCTGGAACAAAACCGAGAGGAATATCTGTTCACCTCCATCATTTCACACGGTCGGATATGAGCAACACTTCAGCACCTGTTGACTCTTACAGAAGCAAATGACTTCATTTATTTCAAAATATCATTTTGCTAAATAAAAGGGAAACAGAACCTTTTCAGAAATGTCACTGCAGGATACTTACGAGCGTATTGTTTCTGCCTAAAATTAATACATAGCCTACTAGCTAAAACTGAATTATTATCTTAAAATGTAGCCTATTTGTGAAATATGGCCTTTACTTGGACACAGTCACCTCTGATAACAGATCAGATTCTGTGAAGCTGCTTTGAAAATATATTGTGAAAAACGCTATGCAAATAAATGATTGATAATTTAACGCTACGCCTGTTATAGGGTAGCATACGATTTCAAATGTAGAGATTCACGCTCTTTTATTTTGGGGATCTCAGTGACCATTGGAAGTGTAATGCACAATATAAGCTATTTATTATTATTACTACATCAATTGCATCATTATTACATAATTGCTCCTCCAGAAACAAACCGCTATAACACCACGAAATAAAATGCACTCCGTCTGTAATTTATTAAATTTATGTTATAACAGAAGTGTCGTTAATCGAATATTTGATTAAACTTGGCTACTACAGAATTAAATTTAATGTAAACATTTCCAAAATCTTAAAGTCAAGAAAACGTTATCATTTGATCAAATTACAAACTGGGCTTGGTAGGCTATCTTTTCTGTCCCGCTGCTATCAATAATTATTAGGCAACCCGTTAAACAGCTAACAATGTCTTATTAAATTATATATCTATAACCAAAGAACTGTTGTGTGTGCGCGCGTCTCTGTGTGTGTATTAATAAAAGTAATGCCATTATGACATTTATTATTATATTGAAGAAAAGAAGAGCCGGCGCAGTGATTTCCTCTTGTTGTAACTTTGCCCTTCATTTGTGAATGAGTGATGCCGCTTGTTCTGGCACGTGAAATAGTCGCTGAAAGTTTTAAGACTGGCATGTTTCATCGACAGGAGTTTTACAAAACAGCCGCAAGAAATAACCGCAAAAAAGAAATCCTTAAATGATTAAAATTCGTTGCCTTTTCAATTTAAATGCTATGCTCTTTTAAATAAATTGCATGCCTGATCCATGTTTACTTCAGTTCAAATATATTTCAGCATTAGCCTATTATTTTAGAATAATTCGGATAGATATAGATATATAGATAGTATAGTATAGATAGATAGATAGATAGATAGATAATTAGTAAATGCAGACTTTTAAATGAACACTAAATGAACTGTAATTCCATCAAATCCAAGTCAGTTTTGTTGTTTACTGTAAACAATCAAATCTGACTTAAATTCATTTTCGATTTTAGGAAACAATCATTTTCATTTGTAATAAAGCATGTTCCCTTTGCAGATAAACGACTGATTTATGAATAGATAGATAGATAGATAGATAATATACATCAATAATAATCAATACATATAGATAAATTTCAATCTTTCTACCTTATTTTTATTTATTTATTTATTTTTACAAGAACCAGAACAAAAATAATACTACTGATCATAATACTACAAATTAGAAATACTGGCTTTTAAACGAGCACTAAATGAACTGTTAGTCCATCAAATGTAACTCGTAGTTGGGGGTGCAGAATACCGGATTATTGTTCTTCTGTGACAGAGGGAGACTGTGAGAGAGAGAGAGAAGAGAGAGAGAGAGAGAGAGAGAGAGAGAGAGAGAGAGAGAGAGAGAGAGAGAGAGAGAGAGAGAGAGAGAGAGAGAGAGAGAGAGAGAGAGAGAGAGAGAGAGAGAGAGAGAGAGAGAGAGAGAGAGAGAGAGAGAGAGAGAGAGAGAGAGAGAGAGGGAGAGAGAGAGAGAGAGAGAGAGAGAGAGAGAGAGAGAGAGAGAGAGAGAGAGAGAGAGAGAGAGAGAGAGAGAGAGAGAGAGAGAGAGAGAGAGAGAGAGAGTGATTGACGTGAAGTGTGTCTGCTGTGTAGTGACAGGAGAGCTGGTTTATATAGCGGTGACTCAGAGCTGGGCGCGCACTCGCTTCATGAATGAGAAGCTGCAGACACCAGCAGCGAGAGCACACGCCAGGGCTGTTCAGATGAGAGGTGGTTTTAGGTCAGTAGCATATGCAATAAGTTTTACACAACTTTTAACGAGGCGAATTTCAGAGCTTTTGTCTCGAGCGTCCCGCTGAAGGCGCGTATCTGGACACTATGCATTGCCAAGCAGAGCTGAGACTCGCGAGCAGCGCGCAGCTGAAAGCAGTCAGAAGACGATACAAGACTTTCATGATCGACGAGATCCTCTCCAAAGAAACATGTGATTACTTCGAGAAACTTTCTCTTTACTCGGTTTGTCCCTCTTTAATCGTCAGACCCAAACCTCTGCATTCATGCCCGGGTAAGTGACGCCGATTCGCAGGTTTTCAAGAGATTTTGTTTATTATTTGAAATGCTGCATTGAACGAGTTTTAATATCTTTCACTTTCCTTGTCTTCTTACCTTGTCTTTGACTTTTATATTTGTAATCATAACTAAAAAAAAAAAATACACAACAACAAAACTAGCACTGCACTGCAAATTCAACCCAAACTAAAAACTGACGCGTTGAACTTTTTGAATTTTATTGCAAATACTAACAAATAAAATCGAGCAGAAAATAGTCAGAATATTAGAAGAAACTGCACACATTTTTGTGAAAAGTTAAAAGGAAGGTTTAACAATGAAAACAGTGTGCATGCAACATGAACGAGCATATATATATATATATATATATATATATATATATATATATATATATATATATATATATATATATATATATATATTTGAACAATAGCTCTAATTTGAAGGATACTTTTCCCGATTTGAGTGTAACACGTATTTTGCTTTCTTATAATGTGTTCATTTCAGTTAATAGGTATTATTATATTATAGTAATATTTTTGCCGTTAATTAAACTACGTCCACTTGAAAATAATAAACATTGCTTGCATATATTCACCGTATAGTCCATATTCTTGCGCAATTGTTAAGCGCGCTTTAACACGTTCATATTCCTATTTAAATGAGTTGATCGGACGCATTTAGTTCAAAAAGGTCGTGAGTTACACTTTAAAATTGTTTGTGCGATAACGTTTAATTCGGCTTAGCGCAATTACATTTAATATAAAATTGTATGTGATTGATTTAATTGCGTGAACATATATGCATTCTTTTTACATTTACATTAACTTTGTCTGACTGATAATGCCAACATCATTCATCTCATATACATTACACATATTATTTGCACCAAATTATATTAAATTACACATTTAATTAATAAAACAATGGCCACAGAAATATTTTGACAGTTGAATAGATTAATAGTTGACTTTCCCTTGAAATATCACCACACCTCACTGATGATTTATCATTGCACAGCATCATATTTCATCTTTAAAGTTTTTTTTTTTTTTTTTTTTTGCACACCATGTTTTGAGCGTTTTGCTACATTGACCTCAGAGTTCAGGTGTGTGCACATTCTGCAAACCACATTTGGTTCATTCATTGAAACTGTCACACTTAATGAGTTGGGTATCAGTGGTAAAATAATGACATATTCTCCTCTTACTTGCCCCAAGGAACACAAACTCTTGGAAGCCACAGAACATTTATCTATTTAGAGAACTGTTGCCACACACTTGACTATGCAACATAGGATGCAGTCAGGTATGACGTCCTGAAGCAACAGGTGCGATGTCATTCCATCATAATGAGAAACATTGTGCGAAGTTCACAAGACATTTTCATGTCATTAATCCAAGTTGTAATACATCACCCAACATGGGACGTGCACAGAAACGTTTGACCCTGAAGATCATGCAGTGTCGGTAGCGGCCGCGAGTAATTAGGTTTAAGGGATTGATTAAGTGCATTTGTGACCCATCCAAAGGTTTAGCAAGGACTTAACTCTGTGGTTTCCGATGCTATTTTCCAAAGAGAGCATCATCACACATCAAATTTATTCTGGTTGTAACATACACTCAATGCATATGATCGTTCCCTATATTAACACTTGACATCTGCAGAAAATGTACAGTATAGTTATCCATACTAGTGCAGATCATTTCATTTTTTTTTGTCTGTTTCCTGTACGACCAGATAACATCTCCTTGTCTCATAAAACTAACTATTACTTTTGACACTTGTAAGACACGCAAGTTTTTCAGGTCAGAATGACTGATCTCACAGCAAATCTTGTTTTGCTTTGATGAATAGCTTACATATCTTGTTTCGACTAACCATAAAGAAATTTTCCTTTACTAATTTAGCTCATTTCACAACCACAGTGTAAAGAATGAATGCACTTTATCTAATGCGCATTCATGAATTGAGTAATAATTAATCAAAATATTTCATTAAAAGTTAACCATTTAAAATGAGTAAAACTTTTCTATTAATGCAAAGTATGTTTAAGTCACCATTATGGTGATCAGTGTTTGTTTTAGGTTTGCTTTAAAATGACAGTTTTCTCCTTCAGTGATTCTGCTTGTTAACATCAGGTGTCTGTAAAATAATATAAAATAATAAAATAAAATAATATAAAATAATTAATCTTTGACATCTGTCTGTTATTCAGATATTTTTGTTTATTTTTTGGTGTAAACTTTACTCATTTTAAATGGTTAACTTTTTTAGGAATATTTTGATTAAGTATTTCTCAATTCTGATTAGATAAAGCAGATTCATTTTTACAGTGCACTAAAATGTTGACAAAGCCAGTATTGGAGATGTGAGGTTTGAATATTTTCCCATCTATTTGTGCATACCCAGGTGAAAGAGACGTCCAATTAAGTGTATTAAAAATGTACTTAAATATGTTTTTAGTACAATACAAATATAATATAATGCATTTTTTAATATACTTAATTGGACATCTGTTTTCACCTGGGTAAATCTACAATCGCATGTAGTTATTAATTACGCAGACACATTGGTTTAACTTTATTTTGATGGTCTCTTTAACACGTCTGCTAACTCTAGTAACTCTAGTAGACTGTTAGATTAGGGTTCGGGTTTGAATAAATTGACATGCACTTGCAGAGTTACTTAGTCACTTGAATGTCTGTTTAGGAGCATCACAATAAAGAGATATTAAAGCCCATTAATACTCTAATGAGAGCTAGTTACTTAGTACTGCACTGTTACACTTTATTTATTTTTGATGGTCCCTTTTGAACATTCTGTTGATTCACATTAATTGCATTAGGGTTAGTTGCATGTAATTTGGCAAGATTAATAATACTACAAGTACTTGTAAAAAGGACACTGTGAAATAAAGTGTTACCGACAAATGAAAATGATTTGGCAGCAAAGTGCAAAAATTCCAAACTAGCACAAGTATTCATCTCTAGACTCGATGTGTGTTGACAGAGAGCATCTTTGCTCCTCGTACCTGCTGTGCAGTTTGTGAAATCGACACTTCCTCTGAATGGATGGGACCGCGATAAAAATAGCTTTTAGCAGTTTACTTACATCAAACACACATGTTGCCCATGTAAGCACAACACAACATACACACAGACGTATACAAACACATATGAAGTCATAAACATGCTTGATTGCGCACATGCTTTCTTGTGTTTGTAAGTCCAGCTGTGTGAAGGCAGTGTGTGAGGTTTGGCAAGCCGACGGTGGAGGATAGAATATCCAGCCCGAATATCAGAACGCTGCGCACACTGTCTCTTTTCAATCTGAGGGTGTGAGATATTCTATATGCCAGCACATCAATGGACGGTAATGCTTAATACATGAATGTGGCTGGCATTAAGACTGGCACTTACTGAAAGGCCACTGGCTCTCTCCCACATCATCATAACTCTCATAACTCACACTGTTGACGCTGTCGCCACTAGGAGCCGCTGTAAGACACGTCAAAAATACTACAGGAGAGTCTGCAGTCAAATGACATGATCTTTCATAAACAAAACAATACGCATTTAAATATATAAAGATGTTTAGGCGGGATATTAATACTGAGTTCCAATTGGTTCCCTGTCAGACCTGTCATTGATTTCAGCCCTGACTTCTCACATGTGTGCAATACCTGTAATATGAAACTTTGTTTGTAGATATGAAGATACATTTCCTCAAACCTAACCGTCCCCATAAGTTATCCCTAAAATCAAAGGGAAATGATGGGTGAAAAACACTTGATGCCTAAACTAAACATACACTCACCTAAAGAATTATTAGGAACACCTGTTCAATTTCTCATTAATGCAATTATCTACTCAACCAATCACATAGCAGTTGCTTCAATGCATTTAGGGGTGTGGTCCTGGTCAAGACAATCTCCTGAACTCCAAACTGAATGTCAGAATGGGAAAGAAAGGTGATTTAAGCAATTTTCAGTGTGGCATGATTGTTTGGCGTAAACAGAATGAGAACATGGATCCATCATGCCTTGTTACCACTGTGCAGGCTGGTGGTGGTGGTGTAATGGTGCGGGATATTTCTTGGCACACTTTAGGACACTTAGTGCCAATTGGGCATCGTTTAAATGCCACGGCCCGTCTGAGCATTGTTTCTGACCATGTCCATCCCTTTATGGCCACCATGTCCCCATCCTCTGATGGCTACTTCCAGCAGGATAATGCACCATGTCACAAAGCTCGAATCATTTCAAATTGGTTTCTTGAACATGACAATGAGTTCACTGTACTAAAATGGCCCCACAGTCACCAGATCTCAACCCAATAGAGCATCTTTGGGATGTGGTGGAACAAGAGCTTCGTGCCCTGAATGTGCATCCCACAAATCTCCATCAACTGCAAGATGCTATCCTATCAATATAGGCTAACATTTCTAAAGAATGTTTTCAGCACCTTGTTGAATCAATGCCATGTAGAATTAAGGCAGTTCTGAAGGTGAAAGGGGGTCAAACACAATATTAGTATGGTGCTCCTTAATAATCTTTTAGGTGAGTGTACACTAAACAGAGTGGATTAAATGGCCTATAATCTATAAGACCGCACTCATTAAGGGACATGCATTTATTGCATGGACAAAGAATATGCATTTAAAATGCATTCTTCTTTAATGCTCTTAAACTGAATGCACAAAGCAAACTGTTTGCTGAAAAATCCACATGAAATAAGAGTGCACAGTTATCTGTCAATCAACTGCATGTGGAAGTTTCATTCATTAGTATATATTTCAATATACAGTAAACACACATCCTATAAGTACTAAACCCACACACCCTGGTCCTACCCATTTAAAAACCTAACGTGAGAGTGTAATTACAGGTTTTAATATTTCATTTGGAGACATGTCTTTAACTATAACGCAGGAAAGGCTTTTAGAAGCATTTCTGAAAGGAGGAGATGCAGATAAAAACTGTCGATAGCGTAATCTTCTATGACAGCATGCTGAAAAACAGCCTAATAGGAGGATGAGGAAACCATCACAACTGTCCACAACCTGTCTTCACATTTATTAATTGCAGACAATAAAAGCAGATGTCATTCAGATGAGAACCAGTTATGTTCACACACACACATACACAGAAAAACACAATTACGGATGCATTTTGTCACAATTGTCAGACCTCACCCATTATGCACCCGGAGGGTGTGGCTTTACACATTTATTGAGGGCGAAAATCTAATTCATAGAGATTCTGGTACAAACCCTTTGGGCAAACATGAATGCCAAATAGTTCACAGGGTTTTGTTTCTAAACATTTATAAGTATGATAGACAGAAGTATAAGCTGTCAAAAATAAAACGTAATTTTTACGGTAAAAAACCAGCAGCTGTGGTTGCCAGAACTTTACCGTTAAAAATATGAGTAGGAACGTCAATGGTTTTACAGACTTAACTTAAAATTACTGTAATAAACCGTATTTTGTTTTCTGATAAAATGTTGATTTACCAACTTATTGACGTATTGATATCTGTTTTAGACCATTATAATACACTGACAACCAACAATCATCACAGCAGTAATGAGAGTGAATACTCAAATTTAACAACATTAAATGTAACATTAAACCCTAATGCACATCACTGATTAGGAAAAACAAACAAACAAACAAACAAACAAACAAACAAACAAAACAACAAAACTATGAGGAACCATAGTTATTACAACAAAAAAGTGACACACAGGGAATTGTGGGAATGTCAATTTACGGTTTTTCACAGTAAATTATACAATAAGCTGTTGTTTTTCACTTTCAAAAACTGTAAATTTAACAGTATTTTACTGTAAAATTATATCACAGTTATTTACTGTGTATAGTACAAAAAATTTCGGTTAACCAATTAACAGTTTTGCACTGTAGCATTTTTACAGTATTTTACGATTAAAATCAGCGGTTATTCCTGATCCTCACATGTTTTTTTAGTTTAGAAGGGATGTTGTAAGATTCCTGGAAGAGTCAAACAGAAAGACATTATCTTGCTAATTTGGCTTGAACCAAAATACACTATCCATTCGCTTGAAGTCTATCTTGTGTGTTTCTAACTTGCTGGAAAATAGATATTGAGAAATAAAAACTCAAACGAGTGATGAAGCATTAAATCTGTCACCACATGGCCCAACCAAAAAAACAAACCGTACCGTGTTATTAAGAGTTCAGATGTTCATCAAGCGCCAGATGAAATCATCTCGCTGGAATCCAATCAGTCAGGGGAATGAGACAGGGCTGAAAAGGCGCAATCAAGAAGCTTAACGTTTGCTACTGTTTTTTGGCCGTCGGTTGGAGAATGCATGAGTTCAGCTTGATTGCGAGTCATGAAAACTTGTCACTTCGTTCACAACACATGAAAGACAGGTCAAGATGTTGATCTCAAAGCAAAAAAGATTTCCTGAACCCGGCGTGTCATAACAAGGAAACGCATCACCAAAATCTGCCTCGGATATTTTTAGGTCAGAATGAAACGTTACTGCTTTTTTTTTAGAGCACAATTTGCACACTTACTTTTTTCCAAACATGAGCATGACTTAATCCAGAAGTGTGGCATCATAATAACAAGGCCTCGGGAAAATGACCTCATTGACTCGTTTCAGTAAGCGAGCTAATTAACTTAGATCTAGGATACAGTAAAGCTGCATGATAAAAGTGTGAATGTGAAGGTGTAACAGGTTGATAATTAATTTGCTACAAATGAGAAAAATAGCATGTCTATGCGCTGCTGTTAGGATAATTATACAGAACAAATATTTACAGGTTCTTGACGGCACACGGTGTCAGTGGGATAGACAGATTAGAACTGAGTGATACGTTATGGATTTTGAAGAAAGAACAGGGAGGGAGACAGAGTTAAAGAGATGAGCCAGAAGGGATGTCATGCCTAGACGTGTTGCACTGACAACAATGAGATCATCCTGATTCGTGTGCAAGTGTGAGTACATGCATGTTTGTGTCTTTGTGTGTGTGTGTGTGTGTGTGTGTGTGTGGAAAAATGTGCCGTCCTTGTTGCTCATAAAAATGTGCATGTTTTCTACAGACTGTATGCGGGTCTGCCTCATGGCATTAGAGCCAAGTTAAAGTGGTGTTATCTGCATGTAAGCTCTGCTCTGCCTTAATGAAACGGACATCTTTGTCATAGTCAGATATTCAGAGATTCATTCTCCAGAACCATGTTGGCATATTTTTGTAGGCCTTGACCTATAAACGATTAGCATTTTAGCACTTCTGCTACCATCGTCTAGCTTAGTCATTGGGATTTTTTGAATGGGTTTGAGGTTAAAAGCCTGAAATAAGGTCTGTGGTGAACACAAGCACGTTTTATTCTTATTTTTCCCTATCGCATATTTTAGTAACCATCACAAACTAGGTATAATCCTTTTACACTCTAAAATGCTGGGTTTTTTTAACCCAATTTTGGATCAAATATGGAAAAACCCAATTGTTGGATCAAAAAAGCAATTCGTAAATTTAACCCAACTGCTGGGTATGTCAATATTTGACCCAATTGGGTTAAAACACCCCAGCATCTTTTAGAGTGTAGTAGGCAAAACTTTTGTGATACCAACTTTAAATTTGGAACACAACTTGGTTAGACATACAGCTTTTTTCTTCTCTAGCAATTGTAGAGTCCAAATTATTTTTGTAAAATATATATTTTGTATAACAGAAAATGTCAAGTCGATCTCACGGCAATTCGTATGCATTTTACGAGGTGGATAATTCGTATGGATTCGTTTAAAATACCTAACCCTGACCGTAAACCTGCCCATCACTGGGGTTTCAACAAATCGATACGAATTAGCCACCTCTGCAAAATATGTACGAATTGTTTCATTACATTTTCTATGCATTTTTAATAAACTTTTTTTTTATATTTTAAGCTACTATAGCCTATCGCCAGCAAAGCTCTGTGTAAGTAAAACGATTTTACATCGTAACTTTTTAACGTGTACCTATAAAGTATGTATGTGGTATAAGGGAAAACAACCAGGAAAATGTGTAAATTATATGAATACGTTTTTTAGAAGTAAGGGGTAATTATTCTACTATTATCATTGGCAACCATCTTATGTTTGGAGAAATTTAACGAGAACACACACTGCACGCTTTATTGTAATATAGTATACTAATACATATAGCCTAGGCTTTTTTAAATGATGGGTACATACATTTTAGTGCATTTATACACTAAACAACTAAAAATTAAGTGTTGTTTAACCCAATTTGGGTCAAATATGGACAAACCCAATTGTTGGGTCAAAAATGCAATTCATAAATTTAACTCAACTGCTGGGTTTGTCAATATTTGAACCAAAATTGGGTTAAAACAACCCAGCATTTTTTAGAGTGTAGTCGGCAAAACTTTTGTGATTCCAACTTTAAATTTGGAGCACAACTTGGTTAGACATACGGCTTTTTCTTCTCTAGCAAAGTCCAAATTATTTTTGTAAAATATATATTTTGTATAACAGAAAATAGGTGGATAATTCAGATAAAAATATGGATAATTCGTATGACTTTGTTTAAATGACCTAACCCACCTATCACTGGGGTTTAGACAAATTGTACGAATTAGCCACCTCGCAAAATATGTACGAATTGGTTTATTAGATTTCCTATGCAGTTTTAATAAACTTCTATAACTTTTTTTATACTTTAAGCTACTGTAATGTTTTAGCCTATAGCCCACAAAGCACTTGCGTAAGTAAAACGATTTCACATTGTAACTTTCTATAGTTTATCTATAAAGTATGAATGTGTCGAATTATAAGGGAAAACAACCAGGAAAATGTGTAAATTATATGAATACGTTTTTTTTATTTTTTAAGTAAGTGGTACTTTATTCTACTATTATGATAGGCAACAATCTTATGTTTGGAGAAGTTTAGCGAGAAACATATCCTGTGCGCCTTATTGTAATATAGTGTCACTAATACATATAGCCTAGGCTTTTTTAAATGATGCGATAATGTAGGCCTACATATTAGTGCATTTATACACTTTTTTTGTTTCAACACAAATTTGGGTCAAATATGAACAAGCGCAAATGTTGGGTTAAAAACGTCATTAAAAAAGTACAGTTGAAAGTGAAAGTTGGGTTAAAATTTGAAATTACATTTATAACCCAACATTTGTGTTTGTTCCACATTTGACCCAAATTTGGGTTAAAACAACCCAGCATTGTTTAGAGTATCTGCATAATCTGTAATAATACTTCTAATAATATAATAATACTTATAATAGAGACCAGCCTAAGTTCTGTATTCCAGAGAATTCACGAATTACAACCATTCATGTTCATATCAATGCTCAAAAAGAGGGTGCAGTATTTAAGAGAGGAAAGGCCCACCTAATATTTTCAGTAAACGACTACAAAACCTTAATGCATTTCAATGTTTCCTTCAGGTCATATTCAATAAGGAAATGATATTTGATCAAATATGTGGCTTTACCACAGTAATCTCTTTATCTAAGCAAATCAAACAATCAGATAAGGCTGTAGTGACATATGAGCTTATGTGAATTAAGATTGTGACCAATTTACCTGTGAAAAGGACATGACGTGATGTATTCATTTCACAAAATGCTCTTCCATTCTCACTTGATGACACACGCTTCATTTCTCTTGGAGGTATTACACTCTCTCTCTCAGCTCAGACGGGTCCCGTGGTGCATTTTATGGACTCTGGCGTCTCGATGATGTCTGACTAAAAAAAGAGCAGGAGACAAAAGAGAGAGAGTTGGAAGTATTAAAACCTGCAAGGGAGGGCGTGCAGATGCCCCAGTTAAAAATTATTACCCAGAGTGCATTGTGTCGGTGACAGCGTGTATTATTATCGGTGTAAAACAGCAGTTACATCACCACAGCAGACCTCCAGTTCAGGCACCTTACATCTCACAGGGCCAAACTCTTAACACTTACCTACACCATTAGTGCCGGCGGGTCGAGTCAGTTCACTCGGACACGCTGGCATGAACGTTTCAGCTGGCTCACTTTAGCAGCGTGTACAGTACATGTTTAATATCCGATCAGAACAGAACCGTTCCTCTTAAGGTCATCACACTAAGGTTTCCTATGTTAACATTAGGCAAATTAATGGCCCTGAGCTAAGCATGAACTAAACCATGAACGGTTGTATTACTCCTTTTTGCTGTTGCACTGTGCACTTTTTTATGGTATTATTATGGCCTCTGAATAAAGATTGTTTCAGATTTTGAAGATTTGAAGATTGTGTGCAGATCTTCAATGTTTCCGCTGTGGAATAAAAACATAAAAATGGTAATTGTGACTCTTTATGTCACAATTTTTGAAGAAAAAAAGTCTGAATTGCAAATTGTGAAATACAGAGTTGCAATTACCTTTATAAATTGCAAGTTTATATCTCACAATTCTACATTTTTCTCTCGCAATTCCGAGTTTATAATGCGCAATTCTGAGAAAAAAAAAGAATTGTGAGTTATAAATTCAGAAGTCTGAACTGCAAGATATAAACTCACAATTCTGTCACAAAATTCCAAATTGTGAGCTATAATCTGGGAATTGTGAGTAATACATTTTAAATCGCAAAGATATAAAAGTTAAAAAAGCTGCAATTACATTTTTTTTATTGCAGTCTATATCTCATAATCCTAATTTTTTCTTAATCCTAATCCTAAAAAAAATATAAACTCAAAATTATGAGAAAAAAGTCAAAATTACTGAGTTACAAACTCACAATTATTAGAAAAAAGTCAAAATTCTGAGTTATGAACTCAAAATTATGAGAAAAAAGTCAAAATTCTGAGTTATGAACTCAAAATTATGAGAAAAAAAAGTAAAAATTCTTAGTTACAAACTCACAATTATGAGAAAAAAGTCAAAATTCTTAGTTAAAACTCACAATTATGAGAAAAAGTCAAAATTCTGAGTTATAAACTCACAATTATGAGAAAAAAAGTCAAAATTCTGAGTTATGAACTCAAAATTATGAGAAAAAAGTCAAAATTCTGAGTTATGAACTCAAAATTATAAGAAAAAAGTCAAAATTCTTAGTTACAAACTCACAATTATGAGAAAAAAGTCAAAATTCTTAGTTACAAACTCACAATTACTGAGAAAAAAGTCAAAATTCTGAGTTATAAACTCACAATTATGAAAAAAAGTCAAAATTCTGAGCTATTAACTCAAAATTCTGAGGAAAAAGTCAAAATTCTGAGTTACAATCTCACAATTATGAGAAAAAAAAGACAGAATTCATATGAACTCATTGTTGTAAGGAATTAAGATATAAACTCAGAATTGTGACAAATTAAGTCAGAATTGTGAGATATAAACTCCGAACTGCAAGATATAAAAAATTGCGAGTTATTGCGAGTGAAAAAAGTCAGCAATTAGATTTTTTACTTCGTGGTGGAAACAAGTTTCCATCGTTTCAAGCCTTTTTATTATGATTTGAATGTGAAACCAGCCATGGCCGTCGACATTTGAGTTACACATTATAATATAAAGAGTTGCCTCTTCATGAGTGCTTTCTGCCAACAACATCTGTGGATATGTGTGTGCTCTCAGAGCTAACTCTAGCGTTCTGTTGACTGTGTTCTCCAGGCTCTACTCCTCTGAGGTCGTACCCTCTCCCTCTCCGTGATCACACACCAGCAGCCTCAGTCCCCACACCTGCCCCTTCTCTCACCCCAACACCCGGTCAGCTCAGAGCCCGCGCACAGCGAGACCCCCGTCAGCATCAGCAGCGAGTCCGAGACGGAGCACTGCGCCCCGCGGCTGAAGAAACCCCGCGCAGCCGGACCATCTTCACCGAGCTGCAGCTCCTGGGCCTGGAGAAGAAGTTCCAGAAGCAGAAATACCTCTCCACTCCCGACAGGTCCGTGGCTGCTCTCTCAGGGGTCTCTCTATGTTACAGCTGAAAGTCAAAATATACATTTATTTACATTTTTATTTATGCAAATTGTTTTGAACATGCCAAACTGGCATTATATAATGGAAAAAATAATAATTTGGCAATGTGCAATGATGAATATTGCACAATGAAACATAGGGATTTGATTTCATGCTGACGTGTTGAGTAAATGTGATATGCTATAAATGAAAATTATTCAAAGTGCATATATAAAACCTGAAAACCTGAAGCAAATCACCGTCAGCCTAACTATTACATTGCTCAGTGTTGTAGTTAACACGACAGTAACATTTCAGCCATGCTCGGAATAGCAAAAGAAGCCTTTAAAAGAAACACTACCCCATTCAAGACAACAGGGACACAGGCCAAGAAAAGCAAACAAAAATGTATTACATTGATTTCATGCCAATCATTTAAAGCACACGCAGGTGTATTTAAAAAACTTTGGGGCTTTGTACAATGAGATGAGGTAATTTACGTGTCGTGGGTCTTCTCGCATGGGACAGGTCTTTTTTTTTACCGGCAATAACACATTTTCCATTTCACTTTGGCTCTGCGTTTAGATTTGGCCGGAGTGGATGTGTTTCCATTAGAGCCCAAAGGGTGTATTTGGTAAAAATCCCACAAAATCAGTTCTGTCCCACCTACAAGGATTCTGAGCGTGTCTGCCACACACACACACATTTCTCTGCATTTTTGGTCAGACACAGCCTAAGGATGGATTCTGTCCTTCAGCGACACATGAGCTGACAGACATAATTGTCTGAAAATTGTCAGCACCACCAGACGTGCAAAGTCAAGACAGCCGCGCAAGACTATCTCTTACACACTCACTCACTTATTCACTTTTGTTTTACAGATAACTCTTTTCTTTCATAAAACAAGAAAAAAATACTGCCATGCATCATGCAGTTGTGCATGTCAACTCAAAGATAAAGTATTGCATGACTGATCATCCATGCAATTTTAAAGTATACAACACACACACACACACAGTAGTGAACAAAAGTGTTGTCTGGTATAAAAAAATAAAAATAAATAAATAAATAAAATAAATGACCCTACAACTTAACCCCCCCCCCCCCCCCAAAAAAAAGTTTTACTGTACACTTTAAAAAAATATTGTTGGTTTAACTTAAAAAATGAAGTAACCTGGTTGCCTTAAAACTTTAAGTTCATTGAAATTTAAAATTTGAGTTTAATACAATGAAGGCGATTGATTTAATCATCAGAAACTCAAAATATTATGTTATCTGAACCACATAAATTAACCACATTATAAGTTGATTTGACAAAAGAAAAAAGTTATGATAAGAAATCATTATAATAAATATATAATTATATTTACAGTGTATAAGTGTTACAAGATCAAAACATTACATTTTATTAAGGTATTTATCTGACAAAATTATTTGGCAAAAAAAGCATAAAAAACAAAAAGCTCAGAAAAAAAACACATATAGAAAATTCTAGGTTGCCAATTTTATTGTGAGGGCAGGAAAAAGAATGAACAAATAATATATTGGTAACTATCAGGATAAAACATGCATTTTATCATATACAATTATTATTAGTAGTATATCAGTCTGATTTGTCTGATAATGGAATAAACAATATTAGGGCTTGTTTTAAAATATTATGTTCAATAAATTGTGTGTGTATATATGAAAAGAAAAAAACCTGGTGAAAAATATAATTGGTGGAAAAAATTTAATTTGATATTTTATGAAATTATTTGTACAAAATTATAATTGTTGAAATATATATATATATATATATATATATATATATATATATATATATTATCAGCCAAATCAAACTGATAAATAATAATTATAATATGTAAGAAAAATAAAACTATGCATGGTTGATCCCAATTTATTATTCATTCTTAATTTAGAATAAGAAGTAATTACCTCAGAAATGCAGAGTTCTCCGGTTCTACGCTGGCCTGAAAGAGGTGTGTTTTATCGGGTCCTGTCGCTGACGGGTCAGTTGGGAAACTGTTTCTGAGGAGGTTTTGGCTCAAGGCCGCTTGAGTTCACCGCTAGGTCATGGTTAGCCTCTGCTCTATCACTCTGTCACACACTTCGCCCCAGGAACGAACAAATTCATTCATGGCTGAATGAAAAACAAGTGAGGGGAATTCCTCATCTTCTGGCGAGTTTGAGGAACGGGCCTCAGAACGCCTCAGGTTCGTGTTGATCAATCTCAAAGACGACCTGGAGGTGTTGTGCTGTTTTTGGCTTGTCCGCCTAGGCCACACAATCAGAACATGAAAGCAATGAAAAACATGTCGCAATATGGAGCATAATGATTTATATCATGAAGTTTTAATGTTTTTTTATGAGGCAGAGATGATTATAATCATCTTCATCATCATTATGAATAAATGTCAGAACCCAAACTGAGCTTAAATTAGGCTCATAGTTGCAAGGAGTGTGTTTGGCATTGGAATGCAGCATGTGTGTGTGTGTGTGTGTGTGTGTGTGTGTGTGTGGTTTCTCTCTGAAGAATAATAAGCACAAACACAGAGGTGCTTTTCTTACCACCAATTACAGCACAGAGAGAAGCCACAAATGACAGAGACTGCTCCTTTAAAAATAAAAAAAATCATAAGTAGTTAGTCATACTAAACATACTTTAGTGTGATATGACACATGTGACACTTAGCAAATAAATAATACATGTTTCATGGTTTACTCTGTCGGTTTGCAAGACAATTAAGGGCTGTTTTTATTTAGAGTCAATAAAAACACTAAAACTACTTTATGAAACGAAAGTATATGGTGAAAAATATAATTGGTGGAATAGTTTAATTTGAATATTTTGATAAATATATATATATATATATATATATATATATATATATAAATCAATTATAATTATATTAACAATTATAATTATAAATATATATAAATATATATATATCTCTCTTAAAATCTCTCATTTTAATAAAAATATATTATAAATTATATTAAAAATATTTTATTATATTAAAAGAAGACCACAAAATTAAAGACATAAAGCTGTTTAGGAAATTGATACCCAGATTCAAAATACAAATAATATTTTTGCTGCAATCGACCAATCAAAAATTGAGTATTATGCAGCAACGTAATAAATTAGATGTAATACAATACCATAGTGTCAGCATCTTTACCATAGTACTGCCATTTCAGGACATTTAACATTTCGTTTTTTCATGGAACAACTTGTCCCATGCACAACTTAGAAGAAAAAGGAGATAATAAACAGATAAAGAGGAAGAGAAGAGGAAAGAGCGAAGTCAAGGGCGTTTGAGAGCGAGTGTTAATCTGCTCATTTCCAGCAGATCCCTGCACCTCGTGTGACTCTCAGAGGAGCTGTGTAATCCCGCGTGACTTTGAATGGAGATGTAGGAGAAATCTGTGCACTTGTTTGATATGTGGCTCTCTCGCTCCCTCAAATCCCATCTCACATGTTCCCTCATAGCCTATCAAGTTCCAGCAGACCGATCGCTGCATTAGTCATGCGCTGCCTGCCCAAGTGGCCCGAAAAGATCTACTATTCGGGCACGTCAGTCGCTCCATGACTGGATTACCTTGTCCTTGTCCTGTACAGATAAAGCGTGATGGCATTCCACGGGAGGTCTGCGATTACATTTGGCCTGGGAAGACTCTTCAGTTCACAGCTTGGCAGAACTTTCTGATATGTCATGCCAGCTTTGGGAATTTTGCAGTGATTAGATATACATCTGCACTCTAGATGGCCACCCACTGGCTTTTATGTGTAGGACAACAGGTGACTTTGGGATTTCAGTCGATTACTTCCAGTTCTGAAGTTTCCCGCCTTCTTTGCAGTCATTCTTGTGACTTGCTTGAGGGTTTCACAGAAAAAGAGGATGGTAACCCCTCAAGTTACTACTTAGCTTTCTCCACAGAACAAGAACCTGCTAGCTTAGCTTCCAAAAAAGATGGCTGACACTATGTGTAACCCCAATCATCCATAATGCATCCATCTGCGTATTTCAGTTTCTTCGTCCATATTTTCAAAACATTTATGGCGGTGAAATCAAACGCACTGGCACTGATCTGTGATTGGTCTGTTAGTGCATTAGGCCCAACCCCCTTGAAAGGGTGGGAACTAGTGCTTGTAGTCTTTACAGAAATTCCCCCTCTTACACTTCCTCCTACAATGACGTAAAATGACGATTTTTGCGTCATTGTAGGAGGAAGTGAAAAAGGTAAATAGCGGATTTCTCTCGTCTAAGGGAAAATGAGAGAGTGTTGCACAACCATTCAGTAGTATGACTGGGTTTCTAACAATGGAAATCTTAATGCAAATGAGGGAGTGTCCCTTTAAGATGAATTGATTTATTAACAAAACAGCATATCGCATGTTTATTCCCAGCCTGGGGTGCGTTTCCCGTACAACGACGTAGTTCGCTGATTCACTATCATAGTACGATGCATCATTGGAAAAATCAACTAGCTAGTCACGACTGTTTTCCGAAACCCACTGTCGCAAAGTATTGTTCAACCATGTTGGTTTCGCACGTGGTGGAGTAATAACTACTTTTAATGAAACTGTTTGAGATCCAATTAACGCTAGATTTGTTTTCATATACAGACATGTCATCTGAGGACTATTTCTAATTGTTCTCAGTTGTTTTGCTTTATTACCAGACTCAATATTTGGCTCGTTCTTACATAGTGGAGCGCGCTTTTTGCACTCATATTTTAAATATTTGGTGTATTTTTGCACTGACCACTGGTTAGTTGCACTAGATTCCGCAGGTCATAAAAATAGGGCATGGTTAACTTTGACCCACAATTAAATTATTTTGGGTAAAACACTTGGGTAAAATAATTTAACTTTTTTTAAATTATAATGCCGGCTTATAATTTGGCATACAGTAGCGGTTTTAGGCACGGGCGAACTGGGCAGTCGCCAGGGCGGTATTTCTTCATGTCACATGGGGCGGCACGAGCAGTTCCTCTGTGCCGCGAAGGTTTTCTATTTTTTTTAATCATTTTGATTACATTTTCTATTCAATTTTCTATTCAATTTTCGTCTTTTGCACGCTCAAAGTCGTTATTTCAAATGTAAGCGCACAGGGAAGCGCACTCATTATTGAAGCGACGTGCTAATTCTTTTCCAGGACAGCAAAATTGTAAAAATTGCTAGAAGGGGTCTCGCCCAGGATTTAATTCAAAGTAGAACCGCCACTGATGGAAAATATATGTATCTTGTAGCATAGTCTCTTACTTTTGGTTTATTTGACTTTTAGAACAGAATAATAACCTATTTGTGTTTGATTTATGCACTTTCTTTTAACCTGCACTTTGTCTGTGTGTGTGCAGATTGGACCTGGCTCAGTCTCTGGGACTCACTCAGCTCCAGGTGAAGACGTGGTACCAGAACAGACGCATGAAATGGAAGAAAATGGTGAGTTAAACGAGCTTACTCAACTACTTAGATAACTTAGATCGTTAAGATACTGTCATCTTGTATCAATAAAAACATCTGTGTTGAAAATCCACCAAAGCTTTCAGTGTGGAAATGGAAACTCTGAGACATATCATTAAAAATCCATTAGACAGTGTTGAGCTGCCCTTCTCAGCACTCAATACAATCAGTGTGTGTGACGGCTACGGCCCCGGGCTGCTCGGTGAGTGTGTGTGGGGCAAATGAGCGATGATTTAAAGGACATTACAGGTCTACGTCAGGCGCGATCAACCTCTCAAAGCAGGAACAAAAGATCCACAGCGCTAGAAAAACGAGCGTCGAGGGCCAACCCAAATGGCTATATATCTTCCCTTAATCACTGTAATAACCATCCTCACCTTTGACTAGGCCCACATCTTTCACGTGTGTCTGTTTCTCTAGGTGCTAAAAGGAGGACACGAGGCTCCCACCAAGCCCAAAGGCCGACCCAAGAAGAACTCCATCCCGACCACGGAGGAGATTGAGGCCGAGGAACGGCTGGCGGCCAAACTGTTGGTGGAGGAGAAACATGTGGAAAACGAGGTCTTCCAATCTCAACCTCAAGATCTCAGTTCATGCGCTACATCGACCGAGTCGGTCTGTCCAGAAACCCCGGCGCTAGAACAGGCTCCTGCCATCTCCGTCAGAAGAAATGACCACCAGCTAAACACAGCCATGCGGATGCACAACCAAAGACAGCTACTGAAAGACTTTTCAAAGACAGTTAACGCTAAAGCACCAAACAGTATAGGGGTGCTTTAGACATTGCAAAACAACAAAACGTCAAACCAAACCAACCAATTTCACAAAAAAAGATGCTTTTGCTGGTGTTAAATGATGAAACAATCACCAGCGGTTGCATACATCCACCAACAATCACAATGGCCCATTTGTTTGCCGGTTTTGTTGTCCAATGCAATGACATGGAGGCATTTTACAGCGTCCAAATACTTTCCACAACATATGGCGATGCAGTGATTGTAACATTGCTTTAAATGTTTCTGTCATACAGCGGCCTTTCTGAAATGTATTTTATAAAACATTTTATAATATGCCGCCAGATAAGGCAACATCGCAAGACTCACCGGTACAGCGCCTTCTATATGAACAAACAGTAAGTGTTTCTCTCTCCCTGTAAATAGTACTTGTTTAATTGCGCCTGTAGTTTACAGTGCACCTGTGTACTGTAGCTTGGGATTCTGTGCCAAAACACATATATTTGAATAGCTAAAGTGCCCTTTGAGGTATTTTTTCCTTTTTTTACACATCCATGAAGCTGCTGCCATTAAAAGTTAATAGGACGGGTTAGTATGAATACCAGTGTAAACATGTACGGAGTTCTGGATTTCACGTGAGAAAATGTCGCTCTTTTTAAAGCAGGATTGTCCAGTTTGGGTAAAGATTAGCTTTATCCATTCAACATCTCAATGGATAAAGAATCTGTCAGCTTATACAGAAAAAAGAACATAAATTTTCAGAAAACATTAAAGGAAATATTGATTTAAGTAAAGCTTCCAAAGTGCCCACTCTCTGCCAAACGACAATGTGTTTTTCCTTTTCTATTTGCAGAGAAAAGGAGTTTCTTTTGTTCGTTTTATGTGTGACATGCTTCGACTTCATTGTATTTCAACCGTATCCTTTCTTCAAATCACTTTTTTTGTGTGTGTGTATAACCTTTGCACAACCATTTAGTACTATTCTTTGAGGCTGAAACACATGATATATGAACTCCCAGATGGAGCATGCTAGCTATTGTATGTTTCTTCCAATTTCATTCCCTTTGAATGAAAAAAAACCCAACAAAAAACGTTTCCCCCCTCTGTGGTGTGGCGCAGTATGACACTGCTAAGTGCAGGCTGGTTTTATTACTGTAAGAAAAACCACTTAATCTGTCAGGGAAGCAAAGCAATTAATAAATCAAACTCGAACTAGTAAAAAAAAGAACCAAGAAAAACGAAAATCTGCGGGACATGTCGAAGCCCGCAGGGAGCTCGGCACATGCCTACATCTGACTGACGGCCCACTAATACATCACAGCCTCTTCTACCCTGCATGTCATAAGCTCTTTCAAACCAATGCTGCCTTTTGCAAAGATTTTATTTGTATATTTTTTTTCTGTTTGGCTAACAACAAATATTGAAAATATATTCCTTCTTTGATATAAAAAACACTATTTTTCTGGTGTACATACTGAATTGTATTGGGTGACTATACCTTTGTTTTTGGAGGAGAAGACTATATAGATAGATATTTGAGGAGAATCCTTTTTCACCCGAACGTTATGTCGTTTTTATTGTATGTGTGTGTGTGTGTTTGCATATTTAATAACATTTAATAAAGATGCTATTAATTTTGGAGGTCTGGTATGATGATTTCTTATGACGATTACATGTTGAAGCTTTTTTCAATGAGAAATTGCTAGTAAATTTTACAAAAAAAAGGCAAGTATCACATTCAATTACACATGCCAGTTTGAAGTAGAAACACTGACAGATCCCGTCCTAACTGGAACACTTCTTGTGCACTCATGATGGCAGCCACGTGCACATGTCTGTTAAGTCCACACGATTTTAGGTTTAGGTTAAGTCCTCATTTTAGGTTTCAGAAGGATGTTTCCTTTGTAGCCAATATGCGCCCTCAAACTCTTCTACCTGACAGTCTATGGCCCTGTCCCAAATGGCACCCTAAACACACACGGTCTTCCCTATGAATCCGCTTTTTCCGACATAACGCCACTTTGACTGTTGGGAAGAAGTCTGGTGAGGAGCTGGCATCAGTGCGGTCTCAGCAATAGTGTGCATCGAGGGTGCATATCGACTGCAAAGAGGGCGCTAGTGAGCACCCTTCTGAAACCTAACATGACAAATGGGACATCCTACAGTCTCATGTACTTAACGGACACGCGGTAGCCAGTGTAAGTCCAAAAGATCACAAGTGCACATGAGGTGTGCCATTTGGGACAGGGCCGAAGAGGCATCCCATCATGAAAGTGCGGACGGAGGAAGATCGCAAAAACTTATGGTTCCATTTGGGACAGGGCCAAACTGTTTTCTTGTAAAATGTACTCCAATAATCCAACCCGATCTCACGGCAATTCCTACAAATATTGCGACGTGGCTAATTCGAACAAATTCATATGACCTCACTCAAACGAATTAGTTATATTTTTGCTAACTGGTACATATTTTACGAGTTGCCCAATTCGTATAAATTTGTACAAATGTCGATACCCCTGACTGCGGCCCTAAACCCTCCCATCATGTGGGTTTAGACAAATCAAAATCATACGAATTCATATGAATGACGTACCCCTGACCGAGGCACTATCCTACCCATCACAACTGTTTAGACAAATCGTACGAATGATATAACCCTGACCGTGGCTCTAAACCTACCCATCACGTGGGTTTAGACAAATCTTACTAATTCGTACGAATGACGTACCCAGTGACCGCGGCCCTAAACCTACTCATCACGGGGATTTAGACAAATCTGTACGAATTTGTACGAATGATGTACCCCTGACGTGGCTCTAAACCCATTCCCATAACAGGGATTTAGACAAATCGTATAAATTTGTACGAATGACGTACCCCTGACCACGGCCCTCAACCCATTCCCATCACGACGATTTAGACAAATCGTACAAATTCGTACGAATGTCGTACCCCTGACCGCAGCCCTAAACCTACCCATGACATGGGTTTAGACATATCGATGCGAATTCATATGAATGACGTACCCCTGACCGCGGCCATAAACCTATCCGTCACATGGGTTTAGACAAATCGTACAAATTCGTACGAATGTCGTACCCCTGACCGCGGCTCTAAACCTAGCCATCACATGGGTTTAGACAAATCGTACAAATTCGTACGAATGACGTACCCCTAACCGCGGCTCTAAACCTACCCATCACATGGGTTTAGACAAAATCGATACAAATTCGTACGAATGTCGTACCCCTGACCGCGGCTCTAAACCTACCCATCACATGGGTTTAGACAAATCGTACAAATTCGTACGAATGACGTACCCCTGACCGCGGCTCTAAACCTACCCATCACATGGGTTTAGACAAATCGTACAAATTCGTACGAATGTCGTACTCCTGACCGCGGCTCTAAACCTAGCCATCACATGGGTTTAGACAAATCGTACAAATTCGTATGAATGACGTACCCCTGACCGCGGCTCTAAACCTAGCCATCACATGGGTTTAGACAAATCGTACAAATTCGTACGAATGACGTACCCCTGAACCGCGGCTCTAAACCTACCCATCACATGGGTTTAGACAAATCGTACAAATTCGTACGAATGTCGTACCCCTGACCGCGGCTCTAAACCTACCCATCACATGGGTTTAGACAAATCGTACAAATTCGTACGAATGACGTACCCCTGACCGCGGCTCTAAACCTACCCATCACATGGGTTTAGACCAAATCGTACAAATTCGATACGAATGTCGTACCTCCTGACCGCGGCTCTAAACCTAGCCATCACATGGGTTTAGACAAATCGTACAAATTCGTATGAATGACGTACCCTGACCGCGGCTCTAAACCTAGCCATCACATGGGTTTAGACAAATCTTACAAATTCGTACGAATGACGTACCCCTGACCGCGGCCATAAACCTTCTTATCACGTGGGTTTCAGACAAATCGTACGAATTCCTTTGAATGACGTACCCCTGACCGCGGCCCTAAACCTACCCATCACGTGAGTTTAGACAAATCGATATGAATTTTTACGAAAGTTATATAATCAACATATATAAAGTTATTATATTCATAAAATTATATTTCATTCAAAACAATCCTGCAAACTTTTAAGTGCATGCTAAAAAGGCATTAAAGGCATAGTTCACCCAAAACTAAAAAATGCTGACACCATTCTCTCACCCTAATGATGTTCCAAACCAAAATCTTCAAACCCAAATGAAGATATTTTAATATTTTCTCATGCATTATTCTTTGTTCTTCCAATGAAAGTCTCAACACTTTCAAATATGCTAAACTGAAACTCAAACGTGCATGCTTGATGTGCAAGAACTAAGTGTTGTGCTTGTGCGTCAAGCATGTAATGTGCTATACGTATACTGTTCATCGGAGATGGATACGTAGGATAAGTAATATTTTAACATTTACATCTTAACATCACCAGATGTATTGTTAAGAACAACCTTGCAGTTGTGTTGCAGGCATTACCAGCATTGACACTTTATGGATCAGATTCATGTTCACGGTATACAGATGTACATGGAACTAGGGAAATGAAACACAAAAAAAGAATTGTAGAAATTGCTTGCAGCAAAAAGTCTGTGAAAGATGTACTTAGCCTGGGTTTTATAGGCCTGGGTCAACTTCAAGACAATAAACAGTCAATAAACGTGTAATTTACCTGGGTTGAGCCTTAAAAACTGGTAATACATTGATCATTATAATCTGACACAACTTGAATAAAGTCACAAATATAAAGAGGAGTGATGATTTGTCCTATTATTTTCAATAAAAAACACATCCTCATTTCCTTTTCTTTACACAATTATTTCTTGAATAAACAAGTTTGACTGTTATAGGCTTATCAGTCACTCCACACTTCCTTCACACTGTCCTGTAGCGCACCTCGCTCAAACAGGTTTGTGCCGTCAAGTGCATTTTTGGTAGTTTACAGCACACACTGATGAGGGCTAAGGCAATCACCTTGGGCTGTATGTGAGCTTGTGCATGTGTGAACATACACACACACATGTGTGTGTGTGAACTAAGGGGTCGAGGTCAAAGGTAGCTTCAAACCCCGAGGCAGAGGATTATGGCTGACAGGAAGTTGCAGTGGAAATGTTGATGATTGAAGTGTCACTGATTATCACTAAAGAGAGAGACACACTGTTTGGCTTCAACTTTTCGGGTCATGTAACACAGTCTGAAACATTAGTTAACAGGAACTAACAATAAAAATAGTCCCAAAGCATATATTAATTTAATTAATGTTAATTTAAACATGAACTAAAACGTTATTAAAAAATCAAAAGATGTGTCTGTTAATATCACTTAATGAAATTAATAATGAATAGTTAACTAAGATGCTCAATGTTGATGTTAGTTAATGCAACAGTAACTAATGGGAGCTTTTAATAAAGTGTTACCTCAAAACGTTTATTAATCTGTTACAATGAATTTATGAATGTTTAATAATAGTAATTTTTAGTTTAAAGTCTTTAACATTCATATCTACTTTGGAGTCTATGAATCTCTTTTAATAAAACAAATATGTTAAATCAAATTCAATATGAATTAATATGGAATATATATGTTATGTGTAAAATAAATGTAATATGGAACTGTATAACTAAATAAATAATAAAATACTGCAATAAAACCCATTTATATAAAACAACAGGGCTGCAGACAATACATATGAACTGCCATTAACACTTTTCTTGTGTTGCTAAATTTTCATATATTTCATAAACTGTCTTTTGGTGCAACAATCTTCAAAGGCTTCCATATCTTTAATCAGCCTTTAGCTATAAGTAATCATTCGTGACTGTTTTAGATAAAAACCCTGTAGATGTTTAGAAGAGATGTCTTAAACACATATAATTCAAAGTCATATTCATAATAAATAAATAAAATTCTTTAAAATATTAAAGGTTTAATCTAAGACCCAACAGCTTAGCATCGGGTTAAACCCTCTTGGACTATCCCAGACAGAGAAGTCTGCTAAGTCACTTTTAGCATGGCAGGTCATAGCAAGCCTGTTGCATTCTGGGTAATTGCTGTGTAGTATGGTCAGTTTATGGAAATAGCCCGCAGGTATTGCTCTAATCAGAGAGACAATCATTTAGTCTCCTGGCCCTCAGGTTCACCGTCAGGTCAGTGGAGTCTGGTGACTCGAGCGACGTCATCGTCACCCCCACCTCACGATGTCAATCACACGACACATCTATCGCACCTTCACCTGTCAGATTAGCTTGCGCGATTAGCATACTGCTAAGAATGGAAAAAAATAAATACACACGACTCAAGCTGAACATCCGTGTGTTTGCCTTAGCTGTGACAGGGGAGGTGATTTCTACATACCAAGAGAAGAAACCGCAAACTGTCCAGAGGAAAGGATCCACCCTTCTATCGTACGAACAATGACCCTGTTGTCTTCACCTGCAGATGAAAACCTGTCATTATCAAGGGCACATACTTAAACTAACAGCAAACACGCTGTTCTGTATCCATAATTCATCATGATGAGTTTCATCACTTTGACAGAGAACGTTTCACAGTGATTACATGTTTTTACAGCAATCCTGTAACCTTCCTCTGATTCTAGTCGAACTAAACATCCAACTATAGGCTTTAAAGTGCACTGTAAATAATCTTGTCTGAAACTGTAATTAAACATTTAATACTTCCCCAGTTGATAGTTTTGTATTAAGTTTTTAAATGAAGCAAAATGTAATTAAATATGCACTAAATTTACAGAACAGAAATCTGAGCATTCAATAAGTCCAGGTTCTTGTTTCATTTTGTTAACAAAAGTCAAAAGATGAGAATTTGGTTATTTATACCGTCAACAGAAAAAATAAATGACCTGTTTTCAGGAATAAAAATTTATATACATCACGCAAATGATACTCTGTAAAAACATTGCGATTATAAATAAGACTAAAGTTGAAACCGGGAAAGGTTTAGGTTTAAAACCTTTCCGCAGGCCAGTAGATTATTATTTAGTGTACACATGAGTAGGGTCAAGTTAAACATTTTAGTTTCTGAATTAAATTTTATACTGTGCATTGTGCTAAATAAATATTTGCATAATTTGTAATTCTTGGAAAATTTATTGTTTATGCAACTGCAATGCCTTGATTTTAGTAAAGTTTGTACACAGTCATAGCCATAAATGCAATGATACTAATAATTGGCATAATATCTTTCGTGTTTCGGTTTTCGGCCTTGGTTTCCTCTTTTTCAGTTTTTGAGTTTCGGCCAAGAATTTTCATTTCGGTGCATCCCTAAGAACACTTTATTTCATTTAACAGTAACTGATTGGATCAAAAATATTTATTATTATAATGTGCACCAAAGATTCATTCAGGAATATTAAAAACTACTGTTCTAAAAGAGCGGTAAATGTATGATTTCAGCTTGATTTTCAGTATTGGAATAATCATCTGTGGAAGACGACCAATTAGCATAATGGTCTCTACATTTTCTCAGTCAATTTAGCCAATCAGCGCATCTAAAGTCTATCAATCTTTTTCATCTCACACCTAATTAATTCCGGTTAATACTGTTCCATGCGGACAGCTGGTTGGTGTTATTTTAGATACTTGCAAATGCATTTACAGTAGCAATTACCCTTCAGCAGTCCACCCCCGCTCACTCTCATCTAATACATCGGTCAACAATCTGTCCCG
Organism: Hybognathus amarus; assembly: GCA_030378365.1. Classification (NCBI taxonomy): domain Eukaryota; kingdom Metazoa; phylum Chordata; class Actinopteri; order Cypriniformes; family Leuciscidae; genus Hybognathus; species Hybognathus amarus. Next base: position 490,769 of record JAQIUQ010001762.1, on the reverse strand, counting down.
TGTCTGCGAGATGGCGCTGCCGCCTACACACATATTAAACACTCTGCCTCACACACGCACAGGGTCACAAACGTAAAGAACAACACAAGCTCTTGTTTGCCATTTTGTGGGATTTTGAGGGATGCTTGTCATCTAAACCTCAACGGCTCTGACTTAGACCAACTCTAAGTTTTGTATTGATATATCCATATACAGTAGTGGACAAAAGAGATGAGGAAAATTGACATCCTCACCTTTTATTCAAATTTTGTTAAAGATTTTGTAATGTTGTGAAGTTTTGCTGTGAGTCAATCTGATTTATTGGGATAACGCAATAAAGAATGGCGAATTTTGCAGACCAGGCTGTCATATTAAGAAATTATTAATTATGTTGTAGTCAATGCATGCTTTTTTGCATAAAATAAAACCTAGCTGTAGTTTGCCTTTTTAATGACAAAATAATTTTGCTAGATAAATATACAAAAATATGAAAGAAACTAGGTTAAGGTAGTGGTTTGTTCTGTCATATCTTGATGGTTAAATCAAACTTGTAGGGTCATTAAAAACAAATAATGTTTTGGCCACTATTGTTATATAGTTACACAGTTTCCACCTCATGCCAATAATCAATGCCCTGCTGTGATTGGATGCTAGGATGGGAAGGAGCGTATACTGCAAGCAATCTTACTTGAAGTATGCTAGTTACTGAATTTATTGCTTTTTTGTGGGTTTTGTCTGGAGGTGGGTGTCATTTATTTTGAACTTAACTTGTTCCCCTGCAAATGCAGTTCAGCTTATCGTGCTGTACTCTCTTTTAGTTTCTTTGAGTTTAAGTAGTTTGGTTAATAAGGAGTTAGACTGATTATGTTCGTTGTTTTGGCAATATCCCCTTCTGAATCTAATACCACGGTTAAGACAAAAGTGTCAAAATATGGCGCCTTGGGATGAGAATGCGTTGGCATGCTGCATCAAGCGCTATGCAAATTAATTTGACTCGGGAATTGCAAACACAATCATGATTTACTCATCCTCATATTGTTACAATGAAAGTGAACCTAGACTGCCTTAAGACTTCAAAAATGTAACATAAAAACAATGATAAAAGTAAAAAAAGTAGGGCTGCCAGTTAAACGCACTATTAACTGTGTTAATTAACCGCATCAATTTTTTATTTTATCGTGCGATTAACAGTCTTTTTGGCCTAGCAAACGTTGTAGTTTTTTTTCACATGCTTTTGCAACAGGATGCGGGATGTGCGCGTTATGAAACCAATTTATTTCAATGGCTTATGCCGCCTGAGGACGTTTTGTTGCTTCGTTGACCAAAACGCAATCGGATCTGAGCTAGACCGGAAACAAAACAAAAGGCACGCCGCACACACCTGTTTGGGCTTGCAAGACGGCCAAATAGTAGGTTAACGTTACATTTTAAGTGGATGATGAGCATGAGACGCTGAAATTTATTGGATGCCAAATGGTTTTTATTGACAAGACCAAAGCATACCTGTCAACACTCACGTTTTTCCGGATTTCTGACGTTTTTTTAGCCCTATAGCTAACGTCTCGAACCCCTCCCCGGGAAACTCCTGTAATTTGCATGGCCCAATTTCCTCAATGAATAATTGGACCAATGTTTGTCTAATTTTGACCAGTTGCCAGATCTTGTACACAATCCACACACCAATTTCAACCTGTTTGTCATCTCAACCTGGCAACCTTTACCCCAGTTGCGAGTCGCGGAAAGCTCAAACCGAAAGTGATTTAACAACTTACATTTCAGTCTGTTCCTCACATACACCACTTGACATTCCTTGGTCACTATGCACTTTCATTATGTGGAAAAAGTAAGATCATCCTGTCTGCGGTAAATGAAACAAGCGAATTGAAGGGTGAGTAAATAATGACAGAATTAAAAAATGTCCCCGCCATCCAAAACTTCAACCCCGGTCCCTGAGAGATCCATAGAGGGACGAGTCAGACATGACACAGATAGCATGGAGTCTTTAGGACATGTGATCTGCCTGTTCTGGTGCCCAAACACTCCATTAAGGCAGTGATAGGGATGGACAGACAGTGAAGATGGAAGAGGAGGGCACAGCGGTCACTGTCACCCAGCTGGTGGAGCTATAAGTCATCACTGGGCACAGCTGCACACAGATATCCCAGAAGCCACCAGTGCAGCTCGGTCTGCCGTTGTGTTTTCTCTCAACTTGATCTAAGGCTCCGTTAAAGCTTGAGCCAAAAAAGACTTTCATGCAAATTCTTCGTGCTGGAATCCATGTCTAAGTCAATGCTAATTTAAAAGCACTGACACATACATATACATATACATGGGTTCAGCAACACTCCCACAGTGTTTAAACGGGCACAGGAGTTTCCGTGCCAGACCTCAACTGTCGCTTTCCTATTATGATAAAAACAACTCTTAATGCACTTCATTAAACGTTTGCTACAAGCTTGTAATCCACATTTTACACTGCTACTAGGATTTATAAGAGAAGCTGCTTTCAGAGCCAAGGAAACATCAGTGGGATCGGGAAAGACTGCCACGCAGCAGACTGTGTAATGCAGGATCAACTGCCTTTGGAAATCGCTGCGCAATTACGTATTTGTTGACAGGCCGTAGCAAAAACGAATGTGTCTTATGGAAATGATATGCTTCAATAGTGCATGAACACAGTCAGGCTGGAAGACTTGGATTCCAACTAACTGTTAAAAAAAAAGAATTTGAACTTCTGAAAAACTGATTCATTACTTTCGGCTGCACAATGGATTCCCTGGTCAATAATGGATGATGTACAGTCACACTGTGCAGCTGTTTTTAAAGCCAATGTCATTTCATTTACAGACGTTCCTGTTTGAGAAAAAAAGTGAACTTTTACACTTTTTCACTTTTTGAATTACACTTTTATTTATTTTTATAATAAGAAGATTTTAAAACATTTAAATGGTGACTGTCATAAAAACTTGCCAGATTTATTCAAAAATGCATTAAATATTGAAGAACATTAAGATTATAATGCATATGTAATATGGTGTATATATTTAGCAAAATGCTCCTCACTAGAGTTATTTTTTCTAGCTGACTAATGAGTTGATGTGGGTTTTCTGAGGTAATATGACATATGATGATACATGACATTGATTACAAGCTGTTTAACTGACGTCTTTCCATGGTTGAAACGCTGATTGAGCGAAATCAATGTGACATGATACGGATTTCGATAAGTTGTACTCTATCTTTTAACACACTTTCAGATGCTCATTCATGTTTATTTGGCGCTGTGACTGGTATTATTAAGCCGGAAGAGAGATCAGCGCTGCTGCTTCTCTTGAGCTGCACCAGAGCAATCTCACGCCATAGCGCCAAAACAAAACTTTAAGTTTTTGAATTTCTAAAGAAAATGGATGTAATTTGAAAATTGAGACTTTGTTTCATATCAATAGTAACAAAGGACAAAAATTATTGTGATTTTTTGGATGCACGCAGCCACAATACAATGTTCCATTCATTCAAATGAAACAGGATGTTAGAGACTATATTTCAAAGATGGCTTCTTCCTGTATTCGCGAAGTTGACTATGTGTATAAAATATATTCTTATTAAACTGTATGTACACTGACAAAGTTCTCAATGCTTCGGTTTGAATGTAGGGACCCTTATTTATGCTACCGTGTTACTGTGGTGCTATTTTGAGCCTTGTTAGTGATAATAACAAGCGATTTTTATTTGTCATTACTCTATGCCCTATATACTAGCGTTATACTAGCATTATAGGCTAAACTGTATTTATAGATAAAACTATTTACATTCGGCAATCATGAAAACAAATCTCAGATAATGGTTGACTTGGTAACAATGTGTAATTAGACCAAAGGTTCATTTTGCGCCGGAGTTGTCCTTTAATGTTACCTTGTTTGTGTACCCTCTGCCCGTTTGCCTTCCTGTATCAGTTTTGAGTTTAGCAAATGTTTGAATTGGAGCCTTTTGACTCAGGCCACATTTACACAAAGCCGGGTATTTAGCAAAACGAATATTTTCCCCCTCTCCGTTTTCAAAATAACATCGTTTACACAACCGCATAAATACGCCGTCGAGCGCCATCATAACTATGCCAAACCTATTAGCGGCAGTGTAGGGGTTAAGGATAAACCCATGCAAGCCAATCAGAATCCTGGAATCAACAAGAGAGAACCTAAAACGCCGTTTCTCCCAGTTTACACGGCAACACAAAACCGGCGTTTTCAGAAATCTCCACTTTGGCCGGAGTTTTTAGAAATAATCGTTTTCAGTGATAAAAACGGCGTTTTCGTGTAAATTAGAGGGCAAAACGCAGAGAAATATCTGTTTTCCCATCGTGTAAACGGGGCCTCAGCCTCTCCTTCAACCTGCACCACACCCGTATCAGCTAATAAACTTAATAACCTGTGAGTTGATGTAACGTGATGCACTCAGATGCATCCGTTTTAACTGACCGACAAAACATGTATGTCCCAAATTCTCTGAAATTTGCTGGTCAAAAACCTTGTAACAACATTTGAGCTTGATTTTGGTAAAATGTTAATAATAGAATGACACATATCATTAACATCAGCTTCGACAATGCAGTTTTTCCAGCGCAGTCTCATCCCAATTCGTCATATAACTGACGTTTTGGGACGTCTTTTGACCATTCGTCAATATACGACTTTTCAGGGCCCCCTTAAACGTCGGTAGATGACATTATGGGATCCTAACTCTACCCCAGACCTAAATCTAACTCTAAACCCAACTCGTCACCTAACTGACGTTAAAGGTAAAGCGTCAGCTGTATGACGACCCGGGATCGTCATCTACCGACGTTTAAGGGGCCCTGAAAAAGTCGTACATTGACGAATGGTCGACGTCTCCAAAACGTCAGTTATATGACGAACTGGGATGAGACTGTGTTAGTTTTTCCATACCCTGAATGACATGCAGGGTTTCATACATGCAAAAGAACATCAGATACAGTTGAGTGTTCAGTGACACTGTGTTTCGAACGGCATTGATGTCCTCACTTTTCCTAATCGCCTTCACACACTTTCCTGTGTTGATGGACCGGATCTCAGACCCTTGACCGTAAATACTCGGCATCACAACCAAGGCTGTGTAGAAGAGAATTAAAGGTATTAACGTCGGGCCGTCTGTTTTCTCTCTCGGTTTTGTTGGTCATGAACAAGCCGTCTGTGTGCTTTTGCAGGATGCTTTCCAGCAGGGAAAAGAGAAAAAGAGGAAGCGTGGATTTCTGAGTGGCAGGTGTTGAGAGACTTCTCCCATCATGGACCATTTATGCTCATTTTTAAACGAACGCTCTGACAGAGGTGGATGTCAGGCCGTTTCTATGGGCACCTGCTTCCTCCAACCCGCTGGAGGTCAGGACGGGGTCGCCAGAGAGTCAGTGGGAGGGGTTAGTCAGTTTGACTGACAGCCTTTAATGCGGTATGTTAACGCTGGAGCTATAGCACACGTAGGCCAGAGGGGGAAAGGAATGAAGAAAAGTATAGGTCCAAAGTAAACAAAAAGTCATTGTCTGTCAAATGATGACACAACGAGTGCATGTACACACACGTCGACGTACAGCCATTCACGTGTACATAAAACGCCTGAAATTACACCTAAACGTCGATGATGTTTAGATTACAGACCAAAGAACTTTATATGAACGTGTACTTTTGAAAAGAAAAACACAACCCGCTCGTACCACGCCATCGTCCGGACACGATCATCCATCTGATCGCTGCAATTACCAGGTTCATATATTTTTAAGACACCCTTGGCTCCTGCAACGGGCCCTATGACTCCATCAAAGAGAGGAAAACGGGGAAAATAACACTGAAAAAGAGCTTTCATGGGTCTTCAGGTAGGAGTAACTCAGCCTGACACTTTTCCAGCTCGTCTAGGTGAGCTGCAAGGCTAAAAGCATTAAAACACTATTTGGTTTTACAAGCATTACCTCTGATTGCAAAGTTATTGCACGCTTTATTAAAGACCAGCTGCTTTAGGTTAAATGTTCAGCCAACTTTTGTTCTCTTTAGGTTTACTTTTCTGAAATCAATGGGCACATAAATTACACTGAATATTACCTGATGAATAGAGGAACTTACGGAAAGCAAGTCAAGACAAACTTTGGTTAAAGTCGGATAGATAAAACACAAACCAAAGGAAATAACAATGGAACAGCTTCACCTAGACCATATTTCGCAATTTACCAAATAAATAATTGTACGTTCTCATTCACAACATTAATGCGTTTAGGTGTGTGTGTGGGAGCCTAGACTTGTGTAACCAGTGCGGGTCATGATTTTGTTTCCAAGTATGACACAGTTTCAGGAACCTTATACAGGTATTGCAACCACAACAGCCCTCAGCTCGTTCATGTATTTGCTAGAATATCACTGAATATTTTCATGATCATTCTGTAAAGACAAAGTCTAATTTCAATACATTCATCAATTCATTTTGGCCTGTAATCACCAAAGTTGTATGTGACGGGACCGAACGCGTAAACGTTCAATCCGCATTCACGAACGTTCCTGTGCTGTGAAACAATAAGGCCATTTTCTCAACAACAAACTCAACTGACTGATGACTTCATGTCTACTTGACGAGCTGTCAAAACCCATCAGAAAGCACGGTTCAACGAAGAGCGATGCCAGCATTCCTCTCCACCACCCTGTTAAACGCCTGTGTGTGTTGCTCCTGGTTGCTATAAACATTTATGTCATTTGGATTGACTATGCGATACTGTAATATTTCCTTGGAGATGTCATCTGCTCAGGTTTGGCGTGCTGCCACATTTTCAGCGATCTGATGTGCCTTCGGTCTTGACAAGGTGAGTGCAGAGCCTGCAGGCCCACGATGCATTGCTGTTCACTGAGGCAGAAGAGGAGGCAACCCGCCAACGGCAAGCGCGGATTTCATAAGCACTTAACTCTGATGAAACCAAAAAATACAGGGTGAGATGACAGAGTAAAAAAATGAGTGTCAGGGTTTATGTCACTGAATCTGTCTTTGTGGGTGGGTGTGTCTTCGTGTGTGTTTCTGAAAACTCAAGCATGCATGTAAGCTTTTAATCACATGCAGCACAAAGAGATCATTCTTTCAAACCCAAAGCTATCTATAGTGTCTCTAATGAACTAAATATATATCTATAGTGTCCACAATTGCTAAATAAACTGTCTTCAGACCACAGGAAAGTGTTGGGGAACAGTTCCCTAAACAGTTAATAGCTGTTCATAATTTTATTTAGTGTGACATTTGACATAAAAATAGGAAACTGTGTTGCATTAGAAGTGAGACAAGAAAAAGGCAATTTAAAAAAAAGGTAATTGTTTCAAAAAAGCAAAAACATGTGATCAATTGCTATTTTATATTCCTAAAGCCATTCAATTTATATATTTTAATTAGGGCTGTGCAAAAGTTAATTGCGATCCAAAAATAAAAGTCCGTGCTTACATAATATATTTGTGTGTGCTGTATATAATTATTTTGTATATATAAACACCTATGCATGCATGTATATATTTAAGAATTATTTGCGCTTAAATTCTGTATATATATATAAATACATAATCTAAATTATATAAATATAAATATTTTATATATGAATAACACATTTTCTTAAATATATACATGCATGTGTGTGTGTGTATATATACAAAATAATTATATACAGCACACACAAATATATTATGTAAACACAGACTTTTATTTTGGATGCGATTAATCGCAATTAATTTTTGCACAGCCCTAATTTTAATTTTTTTTAATTGTAAAATAATCACGCAAGGTATAAGTGCGGATGAAAAGCATGTTTCCCTCCAGTCATACTAACCTCTAAAGCAGTTTATCGACAATCTTTTCACAGACGCATTAATGCACTTCCAAGTTTATCTTTCATACGGCGTGGGTGGTAATGATTTGATTTGCCCAGTACAGTCACAGAAGATGTTTCCTCATTAGACTACAGAACAAAAAGAAGCTGTCCACCTCGCTGTGTGTTAATGATGAGTGAGAGCAGTTCATCTCAAAATAAGTACAGTCAAGAGGTCCCTCCACCGATCAGTAGATAATCAACGAATATTACCCCCGTCAACATATTCAAATGGGGTAGAACAAACATTTTCAACGGGTTAAAAAAAAGATCACACACACACACACAAAAATTTTTTTTTAAAATAACTATATATATATATATATATATATATATATATATATATATAATAATCTAAAAGATGCTGGGTTGTTTTAACCCAAATTTGGTTCAAATATGGACAAAGTCAAATGTTGGGTTAAAAATGTAATTTAACCTTCAAATGGTCTTCGTTTCCTATTTACACTTCTGGGCTTCGGGGTCTATAAGACCCCAAAAATTTATTAATTGTACAAAAAATATGCATTTTTAGTCATACAAATAATACAGCTTTGTTGTTGTTTAGTTCTCATCTATTCATTAATGCTGTGTTTTTGGAGATATAAAGTACTTTGGTATCCATATACCACATAATTCCTCAACTACATCATTAGCTTGCATATGAAATATAATTTTTGTATGATACGTTGCATTTATGCTCTAGTACTAGGCCTTCATTTACGTGTAAAAAATTTTAGATTTATGCCGGAAATATATATATATATATATATATATATATATATATATATATATATATATTTTTTTTTTTTTTCACATTTCCCATTCATTTCAATGTGGGGTCATATTGACCCCGAAGACCAGAAGTGTAAACATTTTTTTTACATACCTTCAGAAGAACCGAATCAAGCCCAGTTTTTTTTTTGTGTATAGATTGATAATGTATGAAAAGTCACAAAATCTTATTCCACTGAGATGAAGGGAACCTTTTTTTTATTAAGTAAAAGTCGATTGGGGTCGTATAGACCTCATGACCCGATTGAGGGCTACAATTTGAACCCAACTTCAACTTTCACATTTGACATTTTTTAATCACATTTTTAACCCAACATTTGGGTTTGTCCATATTTGACCCAAATTTGGGTTGAAACAAACCCAGAATTTTTTAAAGTGTATACACACACACACACGTGTGTATAGATACACTATACACATTCGCACACAAACACACAGAACATTAATTTAGCTAGCTACTTATTGCTAGTAACATATTAACTTGACTGTAGTGCTATATTAGGGATTTCCCATCACTGTTCTGTTGTGCGTATTGACATATTTGATTCCTTAAGCTGTGGCTACATTAAACATTTCACAAGTCAAATGCTGTCTTGGCTCGTCTGTATACCAAGACAATTGTGTAAAAACAGTATGTCACAATTTCAAATTACCCTAGAGCAGCTTACAATGGCTGAAGAGAAAAAAAAATAACATTAAAATGGTATATGGGAAGTTGTTCTCTGGGTGAGTCATTTGGACTTTCAAGTTCACCGTGAATGAGTCACTTGGAGTTAGCACAAAGGCTAATTGTTCTCCAGTGGCCTTGGAGGCAATTTATGTTAATTCTGAGCGTACAGTCAAGACACGCTTAATTTTAGTCCGCTTAAAAACAATGACATATAGGAGTCAAAACAGAGAGGCCTCACATCAAATCCTCACATTTATCAATCAGTGACAGAATCTCCACAGAAAGCACATGAATTATTTCTGAGGCTGTTCCCCACAGGGGGAAATCACCTTTAGCCTCCAAAGAATTTTCAATGTGTGCATACCTGCATACACTCCCATTCCCATGTACAGACACACACACATACCGCTGCATTGTTCACTGGAATAATGATCCTAAAAGTGTGCAGATACAATACATTTTTTTTAGATTATTCAGTAAAATTGTAATCCCAAAGCACAATGAATCAGTTTAGAGAGCAGTAAGTCTGGGAAACAGGGCTGAAAACTAAAAGATCAGAGTCAATGTTTGCGTTGAGTGTTAGAGCGCAGAAGCTGTTTCTAGATCTGAATCTTCTGCTAAACATGAAAGGAGATACTTCTTGGAATCGTTTTCTGGTTGTTTAGTTGTTTAAGAAGTTATTCACATTAGGTATATTTCCATAACCCTGTTTTTATGCACATTTGAAGGACCATATCAGAAACGAGTGATGGAAAAATCTCTTTATCTGTTTTACACTAAAAAAATACTGGGTTGTTTCAACCCAAATTTGGGTCAAATATGGACAAAACCCAAATGTTGGGTTTAAAATGCAATTAAAAATGATTTTGGTTTGTCCATATTTGACCCAAACTTGGGTTGAAACAACCCAGCATTTTGTCAATGCGTATCGGAAGCCCTGAACTGCAACGTAAAAAAAAAACAAGGGTAGCATTTCGAGATTTAAGTCGAAATGTTTTGAGATTAAAGTAAAAATATTTTGAGATTAAAGTCTGAAAAATTTCGAGATTAATGTTGAAACGTTTCCGATGATAAATTCAAAACATTCCGATAATAGAAGTGTGCATTCATAACAGTGCACGTGTGTGTGAGTGTAAATAAATGCACTTGCTGAAGTCGAACTGCTATGGATCAACACAAAATCGATTTCTGGTCGTTTAGTTGTTTAAGTAGTTATTCACATTAGCTATCTTTCCATAACCCTGTTTTAATGCACATTTGATGTATCATATTAGAAACGAGTGATGGAAACAGAAACAAAATCCCTTAATCCGCAAAAACTTTTTTACACTCTAAAAATGCTGGGTTGTTTCAACCCAAATTTGGGTAAAATATGGACAAACCCAAATGTGGGTTAAAAATGCAATTCAGAAAATGTATGAAAGTTGATGTTGGGTTATAATTTGAAATTACATTTTAAACCCAACATTTAGGTTTGTCCATATTTGACCCAAATTTGGGTTGAACAACCCAGCATTTTTGAGAGTGTATGCAATTATTATTATTTTTTGCTTATGGTGTGTTTTTGTTTGTTTTGCGAAAAGAGTAAATGCGTATAATGGAAACACATTTAATTCTAACCGCTGATGGTGTTTTATTAACACTCTAAAAATGCTGGGTTGTTTTAACCCAACTTTGGGTCAAATATGGACAAACCCAAACGTTGGGTTAAAAATGTAATTAAAATATTTAACCCAATGGCTGGGTTTATCCATGTTTGACCCAAAGTTGGGTTAAAACATCAACCCAGCACTTTTTAAAGTGTAATGCTGCGTTCATGTGCTATGGAAAATAGGATATTTACCACTTGTGAACTGGTATTTACCAGTGTGTTGCGTTCAAGTGCTTTTGTTGTCGTAATCTGGTAAAAAGATGGAGATTCGGACCTGTTATTTAGCTAAAACTATTTTAGATTGCTTAAGTCATCTGCAACAGCTATAAAATGATTTATACAAACTCAAATGGTAAATAATATGCTGTATATTTTCTATCTAGACCATGAATAGTAGGCTACATATTTTTACCATTCACGACTCTTCGCGTTGCTCTTGCCATTTTGAAAAGTTCAAAAGTTATCTCATCTCTGGCAACTCGTGCATCAAAATATTCTACGAGTTGCTCATTGGAAAATACCACATTAGGGGGTGTTCCTGTGCATTTTCCGCTGTCGGCTTTTGGTATTTACCATAATTACCATAGCACGTGAACGCAGCATAACTATTAGTTATTACTAGGATAGCATAAACCACAGGCATCCGTTCGAACAACTTGATGGAAAAGCACCTAATTCGTGTTCTGTAAATCTCGGATCAACAGATTTAATAAAAGATCTGGCTCAAAACTGAAATTTGTTCAGTAATCAAACACCATTGAGATTTACTATAAATAATGAAATTTCAGTTTGTGTCAAATAAGCGTTACAGAGAATCATGCCGATTGATGTTTATATCTTAAAGTTCCCCTTATACAGTATATTTTAAAGATTTCTAACTTTATTTTGGAGTCTTCTACAATGAGTTTACATGCATCCATGGTCCACACTTTAGTTTTCTCATAATATATATATATTGCACATCATTTCCCAAAAGAGTCTTAAAACGGTTAATTTGAAGATTCAGTTTCTCTAAACCTCTCCTTTCTGAGAGCATTCTCTGCTCTGATTGGTCAGGGGGCTACAGTGCATGAACTTCATCTCCGGAAGCTTCCTCTGTGCTTGATACACAGTAATCTGAACAGCAACAATGGCGTCGCTTTTTACATATAAGTTTCAGTGCAAGTCCTCAATCTCAACTCTGAAAACTGCAAAAAATAAATAAAAATAAAATCAAAGCCAAAAATCTTAAATATATGAGCTTTCAGTGAGATTTTTATTGGGCGCAGTTGCCAAACTTTTTCACTAGGGCACAACCAGACTCCATTACTCCATTACGACCATTTCCATATACGTGTTTTGCGTGATTTTAACCATTTTTTTCCCACAATTGTCATACAATTTATGAAAATAGAGATCCAATTCAGAAGTAGTACGAGACGGTTGGCAGATTCTGATATGAATTTAACCTCTAAGAAACACATAACAGAACAAGTATGTGCGTTATAGCTCACTGCCACATCACAAATGGTGAATCTATTTTTTTTCTTTATATTTTAAAAAATCTGACCTTTTTTTTAAATAATTGAACGGATGCTATCTTTTGAACTCTAAGCATGAAAACAAACTACCCTTAAAAGAAAAAAAGGTTTCTACCCTTCTTTCATGATTTTTCATGTTCATCAATATTTCAAAATAAAGGTTTTTACGCACACACAAATATACGAAAATTACGGCTCATCTGTAATTTATTTTGAATGATATATAGTTTGTCAAGATTAGTTTAGGTTTAGTATAGGATATTACTGTTTTAAAAATTTAATGGATTAAGACAAGCAGATTAGATCTGGTTGATAATATAGTTTACACAAGCAATCAAAGAGATTGCAAACACCAAAATTGTAAAATAGCACACAAATCATATTTACTATTTTGTGAATTATTATTATTATTTTTTACATTATATGAGTTTGGCAGCCCTATATATCAATTACTTTCATTACACAGAAAAATGTGGCCACAAAATTCTCCAGAAATCCTTTAACAGACTTAGAAGGAAGCAATAAAATCATTCATTTTTTAATGCGAGCAAATCAACAGATTTTTTTTCTTCTTCAGGCAAACTATCATTTTAAATCTAACAGCGATTTACAAGTGCATGAGGAGGTTGATTATAACACTTGACATCTGGGATTGAACATGACTGAAAAATCAAAACAGATTAATTGGATCGATGGAGGGATGAATCACTCGTGCAACATCCTCAGGCAAACATGAGCTAATGTTCTTATCACTTATGGAGACTGGGAAACTAAAAAACATTTCCAAACTGCTTTCTTAGAAACCGTGTTGACTGTACTTGATTTTATCTGAGCACAATCTTAAAGACAGCAGACCTCACACACCTTTTAGGAAGGAAAAAAAAACTCAACCACTGCTCGTCACAAGCTCTCGTGTTCTCTGTGGTTATTAGATTGAGGTCTACGTTACAAATTCTTCATTTTATTGAGGTGATAAATCTATCAACTCTCCAGCGCTATGATTTTTTGTCTTTCCTTTCGGAGCAGATGTGTGGCATAAATAAACAACTGGTTTCTTCTCCTTGTCTTTCATAATTGCCTCCCCCCTGAGTATTTGTTATTGGAGGGGCACGTCTTGCTGTTTGTGTGTGTTAGCGATGTCTACTGTCAAGATATACACACTTATCATGGTGACAGTAATCCTAGCTGAGCTGTCAGTATCTGTGTGTGTGTTGAAAACAGCCTGCAGTTTGGTCAGAGTTGCGTTTGTTACATACAGCATGTCAAACGGAGCACATCTTGATGTTTTAGACAGAGGCCTTTTTACTTTTGAGAAACTGGTGGCATTCCATGAACATGACACACATTGGTGCACAATAATTAATTTAATAAATATTTTAAACAATATACCTAATATTTAGAAATGAAAAACAATGAATTGAAATGTAGCATTACTTAAAATTGTGACACCCAAAGTGTCATGCACCATGGGAAGATATTATCAATAGGCCTATCTAACTAACATTTTCCCCTAAACTAGTCTCAACTTTGTGAAAAAGTACTAAATTTGCAACTCTGATTTTTATTTTTGAAATTGTACACAATTTTGCCCCTTTTAAACTTTATGTAACGTATAGATTGCAAAATCACACAAAACAGGGTTTTAAAATGTATTTAGACGTGATTTGGTAACAGCGTGGCAACAATTGTAATCCTATAAAAATACAAATTAAAACAGCTCATTTAATATTTACTGTGGATATCACGTTACTATGACAACCAACTTTCTCTGAAGGTTAAATCGCATACTTCCCCAAACGAAAAAGACAAAAGTCGTTAGGCCCTTTTTGTACCCTATTCGAGGAAAGTGCATGTTTTTAAAAGGCAAAGAAAACAGTTCATATAAAATTTAAGCGGCCATTTACTACAAGCGACCCACAGTAGCGACAGTAGTGGCTTTTCTTTTCTTTTTTTTTGATCCTCCCGGCAGACATCAAGAAAACAGAATCAAGTAAATGTGTGTGTCTGTGTTTTATGCGCGGCCAGTTTGTTCCTGTTATACTCCCACACACCCATGCAGGTTTCCACTAGCTCATCTGAAGAACTCAATCCCTCCCGAATTACAGGGAGATTTAACTAGATTATCCACTGGGTCCTCGCCCTGCTGAGAAAACCAGGCCCGACGCAGCGACGCTGGGCCAGCACCTGTTCCTCCACAGCTGCTCTATAGCAAAAGAGATAGAGGGAGCGCGCGCGAGAGAGAGAGAGACGGGGAAATGAGAAAGAGACACTCGCAGAGAAATGTCTGAACTAGCTGTTTCCCTTTCCACTCTAATTAATACAATTAATTGTGAGAAATGGGTTCGAAACATTTTTTCACTTGCATAGTGGTTGCCAAGCATGCTTAATACATCATAACGTAATAGTTACGTATAAAATGACATAATAGTAATAACAAATAGCATAATAGTTTCTCCATTACTTCAACATAGTCAACAAATCAAACTCTTAATGAATAGAATTCGGTTTCAAGAGTTGAAATAGTGGCCGTAATAAAATGCTGCAATTTAGTGCAAAACCCAAACAAAACAGGTACAATTTGCACAAATGATCTGGTCTGAAACCCTATTAGCTCAGCATGGCATCGCTAAAATCACATTACACAAACCTTATGGCATGAGGCTAAAAGCACTGAAAAATGAAAATTCCATACCTATACATCTAATTTACTGCAGTTTCCAGCTGAAATGAACACAAGTGGCAGTAAAACACCAACTACTCATTTACTTTGCGGGGCAGATTATTGATCAATAAATAGTTATTTAATGCAGTTCCTTGCAGAATACTATGTTATGACCTCAAAACACTTTTATCATAATGCATGATTTGTAAACACATTCTGAAGTTTATCATCACATAACCAGATATCCACATTATGTGGCTTTTCTGACATAGTAAACTTGCACGGTAGCTCCGGTGAAACACAAGTCAAAATTAATTAAAGCACACAAAGGCTTGTAGAAACAAGCTAAAATCACATGGTTGCTTCAGCAAATGTGTTTTTATCTCACAATTGTTTCTATAAACACTAGATTTAGTATTTTATGGTTTAGTATAGTTGATACATTATTTTCAAACATGTTAATCTTTCAGTGCCACTCACCGGACAGTTCCTTTCCCAAATGCTACAATAGCCAATGTAATAAAGTGTTGCCAGTGTAACCCCCCAGTTTTACTCGGCCCGCTCCGCAGTCTCCAGTGCAGCTATTGAGATCAGGGGAGTGAGGATTACTAGCTGGCTTCTGTTATGTAATGGACTCGAACCTAGCTAGACTCTATAACACTCACCAGCTAAACCTCTAAACCTTACTCACATCTGGGTCATGGCACCAATCTCACTCCTCCGGTCCTTCCTACCCCACTCCGGGCAGGACTCGAACCTACCGCCATGGGAGACGGGCAAGCTAACAAGGACACTAGAGACAACGGTCTCTTCATGGAGAATGGGACCTGGACAACTCTCGATAGCTAGACTCCATAACACTCATCCCCTAAACCTCACTTACATCGAGGTCATGGCACCAATCTCACCCCTCCGGTCCTTCCTACCCCACTCCGGGCAGGATTCAAGCCTACCGCCATGGGAGTCGGGCACGCTGAACAAGGACACTAGAGACTACGGTCTCTTCATGGAGTATGGGACCTGGACAGCTCTTCCAAGCTAGACTCTGTAACACTCACCAGCTAAACCTCTTAACCTCACTCACATCTGGGTCACGGCACCAATCTCACCCCTCCGGTCCTACCTACCCCGCTCCGGGCAGGACTCAAACCTACTGCCATGGGAGTCGGGCACACTAACAAGGACAGTAGAGACTACGGTCTCCTCATGGAGTATAGGACCTGGACAGCTCTTCCAAGCTAGACTCCGTAACACTCACCAGCTAAACCTCTAAACCTCACTAACATCTGGGTCACGGCACCAATCTCACTCCCCCGGTCTCACCTACCTGCTCCCGGCAGGACTCGAACCTACCGCCATGGGAGTCGGGCACGCTCACAAGCTAGAGACTACGGTCTTCATGGAGTATGGGACCTGGACAGCTCTTCCAAGCTATACTCCGTAACACTCATCACGGCACCAATCTCACCCCTCTGGTCCTACCTACCCCGCTCCGGGCGGGACTCGAACCTACACTCTAAACAATGCTGGGTTGTTTTAACCCAGAATTGGGTAAAATATGGACAAACCCAAATGTTAGGTTGAAATAATCCAGCATTTTTTAGATTGTAGCGCCATGGGAGGGAACACTCATCACCTAAACCTCACTCACACCTGGGTCACGGCACCAATCTCACCCCTCAGGTGCTACCTACCCCGGTCTGAACGGGACTCGAACCGGGATGCTCAAGACTACGGTATCTGCACAGACTACTGCATCTACACAGACTACTGCATCTGCACAGCTCTCAGTAGCTGGTCCCCGTTACAACTAGATGCAGTGATTCACGTTCATCTGTTTAGGAGAAATGCCACAACAGGCAGGTTTTTTCCTATGAGACTGGGTTGAAAAAAATTTTTTTTTGGATTAGTGAACAACAGTGAAATGTCAGTAAATTCATTGTTATCATTCTTTGTTTTGTGTACAGATTAGCATTATCTATCCATAATTACATTTTGAGTCATGAGACTTTAAGACCAACAATTCAAAAATGCAAGAACACTGCATACACATGCAACGTAAGCTAATATATCAATGAATCTTACACCATGAATGTTGCAAACCTGCGTTTAGTTCCACTCCATTGCTGTTAAACACAATAACTCGTCCCGCTTCCACGCCTCTTCACTTACAAACTTGCTGGCACTCTGCTCTGATCTTTTGTAACTGGATAAATTTTAGATGGATAACTTTTCACCGTAATCCAGCTTTATTCTTTTGAATCTTCAGACTAAATCTCAGTTGACAGAAGATGATGAAAATTCTTCATCTGTATTTCCATTCATTGAGCTCCTCAATAACCACACCTAACTCTGAATGAATCTTCAAAACTGCGTGTAGTTACTTGATGGTTGTGTGAATATAATCATTACTATTGGACCTTTCTAGGGCTAATAATTGACAATGCGCTCATCAGAAAGGTTGTGCAAAGACTTTTTGAACACTGTGATTTGTTATCAGAATGCATGTTTTTTAAAACGCTGTCATTTGCAGGACATAGGAAGAGGACGTGCTCAAACTCTCTTATTAGAGACCTTGATACTAGTCTAAACCCTATGGCTTCAAAGTGTTAGCCCAGGTGGGAATCAAGACGGTGATGTCATAGGCAAAGATGTAATGTCTGGCTGTTTCATACCTCAATGTTATTTGGTCATAAATAATTAGAAATGATAGAACTACCTTCGCTTGTCAGGTGAGAACACATCACTAATAACTGAGGTTGGGGAAAAAAAACGAAGAAGCCACAAAATGCCAAAATGTTAACTATACACGGAAACATGTTACGGGGTTGCTAGGAGACATGTAAACAAACATTGTTATGATAAATGGGTGTTGTTTCAATGAGCCTGAGGTGACAAGGCCAAAACGCCTAAGGAGCCAGTTCCACAGGAAACAAAGCCAAGTATCATTCATGGTACATTCCATGAAAGTAATTGTTTTAACTTTTCACCTCTTTCAGTTCACCTGTCAGACAATAGATGCAATATTGTTTTAGCTGTTAAATCAAGTACCTACTGAATGGATTAAAGGAAATCAATTAATTAGAATAACATATTGATCATATCCTAACATTTCATCATGTTGAGCTATATAACATCAGGGTTCTCAAGTTTTATCAAATTGAAATTATAGCAATTGGTAAATCGGATAAACGAACAAGAGCAAGTCATCACATCAAATATACACTCACCTATAGGATTATTAGGGACACCTGTTCAATTTCTTATTAATGCAATTATCTAATCAACCAATCACATGGCAGTTGCATCAATGCATTTAGGGGTAGGGGCATTTAGCTATTCTAAAAATGTACATACATTTCTTTCATACTTTAGACTATATACAGTGAAATACATTTATAAATATAATTATTCTTTTATATATAATTCAGAACGTAAAAAAGAGGCAGGAATGAACTATATACATATCCTATATTGGATATCAACATCCAATAGTGTGAATCATGGCAGCAGCTTCAGGTTGGTAGTCCAAGGCATTGTTGTCTATCTATCCTTCCGCTGTTCTTCCCACCGGATCCTCGCTTTCGATTGCAAAATGGCGGCTGCGTGAAATCAGCGTATAATACCTTCTCCATCATGACATGTGTTCAAGCTATGTTATTATCTAGTTATCTAGTAACGAACGCAAGGTGGCCGAGAATGTTCCGTCAGCATTCATGTGTTCACGCCACGCTGGTATTGATCCTTGTTTTAGTTCTACTTTTGTCCCAAAGCCTGCTTGCCATGGCCCATAATGCTTGAATGAAACAACAGCATGAGCGTGCCGCTAGACGTAATGCACTATGCAGTTGCCCACATGTGTCGCCAAGCGGAAAACAGGGTTAACACAGATATAAGTCATGAATGCGATGGCGTATTGTTGTGTTTAATGTAGAAATAAGTTATTAAACCAGGGATAACATGGATATAACATCATTGATGGTCTCTTCATGGAGAATAGGACCTGGACAGCTCTTGCTAGCTAGACTCCGTAGCACTCATCACCTAAACCTCACTCACATCCGGGTCACGGCACCAATCTCACCCCTCCAGTCCCACCTACCCCACTCCAGGCAGGACTCGAACCTACAATCTAAACAAAGCTGGGTTGTTTTAACCCAGAATTGGGTAAAATATGGACAAACCCAAATGTTGGGTTACAAATGTAATTTAAAACAACAGCGTGAGCATGCCGCTGAGACGTAATGCACTATACAGTTGCCCACATGTGTCGCCAAGCGGAAACCAGGGATAATAACGTGCATATAACGTCATTGACAGGCAACAAGTGAACAGGGATGGGCACTTTTTAAAATTATAAATTCCTCTGAAGTACACAACTGAAAGATATATATATATATATATATATATATATATATATATATATATATATATATATATATATAACAAGTGGTTTTTGGAAACCATTTTCAAAAATGGCCCAAGACTGGCCTTAACATACTATATTGTCTATTTCATAACTGGAATGCTGTACTATTGACCAACCAACATCCACAAGCAGCACTATCCATTTATGACTGAGAACAGCACTGGATCTACCCATTCATGTAGTGACTAAATATTAGTCGAATTTACGAAGCAAATTACTTTTGTGAACATTAAACATAAATCATCTGAATACAAATTGATGAAAAATATTAATTTATACCATTTATTTACATATGATATCCACTAAATGCTTTTCGCATACGATTTTATTTATTTATTTTATTTTTTTTGCTAGACTTGCTTTCGGCTCACTAATCTATATGTAATAAAGATATTATACAATATATGTCTCTATATTGAGTGTTTCCGCCATGTTTCAAATCGACAACTCGTGTATCATCTTGAATCCCTAGTTTCCCACTTGTAAGTATGACTTCACTTGGTCATTCATGTTCTCAGTCATTAGTAGCCACACGGCTACTAATGACTGAGAACATGAATGTAGTACAAATACTACTTTTAGTACAAATACTACTTTTCAAATACTAGTAGTACAAATACTACTTTTCTTCAATGGCACTGGTAACCAGAGTGAATTTACAACAATATAAAATACAATATTTACAAAAAAAGTAATTTTGTTATTTCCTTGCCATTTTTATCAGTTTTATGTCTATATAGCTTTTTATTGATTTATTTCAGTTTTATTGATTTTAACAGTTCAAGTAAAGTTACTTTAAAATAAGAAATGTTGGTTTATGCTTTATTTTGATGGTCCCCTTTAAATAATCTGTTGACTTCAAGTAATGTTGCACCTACAGTCTGCCAACTAACTCTCATTAGAGTATTAGTAGACTATTAGGTTAGAGTTAGTAGAATAAGTTGACATGCAATTGGACAGTTACTTATAGTCAGCTGAATGTCTGTTGAGGAACATCACAATTAACAGATATTAAGCAGACACTCTATTAATACTCTAATGAGAGTTGATATAGTTGCAAAGTTACTAAT
Organism: Hybognathus amarus; assembly: GCA_030378365.1. Lineage (NCBI taxonomy): Eukaryota > Metazoa > Chordata > Actinopteri > Cypriniformes > Leuciscidae > Hybognathus > Hybognathus amarus. Next base: position 470,102 of record JAQIUQ010001762.1, on the reverse strand, counting down.
AGTCAACAATGTTGAAAGGTAACAATCAAAATACAGTGTTTCCAAATGTTTTTTTGGTAATGGTTTTACTATGATCAGAATCATCATAAATTGGTGATATCATGTCATCTCTAGTTCTGAAAACTGAAAATTAAGTTGTAATTTTTTACTGCTGTAGGGTAATTAGGACTGGGCCTGTAGTAATAACGTATCTGTGCTTGAGCTAATCTACACATACAATGTCTGACCTCTGATGACCCCTGCGTACAATTCTTGCACTTCAGCAGGCCTCCCATCTCTCTCTCTCTCTGCTTTCACTGTTTCTCTTGAAAGCTTGCTGGCAGAGAAGAAAGCGAGTTTTTGAACATATATTTCCGAACAAAATGAATGTCTGAAAGAGGAAATGCAAGGCTTGATTGGTATGCGTTTTTTACGGCCTTTCAGATTGATTCTGTTTTGAAGGTCGATACTTGTACGCCGGTTTCGATGTTCTACTCAACCGGGCAGACCAGCACATTCCACAGATGTGCAGAACACACACTCCCATGTGCATCATGTAAATACATTAGCTGACAGGACACATGCACCCACAGACACTCAAACGGAGCATCTCGGATTAGCAGAAACTGCGTCTATGACAAGGTAATCACACACAACAATGTGTGTGTGTGTAAGCACTCTCAAGCTCTGTCTTCCTAGTCAGATGCCCCCCTCACACACACACACGCACACCCAGTTCTATCAATCACTGCGCATTCTAAAAATGATTTAGCCATTCAGTAATAAAGCCCGCAGGACACATTCAGACTTGCACATAGAAATTGAGAACTCAAGAAACCCAACGCTACTCTAAAGGACATACTTGCTTTTCAGCAACCCACTCTTTCACACCAGTTGGACAACGCAATGCTGAAATGGTTTACAATAAAAGTGGTGCTCAGGGAAAGACCATAGGTAGAATTACACTAAGCATTCTGGGACTTCATACCAGTAATTCATGTGGCGTGATGGAGGATCTACACAGGGCAATGCTTAAGTGTGCAACAACCAAGGCCAGATAAACAGTAAAATGCTTAACTTAATTATGAGCTCATTTATCCAATGTTTAGCAATAACTAATACTAACTTAACCCTTAACAGTGGCGTAACAGTGGTCCAGCTGTTATATAATGTGTTTTAGAAGTACTTTTTCCAATGCTACAACGCTTCATTTAATGTGACACTGTTATGCAGTGTTGGGGATTAACCAACTAAAAGTAGCAACATTACTAACTTAACTACATTTAGCAGTGGCGTGACAGTAGTGCTGTGTTTCCAGTACAAAGCTTGGGACACTGTATTGCATACGCAGCTTTACTCTCAAACAACTATGCAAATAATTAAAATGTACGTTCTTAAATGAGCTTCTCTCGTAAGGCGCATCACAAAGTATGATTCATGGGGAATTGGACTGTTTGGATATGGAAATGAATGGACTGAATGTTAAATGAACCATTTTTTTCCCCTATAGGCCTGTTTTGTTAAATGCTGCTGTTCATCTGTAAATTCTCAAATCAGATATATACTGTATAAAAGAGAGTCTTGTATTTTTTATATATTTTTAAAGTTTTGTTTATTACACTCTAAAAAAATGCTGGGTTGTTTGAACCCAATTTTGGGACAAATATAGACAAACCCAGCAATTGGGTTACATTTTTAACCCATTGTTTGAATTTGTCCATTTTTGACCCCAAATTGGGTTCAAACAACCCAGCATTTTTCAGAGTGTAGTACTTAGTAAACCTTGTGATTCTGTCACCCTAACTGTGATTCATTCATACAAAATCCCATTATTAGAAGATTCTAGAGAAAGTTTATTGCCACACACAAGTATGCAGTGACATAAAATGTCGTTTCACAGGTGTGCTGTGCAGTTTACAAAAATAACATTATGAGGACACATGATGAGTAATACAATTACTTCACTGTAACCAATATACATATTGGTTTTGTGCCAGAAAAAAATTTGACTGAATACATTAGAAATGATTGCAACCAAACCTCATTGGAAATACATGATTGTTTGAATTGCAAAATGTACATGTACATTATTTTCACTGCAGTTTTTTTTAGCTGAAATGAACAATGTAGTGGCAGTAAAACATCAACTTTAATTTCTTTTCACACAAATGATCAATTATTAAAGACTTAATTTCATGCAGATCCTTGCACAATATGACCAAAAAAACACTATTCATAGTGCACTGAACAAGCTGAATCTTTCCAATAAACCACCAATACAATCGTATTGATTGTAGCTGTCCGTTAGTCAACTCACAGAAATCAGGAAGTTCAAAACAGGAAGTTTAATAAAGGAAAAATCAGGAAGTTTAATGCCTACAAAAATGACTCGATTGGGACTACAACGGGTTTTAGACGTCACTAACCCATACATTTACATCAACCCTCCCTCCGGAATATGCAAAAAAGGGCATGGTTCAAGCTTCCCACGGACGCTGTACTTCGTCAACAATGGATACAATTTATGTTTGATTATGTTCCTGAAAATGACGATCGTAATTTAGCTCTCTGTGCTGTGCATTTACGAAAGACAGCTTCCAGGATCTCCGCAAATTCAACACCGGATTCAACAAGAAACTGTTACTAAAACATGAAGCAGTTCCAGACTTTAAAACCAGAGGCAGCAGTTGTTGGGCCACAACCTGTAAGTAGGCTAAGACTTAATCATTTTAAATGTATTTGCATGTATAATTTCAGACATAAAGTTTTAGTTTTATCAAATGCCAGCGCTGGCTTTATAGCCACTAAGCTACTAGTTATGCTATTTTGTGTCTACGACAAACGCATACAAACATTTTGGACCTGAATTTTGTATATGTACTAATGTTGTAAATGTATTTTTCATGTATATTTACTTTATGACGTTATTTTCGATTTGATTAAGAACGTAAACCAATGCCAACGCTGTTTGTGTATATAGCAGCCAGTTAGTTCAATGCTATTTTGTGTAAAACAAATGTGTATAAAGTAAAAAAAATAGGCAAATTACCATTCCAAATTACCATGTTTTGTAAGAGCCATGTGTGGTGAGGTTCTGCTTGCCTCTCTTCATCGCCAACATATTCATACTGCAGTATCGACACCATTTTTTACATTTTGACATAAACGGCACATGCAAATTTTCCGTAACAACGTGCACTACAGTTTATCCAATCACAACACACCGGCCCAAACTAACCAATCTGAGCCCTCTGCCTGTTTCTGAGGGAGTGGTTTCATAGACTCAGGAAGTCAACCGGTCGTTCAAATGACAGAGAACGTGGCTTACAATAAAGGTGAAATTTAAGAAAAACCACGAATACATGTTATATTGCACCCCATAAACACAATCATGCAAAGAAAAAACGCAGTAAACCATCACTTTAAATTGCTTGAATGTGGACATGTCTGCATATATGTTTGGTTAAATAACACATATTAAATGTTAGTGCATCTTCTCCGCTCATATAAAGCTAGTATGTTTGCATAGCGTTTTCCCTATTTGATGTCTTTGTATTGAATATGATTAAGTTGTGAATACAGTTTTAAAGCATGGTCCCTGACTCCGACATTTACACGCAACATCTGAAAAAAGATAAATAGCAGAATGAATCTTGCAGTGTCTCGTGCCACGTATCGCTGCAGTGGACATGTTGGCAGGCATGGGAGAATCGCAGCTGTGGGCGATGTCACTCGGCACCCAGCGAATGTCTGCGTGAGCTAATGGCCCTCGTGTTGCTTCATCACACGGTTAAGTGCTGCTCCAATTTAAGTGAAGCTAAAATGACTGCACAGGCACTAATAAACCCATTGCAGCGCAGCTCCCTTCCCTCGAGGACAGAGTGCTTGTGAGCGCGTTTCAAGGCCAAGTGCATGACACAGGTGTGTGTGAACCGTGGCTGTTATGCGGTTAGTCTTTTGCAGGTGCAGTTTCTTTTACACACTCTCTGGTATCTAGTTGCTCCCTGGTGTTTTCCATGAATAAGAGACCACTGATCCTCGATTACTTCATGAAATTCTTAATTAGTGATTGGCTTTCCAGGAGCGTTTGGGGCAAAACCATTATGGATGTTTCAGAGTACCGGAAACGATAAAGCATTGTTCATAGTTTTAAAATCTGCGTACTGTACGAGCTTCCCCTGGTTTCACTGGTCAGCTGCTGTCGTACAGGCTCCAAGACGAAAACCAGATGGTTACGTCCTAACATAAGCTCATGAAATTAATCACAGGCTCTGAAATGTTCTCAAAAACATGCTGTGATGTAAGATGAGTCAAAGCGACATAGCCCAACCAGTCAATGTTGCAGTTGTTTCTACATATGAGAGATATGTAGTTCTTTTGCAACTTTGTAAAACTGAATGGTGGGGCTTATTCTTGTTCTTTCACATATCAGGCGTGGCGTGTGCACAAAGATTCAAGTCCTTTATGGATATGCCTTCTATCAATGGAACCAAGACATAAGTAATGTTCGTTCCCCTTTGAGCGGTTACTGACAGGCCTTTGGCAGCAGCTGGATGGGAGCAGGCGCTAGTGTCAGGGCTTGTCCTGGGTGAGCCCTGGCAATGGGCCATCAGGGCATCTGTAGAACAGTGGGATTAAGCAAGCTGTCTGTCTACTCGGCAGAATAGACGATTCATTTGGAAGGAATAGTTTGAGGTTGAACTTATTTAAATCACACGGGTGGGGGGTGCGAGGTAATGCAATGACATTGAATTTGCATGCTTTATGGAGATTTTAGTCATTATCATTTTTATACTATTCAAACTATTCTCTCCCCTTACACAAACCCTACCCATCACACAAAACTTTCTACATTTTTGCATTTTTTTAAAAAACATCACTTACTGACTTGGTTTCCTCATGAGGAACCATTGTTTTCCCACAAAGACAATTTTGGATATTACCATCATTATGGGGACAGTTTACCTAAACCATACACACACAAAGTTGTTTTCATCGACTTTCAAAAAAAATGTCCCCACAAGGACAAGGATTTCAGATATTACTATCTTTGTGGGGACATTGTGTCTTCACTTTGTGTTCACTTTATAGCCCTTAATCCTGTAATTGTGGACAAATGTGGGCGCAGAGGACTCAGGTGTGATCCTAATGTTATATCACTGTCTTCGATAAAGTTTTGTCTATCCATTTATGGTGTTTTTTTGTTTTGTTTGTTTTTTTTTTTGGGGGGGGGGCATTTTTGAATTTATTTTCTTTATTTAAGTACCATATTTTCTATGTAAATTATTTCTATGTAAATTAATTACTATGTAGCTTTATTTGTATTTTTTTAACAACATTAAAATATCATTCCAATAAGTTCTTAGAGCTAAAACCTAAAGATGAAGTGACTCTGCTGTCACCTAGTGTCTTATTTTGGCTTATTTTAGAATGCTCTAAATAACAGTTTTTTTTCCCATTCATTTCTATGGGTGCCCATTTTTGACCCCAAATACAAGATTAAGGAGGTTTTTTTTTACACACTTAACATTGTAGAATTGAGTAAAAAAAGAAAAAAAAGAAAAGAAAAAAAAGTGTGTGTTCAGGAGGCAAACTTAGGAAAAGTAGCCAAGTCTTGTACCACTCAGATCAAGGGAAGTATTTTTTTAAAATAAATAAAAACTATTTTGCCCACATTTGTCCAGAATACGGTTTTAGGATTAAAGGGATAGTTCACTTTAAAATAAATTTTTGATATGTTTTAGCTTACCTCAAGGGCATCCGAGATGTAGCTGTTTCGGCAATATTTTCAATTTTGATATTTTTAGGTCAAACCGTTCTTGTCTGTCAGTCATATAATGCAGGTCTACGGTCACCACCTGAAAGAGCATGCACAGAGAAGTCCAAATTAAACATGATTTAATGACTCGTAAATGTAAGTACACATTGATGGCCTAAGACACTAGAAACGAGCGGTTTGTGTGAGAGAAACGAACAGTATTTATATCGTTTTTCTTGTTCCAAAAATTAATTTCAAAGTGAACCATCCCTTTAACAGACTTTGTTATAGTACAATTCAAATAGTTATTGCTATACTGTTTTAAAATCAAAGTACTGACTCAATATTAGAGAAAAGATACTCAACTTGCGCTAAAATCTGAGCACAAAATGGCGACTGGTGTGTAATCATGCTTAAAGAATGCCCACACTGAGCGCTGCGTATCCAAACACCTCAGCTGGCAGATTGAGCAAACATCTGCCTCATCCGCTCGGAGGCAATGCAAAACTATAAATTCTAAACAATTATAGGGCTTGATTAATGCTGGGTTGTTTGTGGACTGATAGTGCCTGTTGCATCTCGGTCTCCACCTGTCATTCATGATGTATGCGACGAGGTCTAGGTGTGAACAGGAACAAGTAAATCAAATTTTGAGCTAGCGGCAAAACACTTGCTAGTCTACACAAACATACCTAAACCAACATGCATGTGCATATGTGTGTGCATGCTCACACACACTAACATGTCACAAAGAACATACCTTTAACTCTAAATAAGACAAAAACAAAGGCAAGGGTTGTTGCAAAAGCTCATATTTTCCATAAAACATTCTCCTGATTTTTTCCAAAGATGACGTTCCACGTGATGGAATCTACAACATGACAATCTGTCAGTGGGCATTAACTGTTTAACTATTTTCCTTGTTTGTTGTAAGGGCCCAGAGGTGCTGGGGGATCAGGATGGGACATGCACTCCTCTGAGTGGGTGAAAAGGTGAGTTTCTTTTACCATGGTTGTTCATGCGGTTGTACCTTTAGCAACAATAAATGCTTCATTTAAGAACTTGTATACGTCAAATATAATGAAGACCAAGACTAAAAAAAACTGTTCCTGGGAAACAACTTGTTATAATAATCCAATTATTCTATGACAGCCATGATTTAAACCCATGACGACATTACCAGAGGGTAGAAATCAGCAGTTTACCTGAATGAAGTGTGCTTTGTTTGGAGATGGGTTCAAGTTTGCATGCAGGCAACACCTCTTATTAGTGTAGTTTTGTATTTGCATGACATAATTGTTTTGGCAGCTTTTTCTTTCTTATCAAACCAAATTCTAAGAAGCAGCATTCCTGTTTTAGCAGCTGTTTTATATGCATATCAGTTACTGTAATTAAACTCCAAATGTCATAACAAAATATCAATGCACTCTAAAAAATGCGGGGTTGTTTTAGTCCAATTTTGGGTAAACTCAAATGTTGGGTTAAAAATGTAATTATAAATTTAACCCAAAGCTTGGGTTTGTCCATATTTTACCCAAAGTTGGAGTGAGGAACCAAGCCTTTTTGTGCACTGTAAAAAAAAAAAAATGCTTTATCTAATCAATAGAATTGTGGCAACAGATTACAAGCAATATTATTAATTAAATTTAAATTAAAATTGAGTAATAATTAATCAAATTAAAGTTAACCATTTAAAATGAGTAATTTTTACACTAAACATTAACAAAAATATCTCACTAACAGACAGATATTCAAAGATTAATTAGGAACTATTCATTTTATACACTCTAAAAAATGCTGGGTTGTTTCAAACCCAAATTTAGGTCAAATATGGACAAACTCAAATGTTGAGTTAAAAATGTAATTTAAAATCTTAAACTGTTAAAGTGAAAATGTTAAAGTGAAACTTTAACTTTCACTTTCAACTTTAATTTTTTAATACATTTTTAACCCAACATTTGGGTTTGTCCATGTTTGACCCAAATTTGGGTTGAAGCAACCCAGCATTTTTTATAATGTATTGCAAACATTAACAAGCACAATCACTGAAGGAGAAAACCGTCATTTTAAAACAAACACCGATCACCATTAATGCTGACTTAAATTTTATTTATTTATTTATTTATTTATTTATTTATTTATTTATTTTTTGGTCGTTTTTGTAAGTTTTACTCATTTTAAATGGTTAACTTTTAAGGAATTAATTTGATTAATTATTACTCAATACTATTTTGTTACATTTAATTAATAATATTGCTTGTAATCTGTTGCCACCATTTTTTTAATTAGAATAAAGCATATTCAGTTTTACGAGTGTACACTGTTTTAATTGCACTAATACAATTCTGGAATAGCCCACAAATAGAACAGACTACTTACATCATTCTTTTCTGGCGCTTTCATCATATTTAGACTTGTAATTTAATGAAAGAGAAAAAAAATCATAGTTTTTGTGATTCACAGAAAATAAATAAATGAATAAACACATTTATTTAATGTATTTATTCATTTGATGCATAAATAAAGACTAAATGAGGGCAGAACATTTCAAAATGTGAATATTTGAACATTTTTAGTTTAGACTTGGGTGAGATACCATTTTGGTGGTGCGGATAAAAGGTCGCTGGAATAAAATTCCTTCAAAAAGTTCTCAAAAAAATACTATATAATGCTACCATACTAAAGGACACTTTCATTCGCAGCAAAAAAACAAAACAAATAAATAATACAATGGCAAATGTGGGCAGCCTATATTATAAACCCCAGTAATTTATGCCTATGGTTTGATTTATTCTCTTGAGGAGAATTGATGCTTACGTTACTCATTGTTCAAACATCGGCCTATAGAAAGGGTTTAGGATGCTAGTTTTGCCACACTCACAAACCTTTCCAAACTACTTAATTTGAGCATTGCAATCTTACACAGTGCATTGCAAACATTCGCTTGCTGTGGGGTCTGTCCTGTACATACTTGCACTGACTGTAGGGATTGGATTATTGAAATTGGAATGGAAAATGGGATTTTGTAAGATTTCCCAGATTAAATCTCTAAGCATCAGTGCTGCCTCATGCATCTAAAAGCGGTGAGAAACTATGAAGTGTTTAAACATACGAAGCTCTCAGTAGATGAGCTTCAATGCCTTGTTTTAGTCTACAAGACTGATGTGGCCAATCAGAGCTGTGGTGTAATATTTACCGCCAGTGTTGGAAAGTTATTCTAAAAAATAAATTAATTAAAAGCTTCTAATTACATCTTCAACGGTGTAATTAGAGTACTGTACCAATCACTCCTTAAAAAACAATTGCATCACGTCTTACAAATTAATTTTTAAATCCCAGATGAACAATACAAGAGTGAGACACGAAACTGCTCTTTTAATTCTTTTAAATAAAAACTATAAAATTGCATACATTATTCTTAAACCGACCCAAATATTTAAAGGGTGAAGGTTACATTAAAAACATGGGCCTACATTTTAAAGGCATTACATTTTGATGCTAAATCCTATTGTTTTATAAAGAATTGTTCTAAAGTCTATACAGTATTTAATGCACTTATATCAGAACTATAATTCATTAGAAAAATTAAGAGTAATTTGTTACATTACTTTTTTAAGGGGAAATTAATTAAAATCAAAGTACTTAAGTAGTATGCAGAACACACTGCTCAATATGTAGACATTGGTCAACCTTTCTAATTTATTATTTTTCTAGTGATTCAAAACTTTCTCTTATGCAACCTTATAATTTCCTGATACTAACATGATTGTTTGCTCAGTTTTCTGAAAGCAGGCAGGCTGACCGTCCAGGGAATAAATCACATTAACATTTGGCAAGGCTAGCATAATTAAATGCATTAGCACTGACTAACAGGTACAGCATGTTTGACTGATCTACAGCCAGAACAAACACTTAAAAGGACATAAAGCAAGCTTGTGCTGAAATATCCCATCCATTCTGTCGGATTCCTTCTAATTGAAAATTATTGATATCTGCAGACTGAGACCAAATTGCATTGCCCTATGGACTTTCACATAACTGTAGTCTTTCTTGTTATTGTCTCCTGAACTGCTTAACTCTGTCTTAAGGTTCTGCACAGTGCAAGAGTACCATCCTTTGCCCAGAGGGACAAGATTAAGCAAAAAGGAAGTGAAGAAAAGGAGACATTTATGAGCTTTTAAGCAGCTCCCTTCCTGCAAGGCTGATTCGTTGATGGACTTATCTGCCCTGTGTGATAGAAAGGAGGCCATCTTTCAACCCCATAATCTAAGGCAGCATTTATTTGGTGATGACACATAAGATCACCAGCTAGCATAGAGAAGCATGGCTTTCTCAATGAACACAATATGGACACACGAGAGATGGCATGAGCTGTCAGAGAGGGTTATCATACCCAAAGATAGACGTTTTTGCATGGTTTTTGAGGAATGGATTTAAAAATGGCATTAAAGGTACAATATGCAGGATTTTTGCAGGAAAAAATCCAAAAACTGCTAGGCCAATATTATATATTTTGTTTAGTTGATTACTTACAATATCCCAAATGTTTCCAACTATTGAGTGAGAAAATTGTGATTTTTAACCAAGGAAACGGGCGTGTGAGCAGGGGTGAGGAGTCGCCAGTCAATGACGTCATATCCGCGTTACCCCCGGTTTCCGCCAGGTTTGACCTCGTACTGCAATAGTAACCATGGCGACAGACGTGGACAACTGGGTCGGTTATGCCCATTATGCGTGCTCAACAGCGTGAGCGTCCCTAGCAGGGTTTGTTCAAACATTATGGACCAATCGCAAGCAGACTTTGAGACAAAAAGATGACTAAAACGAAGATCAACATCTTTCGAGATGCCGAGAGCTCCACGTCCGCGACTAACTTTGACTTAGAGAGCGCGAGTGTTGCATGTTACTTGAGCAAACAGGTGAGCAAATTAATGTATATAAACTAGTCAATGTTATATAGTTCAACGTTGCGTGTGGCGGTAGTATACATCTATCAATCGCGCCCTGCTTCATACTACAATCATGTTAAAAACATCACTGTATTCACTCATCCATAAAAGATCTATCAGCTTGACGACAAGATCCATAATTCCGCTTAATGCAGAATGTACGTCATCAATATTAGGGATGTGTACAGAATATTCAAATTTTCGAATATTCGATATGTAATTATTATTCGAAAAATAAAATACTATTCGAATTTTGAATATGTTGCTTTGCTGGCCGTAAATGCAGTGAGTCCATGATAAATCCTAAGAACTAACTCGCAGTTATAATTAAATGCACTGGATGGCGCTGTGGAGTGTGTTAACAAGTTGTCTGTATTTGATCACATAATGTTGTCGTCTGCCTCACGAAGTTTGGAATTAACATTACTTGAAAAGGATCTTACTAAACGGAATTACTTTTGATCAAATTAATTAATTAATCTGAGTTATGATATCATCACCATGAGAAATCACATGAAATCCTAACAGTTGAGTGAGGAAAGACAGCTGTTCATCACTGCATCACAACTGCAGGTAAGCGCAGCTGGACACCCGCGTGATCAAAGATGTTAACTTATCTAATAGCAAAATGATTGAGACATACTTCCTTTAAGTTTCGTTAAGGGAGACCGGTTTAAGAACAGAAAATACAAAGTGCTGTTAGAAACACCGTCTCTTAATGTCTCTGAAACGTCTGTCAGCGCAGCGTCTTACGAGACATAAAGTGCTGGCGCGCCCCTGCATGTAACGTTAGATATTATTGTTTTTCTCAACATAAACGTGAAACAATATAAACACGATAATCAATCATTTGCTGACTCGTGTGTATGTGTGTACGTTCTGTGCGATATCTGACGCAATCTGCTTTATTAGGGTTTTTTTCCGCTCGCGCTGCATGAGCATGCTTTTAATAATGCTTTTATATATATATATATATTTTTTTTGTTTACACATAGGCCTAATGTTACATTTTTTAAACTAAAAAAAAAACTTTAAAGCTTGTTGTGTATTGCCTAATTGTAAGCTTGTCCAGAAATGGTGACAAAAAAAAAAAAAAAAATAAAAATAACGTCTTTTTCGTTAAACATAATTTAAATAAACGAATATTCGATTTTTATGAGCCTGAATATTCGAATGCAATATTTCTGAAAAATGCCCATCCCTAATAAATATACGCCTTTGTTATTTGTAAGAGGTTAGCGACCCCTGGTGGCGAAAACAATCTTTCATATTGTACCTTTAAGTAAATTGAGAGTAGAATGCATGCCCATACTGAAATCACTGTGCACATATTCAGTCATCAATTTGAAGATAATAGTGAAATTAATTACTCAATTCAGTCCAGTGTTGATTCAGATTAGCTCACAGTTCATTATGAAACAAGCTTTATTCTGCTATAAGCAAACACATAATGGGCACTTTAAAAGTCTTTTACACTCCAACTACATTTCAGCTAAAAAAATACAAATTCTTTCCCAAGTTATAGGGTGACGAACACGAACATCTTTTCTAGCATGCTAAAAAAACAATGGAAAGGTGTCCTGAGGAGAAGTGAATAACAACACAACTGCAAAGCATTATAAGGCAGCGTGAAACGAGTGTGTGTGTTTGTGAGAGTCAGGTTGAAGAGAGGTGGAGTGGACCTGGAAGAAATCCAGCTCAACTTGACTTGGCAAGTGTTCAGCAATGATGTAATAAACTGGAAAATGCTTGTTGATTTCCTCTCATTCAGCAGGTGAAACATAACAATCATCATATTCGCTTCACACATAACTTTCTCAATGCTCTCCCCCTCCAAAGGGGTCTCGACTGTGTGCTTAACGCTCATGACACCCCATCCCTGTTCTGCTAATCACGTCACACCCATTCCCTCCCAGTCCAATCTAACATGCATGAGGTTAAAGGAGTAGTTCACTTAAAAAAAAAAAAAATCATCCAAGAATTTTGTCATCCAAGATGTCCATGTCTTTCTTTCTTCAGTCGAAAAGAAAGGTTTTTGATGAAAACATTCCAGGATTTTTCTCCATATAATGGACTGCAATGGGAACCAAACGGTTCAAGGTCCAAAAGACAGTTTCAGTGCAAACTACAAACTGTTCAGAAGGGCTTTAAATGATTCCAGACGATAAATAAGGGTGCTTATCAAGCGAAACGAATCACTCATAAAAAAAAGTTAAAGTTTTATAAGCTCAAATGCTCGCCTCGCTCTGTTCTGTGATGCGCATTCGTGACTCTCCTGTTCGAACTCGTTCATCAGAAATGAACGAATCATTTTCAGAGACAATTCGTTCGTTGAATGAGCCAAATGACTCGGAAAAAGATTTGTTCATTTTGATGAACAAGTTCGAACCAGAAGTCACGAACGCGCATTACAGAACAGAGCAAGGCGAGCATTTGAGCTTATAAAATTTAAACTTTTTTTTTTTTTAACGAGCGATCGTTTCACTTGATAAGACCCTTATTTGTCGCCTGGAATCGTTAAAAGCCCCTTTAACGATTTGGGGTGAGTAAATTATCAGCAAAAGTTTTTTTGAAAAGTGAACTACTCCTTTAAGATTAATGATGGAATGGCAATTAAAGGTACATTCAAGAGGTTTTGACAAGGTTTACATAAGCTATATTGACACATAAGCCATGTTTCCATTCGAACACACTCATCCTGAGTCATTGTGTTGGTGTACAACAGTTTACAGAGTTACCAGGTGTATTGTTCGCTTACAAACACACTCACCCGCCCTCCTAAAGAAAGGCCCATTCACATTGACAGAGGTGAGCTTTTGTTCAGGGGCGCTGAAACCACTGCGCCTAATTCTGGTTTTGTGATAAATTACAATAAAGCTGAAGAGTAAAACAGTTTCAAAGGGAAATCAAAACAGAATAAATCTGGCACAATCAGTTCACGGTAATGATTAAAGACCGCGCATAGTTTGCCATGATAGATTCAAATACTCTCACACATGCATGCATATGTGCACACAGCGCTTGATGAAAGACGCGTAACAACACCCTGAACGCACAAAACACTCACATTCGCACACCCACACATGCTTGGTTATAATAGCAAGGTGTATACGGTTGTGTGTGCAAATCTGGATTTCTTTTTTGAATTGCTAATATTGATTGGACTGATTGATGAGCAGCACCTGAACTTCAGATTTATTTCTCATCCTGGAAAAATAAGAAATGATTCAAGTGTTTGTGAGAACAGAGATAAAACAGGAGGAGAAACAACGCAGCACCTTACATGCCCATTCAGTTATTGAAAGTTATTATTTGATTAGCTGGCCTGTATAAATCATTTGGAATAGTGTAAAGAGCAATGAAATGCTGCATTCCTATGTTATTAGTTTAATTTTGGCAAGACTGACATTTTAAATGGAGACTATTTCAATAGAGACTGTTAATATCTAGTGTACAGAGTCAGAAATTCTGAAAAAAAAGTTTTAAAATAAGCAGCAGTGGAAATAATTGGTTAAATATTCCAGCGTATAATAACACATTTGCCAACAGAAAAAATTGGGGAAAAACCTAGTGCCAATTTAATAAAGCTAAGCCTGTCACCGGTTGAAAGTGAGTAGAGGTTAATTCGCTCCAGTATGTGACAAAATAGTCAGGGTTACTCTGGAAACCAACAGATGACAAGTACAAACAGATTAGAAAATTCCCAGGTCAGTGTTAACAGGGTTTACTGCCAACTAGAATGCATGTTACTACTTACTTGAAGCGTTGCAGAACACATTATGAAACAAAAGAAAGAAAAAGAAATAACGCAAAGTTGAGAAATCTCAAACTTTCTCTCGCAACATGAGTCAATACATTTTCGCATTTTCACAGTTTTCACGTTGGACTGCTGTATATATGTGTATGTATATCCGTATATGTATATGTATATATATATATGTGTGTGTGTGTGTGTGTGTGTATCATAGCCAACCAAGACTAATCACGAATTATATAACCACGCATTCAAATAGTAAAGGTTTGTGTTTACAAAATATACGTGTGTGTAGTGTATAATCATATTTATAGAATATATACACCACACATGAATATATATATATATATATATATATATATATATATATATACGAAATATTGCATGTATATACTGTATATATATTTATACATAATTATATTAAATATAAATATTAATATTGATATTAATAACACATTCTCTAAATATATACTCTGCATGAGTATGAATTTTTATATAAAAAATTATACACAGTACACACACATATATTATGTAAACACAAACTTTTATTTTGAATGCGAGTGATATGCAATCCGTTGCCCCAGCCTTATGTTTACATATGGAGAGGATCGCCAACTGCTTTTTGTTAGAAATAAAGATAAAAGAGATGACAACAAGAGCATATATGAAGCCAGCAAACAATCCTATAAATACCAGTAGCAATATAAATGCTGAAGATGCTGTGATTCCTGTACAGTAGCTTCACATATAAGTGACTCAAAATATACTGATCTACACAATAGTCAGTTGGCTCTAAATGTGGTCTAATCACACAAAGGCTTGCTTTATGAACATTGCAATATTTACTAGTGTACATACATGGATAACCTTGCTGGTTGAGCTAACAATTCTGCAAACTTGAATGCTTTTTCAACACTTTTAACTCCAATATGTTTTTCAGTCAGAGTTAAACGTATATATCAGGGTGCGTCATTACACATTGACAAGCTCTATATACTGTATACTATGATAGACGCAACTTTCATGTGCAATTTATTGACAGATAAACTGCACACTATTTCAGTGTTGTTAAGTTGTGCAAACAGTTACCATTCAGTTTAACAGCATTAAAAGAGGGTTGGTTATCATTCAACTGAAGTTTGTATGCATTTTAAATAGAGCAAGACCGATATATCGGCAGGCCGGATATTATCGGCCGAATATTAGGCATTTTCCAAACTATCGTATCTGGCAGTTATAATGCCCGATAAATGAATAAGCTAGTAATAGTTACTGTTAACGTTGTTACAGTGTAGTTGACTGTTTTGACAATGTGACTGAATTATTTATTTAATAGCGAGTGACAGTTATAGCAATGAGAACGTATCATCTCTCATTGGCCTGTTATATTGAAAATGTATGTTTTACAATCTTCAGTAAGACGTTATCCATTGCTGAATTATGGTTCATCATAGACTAGCCGAACCACAAGCTAATGCCACTATCATCAGTCTGTTCTGTTGTGACAATAAAAGAAACAAGTTTCTTTTTAAAATGCATTAATATTATTCTAGTTAAAAACTTATAAATAACAAAAATAACTAATGTTAGGGAAATCTGTTAATGTTTTGTTGAGCTTTTTGACCTAAAAAAAAAATATATATATATATATATAAATATATATATATATATATAAATATATATATATATATATATATATATATATGTATATCTGTGTGTATATATATATATCTGTGTGTGTATACATAAATATGTCAATATCGATTTTATAAACCAACAAATATTTGTATTGGTATCGAGCCTTCAAAATCCTTTTATCTGGTTGGGCTCTAACTTTAAAACGCTATGTTCTTCATCAATGCAATAAATGCAAGTTCCTGAATGAGCACGGTTTTATAGCGGATTTAATTTACAGTTTACATTATGACATTTCAGGATGCACAAAGTTACAATTTCAAAATCAGTCAGAGCTAGAAACATATCTTCATATTCTGCTGGTAAATTTTCATATTACGATAATACTATACTTTTTTTGACCCCTTGTAATTCTCACCTGCTGGTATTATTAAAGATACGCATGCATTAAATAAATGTCATTAGATATAACGCATGAGTGCATGTGAGAGCATATGCGGCTGGTGGTGGTTAGCAGAGCATAGTCCAATGCCTAAACCACACATACACACACACACACACACACACACACATATATTGGGTTCCTGATGTTTTATGGGACTTCATACATAATGATTTATCCTGTACAAACTGTAAACATACCCTGGCCTTTACCCGAAAACTTTCTACATTTTACATTTTTTAAAACACTTTTTCAAAATTTCCCCACAAGGACAAGGATTTCAGATGCCATGATTTTGTCCCCATGATGTAGATTTTACCTGAAACAACCACACACAGACACACGTAGATACTGAACATAAGTCTGTATTACTCACATGAGGAGAGTCTGGGCACACTGTTGCAGGCAGACCGCTGTCCTTTTATTGAAGCATAGTCATTAAGAAGAAGAAAAAGAGACAGGTAGAAGTAGAATGCCTGGAAATCACATCATTCAGTAATGGCATGCAGCCACCACTTTCATTGAGGTCATGAATAAATGTTTGCCTTTCAATTAGAGTGTAATGGCCATGACGGATTATTCCTGAACTCCCAATCATGTTTGTCTTGGATTAAGAATGTTATTATTTCATGTTCAAATCAGTTTTATATGCGATTGTTAGAGAAAAACTATAGAAATAAGCTGCAAATTCACATCTTGAGGACTATTTAAACAGCTTAAAAAAGCCAAGCACACACGCTCACAAGTTTCTAACATCTGAACCAGTCGCCAAAGCAGATGGAAAATAAAAAGAAGGCAAACGACATAATGGACAATTCGATTTCAAAACGTCATTTTAAGTGCTGATGTATGCAACTGAATTTACAACTAAAAGGAATATATATGATGAGCATGTTTAAAAGTAATACTTTGATAATCAAAATAATACAAAACTAAACGTTTAAGCTAAAAAAAATGAATTAGGCTGATCAGAAAAAAATGGTCACTTAATAAAAACAAGTAAAAATATGTTATGCTTCTATATACATATATATAGAAGCATAACATATTTTAATTGTTTTTATTAAGTGGCCATTTTTCGCAAATGAGAGTATCGCGATTCAAATCGTGAGTTCTGTATCAGCGGTTTTCGGTTCGGTTCTAATAAAACTAAAAAGCGAAATTCATCGCGGTTCGCGAACCGCGTTCCGAACACACCCCGCCCCCTGCTACCCCGACTCCGCCCAGCCCGGCTCACTGAACCTCATGTCTTTTAAGTACAGTACATCGAATTCAGTTTTCTAGCTTAACCACCATTAACACCAAATAACAATGGTGTAATTGTAATTTAATTGTAATTGAATTAATTTAAAGACAAAGGCATTTTGTTTCATTAAACCACTGTTAAAAAAAAAACAACAAAAAAGAACAAAAAAGCAATTTTAGCTTTCTGAAACTGAACCGAGACGTCAAAACCGTGGAAAGAACCTGTCAGTTTTGTGTCTTGTTACACCCCTTAATATATATGTGTGTGTGTGTGTCCATCTCTCACATTCATCCATACGGCAAATTTGGACTGACAGACATAACTGTGTAAATACATACAACAATCAGACTAGCACGTTTTTCTTGTTCATCACTAATTTATCACACACTGAAGATCATGCACAGAGTGTTCCTTCTCGGATCACTGGTCTGTTTCTGTTTCTATCTGTTTGCTCTCTCTCTCTCTCTCTCTCTCTCTCTCTCGCTCTCTCTTAGCACAGAATAGCCACCTTCAACATGGCACAGAACTGGTGTGACCTAATAGCTGTAAAATGCCAAATAAAACTTATGGACAGCAATTGCCATGTAGCTCTGAGGCCGTGGCCCTCAATGGATCATTGTTATGGGACAATGAGGTCATAACACAGGCTGACTATTAGACTCGTCCTGCGTTCCACCCTTAATTGGGAAGAAGAAACTTATTAATTGATATTTATGTCAGATGATGTCATGTTGTTCTTCCACCAGTTCTCTTTTTCTTTCCTTATGACAAACTGATTATTATTTTTTGGATGTTTGTATGTAAAATAAAGAAATAAATAAATATCATCACTGCTCCTTTACTTAGCATTGTGACAGACAAAAAAGACAAAAAAGTGTTTGTGTATAATAGATACACTACGATAGATTGGAGGCATTAAAAAAAGAAATTCATAGTTGTAATTATGCACTTACATTTGATCAAAATTGACAGTAAATACATTTATAATGTTATTTATCAAGTCCTGCAAAAATGTATTACTGTTTTGACAAAAAATATATAGCAGCACAACAGTTTTCAAGATTGATAATAATAATAATAATAAATGTTTCTTGAGCAGAAAATCATCATATTAGAATGATTACTCAAGTATCATGTGACATCTGAATACATGACTAGATGCTGAACATTCAGTTTTAAATCAGTAATAAACGTATACTTAAAAATATATTACAATGAAAAAACAGTTCATTGTAATAAATTACATTATTACTGTGTTTACTGTATTTTTGATTTAAAAAAAAGCCAGTAAGTGAAAATAAGAGACAAAAAACAAACGTGGAGAGGGTAAATGCCCCCCAAAAATGAAGACATTAAGCACATTTCTGTGCATCGTAAGTTGTGAGGGGTAAATTACAGAGCCTTAGTAATTTAGCATGATAGCAGTGCGGCACAAACTAGAAGATTGCTATGCTGGCAAACACTGCAATCAGCATAAAACTTATTACTAAAATAATACCTTATGTGAAATAGCTTGAGTGCATAATTATACAATTTGCCTCATTCCACTTTACCTGTACGAGAGCTGAAACAAATCATTTTTCCTCTCTTTGACATTTGTCGCTATAAGAAATTCTCAAATGAAATGCTTTTGGTTGGCTGCCCAACCCAGGAATGAGATACGCGTGTACTGTATTTCACACAGATTCTTATCATGTGGCAGGTATTAATTAGCTGTGAAGACAGTAAATCAGTTTTTTTTTTGTTATGCAATTCTTTCTCTCTCGCGCTTTACAGCGACAGCTCGCATGAGGCTATACATCATAACTCTCTTCTTAATCGAGTTCCAAGCAAACGTAAAACTAAGAACAGTTTACTTCTGTTCAAGTTTAAATGAACACTGTAAAAAAAAATACAGTAAAAAAATAAAAACACTGTAAAAAAATATTGTTGGTTTAACTTAGAAATAAAATAAGTAACCTGGTTGCCTTAATTTTAAGTTCTTTGAAATGGAAAAAAAAAGAGTTATTATAATGAAGGAGATTAATTTAATCACCAGAAACTCAAAATATTATGTTATCTGAACTACATAAATTATCTAAGTTGATTTGACAAAAGAAAAAATGTTGTGATAACAAATCATGAAAATATTTTTTACAGTGTATAAAAATCACAGTATCTCAGAAGAGGATTTATTAAATGATAGAAACTATACATGTTGACGGAGTAAGACTATACGATATATAATTTCTGTCCTACTTAAAATAATGCGACATAGATAAAATATATATATATATATATATATATATATATATATATATATATATATATATATATATATATATATATATATATGGGGTTCTTAGAAAACAACGTGCATTTATGAATCCCAAGAATATCTCCTTTGATGTAAGATCCCCCCCTGCTGTTTAAATGAACACTTTTATCAAAAGTGCAAATGTAGTATGCATAGACTGATAATTGGTATTTTTTCTAAATGCATTGTTTAAATGAGGATACAATATAATCTGTAATTGGACTAAAAGAAAGGTATTAATTCGTATGATTGTAATATTTTGATTTGGAAGAATGTGTAAAACTGGGGAAATGAATAACACAAGTGTCCAAACAGTATTTGACCAACTTAAAATCACATGACTTAAAATGTACATGGGATATTTTTGATTATGCCCTATTTCAAACAAGTCCATTTTTCTATATTATGTGATATTGACAGTTAGATGCTCTTATCCAAAGAGCACATTGTGCATCATCTAAAATCATGTTTATTTAATTATTATTAAGATTTTATAAAGCAAAATAAAAGCTTTTGTTTTGCTAGAAGAATCTGACCTAAATTGATTTAAACATAAATAATAGGCTATTAAAATATACATGCAATAACACATATTGCATGCCATGAAGCAAAAAGAATTAACTGAATTTCCATCTGCTCTGTTGTTTTGGGCTGAAGTCTGAGTAGACAAAACAGTGAGAGCGTCAGGCTTCAGAGTTAGCCAAACTGTGCTCACGCTACTGTGTCCAGCGGGACCCCTGAGATCCTCTCTCTACTCTCTCTCCGCGAGCAGTGGACAGGGGACAGTAGTTGCCGCTGGCAGGACTCTCACCGTAGCTCTGCTGAAATCTCGTCCCCTGTCGCTGGCAGGCTCCGTCGCGGTGGCGTTAAGCGTGACATTCTTTCCCACAGGCGGGCACATAGTTGCAGCCTGTCCTCATGCGCGAGGGCCTGGGACCAGCCAACAGGCGCGGGTCACTTCGAAGCCGCGCAAACTCACAGCTGCAGCCTGTCGGCCCCGCTGCCCCGCTCCAGTTTGTAATCAGATATTAAAGGATTAGTCCGGAGACATCTCTGCCGCTGTTCACACTCCGCGGAATCGGAAGACCTCCTCAGCTATTGTGTGGCCTGAAAGTGATAGTTTACTTTGAAATTAATTTTCGGTATGTCTTAACTTACTTCAGGGGCATCCAAGATGTAGGTGTTTTTTTGTTGTTGTTTTTTCGCAGTAGTTTCAATTTTGACTATTTTAGGTCAAACCGTTCCTGTCTGTCAGTCATATAATGCAGGTCTATGGTCACCACCTTCATGCGCTGGGTTAAAAGGGGATATGTATCGATAGTTGAAACATTGATCAGTAACGCCGTGGCCGAAAGAGCGCGCTCCGGTTTTTTTCTCCACAGAAGAGCAAGAGTTATTGCATGAAGGATAAGCTGAATTGAAACACTTAATTAAAACGCAGGAAACACCTTAGGAGAGAGAGAGTCAGCAAAAAGTAGCAGACAAATTAAGTTTGTAGTTATATTTTTATAGTTTAATAATTTCTAAATAATTAATAACATTGTTCATTGTAATGTCAGTCACCACCCACTGCTAGAACATAGGAACAAGTAAAAGTGAAGTACTAGAATATTCTACATAATAGTGATTTGTACTAACTAATCTCTTTTAAAAAGGCACTGAAACGTTTGCCTGCTTATAAAAGCAAGAAAAAGGCTGAGAAAAAAAAGAAAAAGAAAACAAACAGGTGGTGGTCCTGCACCCACATTACCCGGGCAGAAGAGCTGGCCCTTGGGTTAAATGTGAACCTTGTGGAGGGCATCCTTCTGTTCAGCTCTTCCTCACACACACACAGCCCCTTCACTGCTGGTAAATGAACTTTAAATGATCCTAGTACACTATAAAATAATTTGTTGCTGCATTAAATTAAGTAGGTCTCAAACGGCTGTCCACTAGAACAGTATTTTGAAAATACTTGACAACAAAAAAAAAAACAAAAAAAACTGGCACTAGAGAGAGTAGTTGCTTCATATGAACTTCAGAGTAAGTGCTAATATATTATTTTACACACAGTACAATATATATTATTTGCAGGCAAAAGATGACTTGATCACTGGCTTTTCTTTACAATGAATAATTAAAATAAAACTCAAGGAACTATGCATATTTGTCTTGTCATTTATTAAACATTAATGAAATGTTTTATATTTTTTCTGTTGCAAGTCAGGGAGGTATTGCCGTATGAAACATTTCCAGAAATTTTCAATTAGAATCTGGCTATGGCACCATCTCCTACGACTGAGCTTTTCCGATTCGGATAAACAACTGAGTCCAAACTTAACCTGGAAGGGGCCAAAACAGTCAATGCCCGTTGAATAGACAGCTGGACGCAAACAACCGAAAGTTAGACTGAGGGAGCTCTGCCATCATAGGTACTTCTTGCTTCCCTCACCATTTCTTACATTCAAAGCAGCTGCGCTGGTGTCTTTTTTTTCTGCCTCTTATGCGATCCAATATTTTCGTCTCAGTTCTGCGAACACGCGCTCAGGTCCTGGATGTAACAGGAGGTTGTCGTGGGTGTCGACTCAGAAGCTTTACAAGAGGGTGAGCAGGATCTAAGACAATAGGGTGTAGAAGTGTCTGAGTCCAAGTGCTTACATCTGCGAGGCGTCCACCATACTCGGACTAATTTGGCTTTGTGATCATACGCTGTGGGCTCAGAGTTAGAATACGACTGAGAGTGAGATACAGGTTTGCCTAACTGGAGATGGGCTATTTCTTCTGGGAAGCTTTCAACTTGAGAACGTCTCAGAAGTTCCTGTTTTCAGCTTGTGTATAGTCGTCAGCAGAGAGTTCACTTCGTCTGCGCGCCCCATGAAGACAAACAGCAGTAGCCTTAATCAGATCTTGTATCGAGTGAGATTGTATCGAGAGATATCAGATCAGTTTGACTGGAGGATAGTGCTCCACAGAAAGTATAACTGCGTGTTCTTGGATGTCATCGCTTACATAATCATGAGGCTGTTTGGGCCAACTACTAACTGACTGAGTTAAGAACAGTGGACCTTGATTCCATCGGCTTATCAATCTCCTCTGGTGTCAGCTTTGAGATGTAGCCTGCCTTTTCAAGTTTCTGCACTTCAACATACACTGAAGCAAGATCTGTGTTCTGCAAAATGTGTTTTCTGTGCTTCCTAAATGGGCTGTTCTTTAGCTTCTTTAGCTGATTGCAAAGGTGAAAGATTTATTTTCCAGAGGAGAGGTGTTGCATACCTTTAAATGTCTCTGACTGCCACCCTGATTGTTTTCTCCTCAAGGATTTGCACCGCTTCTGTGTCCTGCCTTCGGTGTCTCACTCCTATATGGAAGTGTGTCCATTTGCCACAATTTCTGTACATTGTTCAACAGTTCCGGCTTCTGCTGACAAAGTGGAGGTTAGACACTGTTGTAGTAAGAGATGACTGGCAAGGAATTGAGGGCCCTGCAGAGTCCACCCGAGTCTGGTTTTCACAGCGGCAGGACCACCAGGAAGTTCGAGACGTACTGGCTGATTAAATGTGGATAATCTGAACCAATGAGTGAGAGTGGTTGAGCCTGCTGCAATGAGGGAATGGGCAGACCTTGTAGCTATCTGTATTTCTTCTGCAGCAACTTAACAGGGTAAGTGTGTTTTGCGAGGCTCAGTTCTTTGGCTGTAAAAGCTCTTTCAATGGTGAAGGATTTGTTTGGCTTAAATGCAGAAGCTACTGAGAATGAAACAGCCGCCACATGAACAACCCGTATGTCTTGTCTCACAGTACGGAGGGCTATATCTTCAGGAAGTCCTTGAAGATCAAGTTGCTGTGCTGCTTCATACAGTAACATTGTCCTCTCTGATCCGTCATCCAATATAGCGTATGCATCAAGTTCCTTCTCTCCATTTCTCAAGATCACTTGGCTGACCTTCAAAAGAACTTTGCTGCCTGCAGTTGGTCTGTCCATATACAAAGTCTCTGCTTCTGAGTTCACAAGACAACTGTTTTTTGCTGAAGCTTGTGTTTCATGTTTACCTTTGGCATTGAAGTCATGCAGTATTTCTAAACATCTCTTTACACATTTTTTTGCATTTGGCTTTAAGATTACATTGTGAGATCTGGTGATCACAGCCACACCTAAAGCACTTCTGATTTGACTTCAGCCAAGACTTCACTTGATCTTGATTCAGCAGTTTGAAATTAGCACACTGGTTGAAGTAATGTCGCACAGTGTTGCAGAAGGGGCAGTACTTTGTCGGTTTCTCCTTCTTGACTGCTGTAATACTTGCTGGTTTACTCTGTTCGCCACCATGCAAGACAGTCAGCAAATCATTGAACCAGCTTGCAATTCCTTTGCTGTTCTCTCTGTGGGTGAGAGTAGACTCTGCTTACATTACTAAAGTACTGTGACTCATCCTCTTGTTTTCTGAGCTCATATTCTTAGCCAATTGCTGAGTTCTATCAGCAGAGGTGAGACCAAGTCATTGTTTTGCAAGTCACAAGTAAGTCTTGAGTCTTTGCATTCAAGTTTCAAGTCAAGTCCCGAGTCAAGACAGTCAAGTCCCGAGTCAAGACAGTCAAGTCCCGAGTCAAGTCAGACAAGTCCAAGTCAAGTTGCAAGTCCTTGAGTTAAAGCTTGAAGTCTTAAACAAGTCATTAGTGCTTTTTGCACAAATTACTTTCTCAGTACTCATTGGGAAAATTGTATTAGAACATTCCTATTTTTATGGCGACGTATTAAGCATCACATGACTTTTTGGGCTACGTGCCTGTCATTTACAAAACGTAAAATCCATTAATTTCTGCCAAAAGACATGAAAGTGAGTGGCTGGTGAACAGGGAGAAGACTTAATAGTTACCTATATGCTAAAATGTGCGTTTGTTGTAGGGGAAAAATAACATTTCTCAAAATTACATTTGAACGGTTTATTATTTCATCTTACTTAGACATCAGTGTTTTTTTTTTCTCAAATTATAAATGGTTCGCTAGTACTTGTGTATTTAAATGCCTGAAAAATAAATAAGAATACATTATTTGGTTGAAAACTGTCTGAAAGTGTGATAATAAATGACAACTGACACACGCTGCTGAACACACTCCATCACGCGCTCTCTGGCTCAGTGCCAAACGTGCGAAAGCAGCGCTAATCACCACTGTGATCATGTGTCGAATGATACAGTGCTATACTACAGTCAGTGATTGTTACAACTCTGATCTGTGGTTTTAGAAGGTAGGTCAAGTCTTTCCAAGTCACAGGGCTCAAGTCCGAGTCAAGTCACGAGTCATTGTTGTCAAAGTCTAAGTTGAGTCCCAAGTCATCTTTGAATATGTCAAGTCGAGTTGCAAGTCATCAAATTTGGAACTCGAGTCCAAGTCAAGTCCGAGTCATGCGACTTGAGTCCACAACCCTGTCTATCAGTGTTGGAACTGGGTTCTGAATGGGGTTAACAAACCTTCTGAAGTTTGCTTTAAGATCATGAAGCAATTTGGCAAGGAGACATGAAACACGTGACCCACATTTGAGCTCTGTCCATTCTTTAGCTCCAAGTTGGTTCAGCATTCCAACTAATGCACACACTTTGAGGGCAAACATTCTAAAAGATTTAGTGTCACCACTCCTGATTTTTTAGGCCATCCATCAATTCTGCAATTCTTTGTAATGCGAGTTGATGTGGTTGACTGTAAAGTGCTGTAAGAGACCTCATTGTGTTGTTGTATGGGTGACGTACAAGTCTGCCATGAGCAAGGCATTCTCCTGTTTCAGATGATCAACGAGTATTTGGTACTTGAAATGTTCTGTAGCCCCAGCAGGTAGCAAATTCTCCAGTGCAATTTTGAGTCGTGCAAACTCTCTGGGATATTCACTGCAAAAATGAGGAATGGTGGGATTAGGACCTCTGTAGGTGGGCTCTACATGAGGATATGGAAGAGAAGGAGGGTGCATTGGGTGGTATGGCTGATATGTCTCAGGCTGATCGTACTATGCGTATTGTCGTGGGGTCAAGAAGCTTGATTTGTCTGCAGGATTAGGAGCTGATTGACCATAGCTGTCTGAGTGTCTCTCATATGCATGTCTCTCATGTGCATGGTGAGCTAATGCATCCCTTGGAGTAAGTCTCTCATCTTGATAGACTGGACTTGTAGCTGGAATCCCATGATAAGGTTGCTGATAACCATATGGTTCAGTGGAAGGGAAATAGCGGACGGGTTTGCAGTTCAGACTATAATCTTTATAAGTCCCATACGTAGCTGCTGTCTCTTGACTGTAGTTCTGAGGCATAAACTGAACAGCTGCAGGATATTGGTTGCAATCTCTTTGGTCAGTGGACATATAGTTATGGCCTCTGTGGTCTGTGTTGTAGCAACCACGTGGTCCATCTATGTGCCTAATACCAGGTTGAGGATATATAGCATCTTCTTGATGGGCTAGGTTGTGTTGGGATTGAGTTGGTTCATAGGAAGAGAAAGGGTGACTTGAAGTTAGCTGAGTTGCCGAGCCTGGTAGCTCTCAGGTCTCCTAGGTTGTCAGTGAGATAATCAATCTCTTGTGACTGACAGAATGAGAATGCAGAAGGTCACCTCGTAAATCTACAGGCAGTGCCCTCATGGGCTGAGGAGGATCGTCTTGATCTCTAGGCAGAACTGGCCTGCCCTCAGTGGCTGCTGTATATGGACTTGAGGAGAGAACTCTCTTGATCTGCAAAATCGCCTTGGAGAAGTCCGAGTACGGGGCATTGGCCGCGGCGGTGATGGCGGCAAATCTTGATATGTCTCCACATACGAACTCCTTTCACTTGATCCAGTGCTTTCGTACTTTCCGTTAGTTCTGGTCCGCTTTAAATGTTTAGGGAGAACGCAGCCAGTCCATTCTTGTTTGTGGTTAGATTCAACAGCAGTTTGTTGGGCCAGTTGCTCCCCTCCAAGAGATATACAGCTATGTTTGTAAAGGACACCATTGCAGATTTTGACACCATTACATCTGCGAGAGAAAGTCCAAACAAACAGTGAAGAATATCAACTTTGTGGCTTAAAGTGCACATCTTGTAAAGATGAGAGTATATGGTTCAGATCAGACAATAGCTCACCTGTTCCCTCCTCAGTAACATTCACATTTACAAGAAATGGGTCTTGCATTTGGTCTTCAAATTTGGCGTTGAAAAACACTGATGTATCAACAGTAAGAGAGGCACAGCCCATGGCATTCATCTGGTAGGAGAACAAAGACATGTTGACAATTAAGTCAAGCACAGGCAAAAGGATAAAAAAAAAATAAAGAACTGACCTACCACAAGACAAGAAAAATAAAGCATCACTCACTTGGCACAAGACTCAACTTTCAGTCCCATAACTGCAACGCTGTAGGTCTGCAGTGCGTTTCTGGTCACGTCAAACTTGGGCAAAACTAAACCAGAAACAAAGTGCTTTAGATTAAGGCCTCAGATTGGTCATTGAACTTCCCTTACACAACTTACCGTATTTTTTCCACCTCAAAAACTTGGGAGACTAGTGATGGGACTCTTCACTCCATGGCTACTCCATTCTGTGGCGCCTAGGTCTTTGTGTCTGACGGACGGACGGACGCACGGCGCGCACGGACGGACGGATGCACGGACGCACGGCACGGGACGGACTTCCGACGGTCATTAAAATACCACATTCAGTAACAAAAGCTAGTATAAACCTATACAACATAAGGCTACATTTTATCTTTAAGTCATGTACCAATTTCTAGAGCAAGAATCAAACTAAAAGCCATACCGACACTGAAGTTGCGATACAAATTCAGGCCCTTGTACTTCAGACACTGGGGTAAACTGAAGTGGCACACACTGAAATATTCAGATTAAAAGCCCAAACAAAAAACCTGATTGAGGCACACAGAAATCCTTTCAGCACTCAGACGTCTTCCTGGCTCCATGATCCGGACGCTCTGATCTACAGCACTGAGGCCACACAGAGATCCTGCCTGAGCAGAAACCATCAGAACGTTTCCCTCCGCAGGAACAGCTGTAGCTGGAGAAAACTGCAGAGACACCTGGAACAAGGACCAACACGCTGTAGGACACACACCAACATTCCCAAATTGAAAAATAGCCACACATCATACAGTACCTGGTTCTGGAAACACATATCGGTGTCAAACGGCACACTAGCAGCAACTACAGTCTCACTGGGAAGAACGCTGTAGAGCAGAATCTGCACTGCTGGAGCCATATCGACGCTGACAGACAACTGGAACGTCACAGAGCCGCTTGTGACAGCATCAACAGCCTTTGCTTTAACCGTCTGAAATCCATGGAGGACGATCACTCCTTTGGATAAGACCTGACAGAAGACATAGTGTGCAAGTTGCGGAGCAGCGGAACAAACAGACCAGCAAACTTAACTACAAAACTAATGTCCACTCACCATATAGATTATGTCAGCGCTGTAGCTACCAGCCTCTCCAACAAATGAATACTCCATGGTCACTGGAAACGAAGCACCACATTTGAGCGGCTGATTGAGCTTCACTATAGTCAGGTTCACTAAATTATGGCTTGTCGGAAGAAACAGGCAGGAGAAGCTGAACAAACCTTGTATCTGTAGTGAAGTATGGCGATTTAGAACCATAAAAAAGCTCTGGATTAGCAGTCACCTGGGGAAGATCAAACTTAATCAGCATCATGCTAGAGAAAGTCTTAATTTTTACAAAATACAAGTCGTACCACCAGATTCAGATCAGCCTTTAGATTAGCAGTGTTTAGGGAGAACGCAGCCCGTCCATTCTTGTTTGTGGTTGGATTCAACAGCAGTTTGTTGGTGCCAGTTGCTCCCCTCCAAGAGATATACAGCTTTGTTTGTAAAGGACACCATTGCAGATTGACACCATTACATCTGCGAGAGAAAGTCCAAACAAACAGTGAAGAATATCAACTTTGTGGCTTAAAGTGGATGTCTTGTCAGGTCAAATTATGAAGCAGACTGTATGGAAATGGATCACGGCACACTTCCACTAAGGCTTGACCAGGTACAGGTTGGCCATATGCATATCTTGTTATGATGTTTCCCAGATAAAGAACTGACCAACCACAAGACAAGAAAAAAAGCATCACTCACTTGGCACAAGACTCAACTTTCAGTCCCATAACTGCAACGCTGTAGGTCTGCTGTGTGTTTACAGTCACGTCAAACTTGGGCAAAACTAAACCAGAAACAAAGTGCTTTAGATTAAGGCCTCAGATCCGTCATTGAACTGCCCTCACACAACAACTTACCGTATTTTTTCACCTCAAAAACTTGGGAGACTAGTGTTGGCACTCTTCACTCCATGGCTACTCCATTCTGCGACGCCACGGCCTAGTCGTGGTCGCCTAGGTCTTTGTGTCTCACTGCCTCATCGCTTCTCTGGCTACGTGGTGTGCTCCACCTCCATCACCTCCGGTAATCCCCTTGGTAATGTTGGGACTCTTCACTCCATGGCTACTCCATTCTGCGACGCCGCTGTGGGATGCAGTCCTGACTGTGGGCTGGGTCTCCGTCGGCTTTTCCCTGCTCAAGGCCAATCCCCCTGGCTGTCACCACCACCTTCACCAATCTTTCCTGCGGCTCCGCGGGCGGGATGGCGGCGCGGCTGCGGACGGGCGGGCGCGGCGGCTGCGGGCGGGCAGGCGGCCGGGCGCGGCCGGCAGGCGGGGCAGGCTGGCGGGCGGCGGGCTGCGCTGCCGGGCGGGACGGGCGGGCGGCTGCGGACGGGCACGGGCGCGCGCGGGCTGCGGGCGGGCGGCGGCTGGCTGGCTGCGGGCGGGCGGGCGGCTGGCTACGGACGGACGGGCGGCTGGCTACGGGCGGACGGGGCGGGCTGGCTGCGGACGGGCGGGCTGCTGGCTGCGGACGGACGGGCGGCTGGCTTGGGCGGGCGGGCGGCTGGCTGCTGGACGGGCGGCGTGGCTGCGGGCGGACGGGCGGCTGGCTGCGGGCGGACGGGCGGCTGGCTACGGGCGGCGCGGGCGGCTGGCTCGGCGGGCGGGCGGCTGGCGCTGCGGACGGGCGGGGGCTGGGAGCAGGCGTACGGGCGGACGGGCGGCGGGCTGCGGGCGGACGGGCGGGCGGCTGCGGGCGGAGCGGGCGGGCGCTGCGGGCAGGCAGCGGGCGGTCTCCGGGCGGACGGCTGCGGCGCAGGGGACGGGCGGGCGCTACAGGCGGACGGGCGGCTGCAAGGGCGGGCGGCTGCGGGCGACGGGCAGCTGAGCCAGCAGGGCAAGCCATTGGATGAGATGTAGTCTTTTGTGTTGGTCTATAATGGTCTATACTAGTACCCGCAGGCGTTCGTCTGGAAGGGATGCGGCTTAGCTGGAGGACAATAAAAAGCTGAAGAGAACCATGCAAAAGGTTGGTGCAGATGGTGGTGACAGCCAGGGGGGTTGGCCTTGAGCAGGGAAGGGCAGACAGAGATCCAGCCCACAGTCAGGACTGCATCCCACGGCGGTGTCGCAGAATGGAGTAGCCATGGAGTGAAGAGTCCCAACACTACCAAGGGGATTACCAGAGGTGATGGAGGTGGAGCACACCACGTAGCCAGAGAAGCAATGAGGCAGTGAGACACAAAGACCTAGGCGACCGTGACTAGGCCACAGCGCCGACCCCTTGAAGTGGAAGCAGCAATCCTGAGGTTAGAGGCTGAGCTGCAGCAACCATAGATGGAGGTGGAACCTGAGGGAGGGCGGAGCTAGTCAAAGGCGAAAGAGGTGGAGAGCCGTAGGGCAGCGAATGGGCCGCAAGACCATGCTGAAGAAGATGTAATGTCCCACGTTGTTTGCAATTGGAGTCTTATCAAAACAAGTCATGGATATCTGTTAGGAATGATCAAGGTTAGGAAAGGAAAAAAACAAACAAAAAAACAACAACACAGGGCCATCATCCATTTGATCACTGGATGGAAAACAAACCAAGAGTAGTAATGGTGTTGAAGGAAAGCTTCAATGGTTCACAAAGCTTATTTTCACCATCTATAAAGTTTAGTAAACAACTCTAACATAAGAACAGAATGCTTCTGTTCACTTCAAAGTCTAATGGTACTTACCTGGTTCTTTAAGTTCATCAACAGCAAAGAGAAAAGATGAAAATGAGCTTCTTCCAAACACAACTCTCCCTCACAGCCACGAGGACAGCTCAGCCAAGACTAACCCTTATCAAGCCACTCTTCAGACTCTAAATAGATCAGGAACACATTCATCTCGTTAATTCAATTAATTAACCACCACCTGGCAGTAATTAATGTTATCGTTTGATTAGGAGTACCAACTGGCATTGATTTGAAACACGACATATTATGGAGGTTAGCAGATGAATTTTCTAGTTGCCATCAACACTATAGAATTTTAAAAATATATAGCCTATATATTGAAGATATTACTGAACATTTGTTTAACCATAGCAAAAGTAAGTTTCTTGTGTTAATTTTAAACAAGTCTGATATTATTTTATGATATATATGTTAATTAACAGTTGAGATAGTTCTGCAAGCTGTCCCAGTTGTGCAGGTGGGGCATGTTGTCACACTGCGTTGCAATGAGCAAAATGTCTTCATTGTCTGTTCAGGTGTACTGGACAGAAATTCATCTTTGACACTGGCACAACCATGTTACAAACCACATAAAAAAACACATACGAAATAATTAATACACACTGTTATGTGGATAGCAGATGAATTCAATTGCAGACAGTGTGCAAACACACAACATTTATTGATAACAGAAAACTGGCAAAACGAAAACCCAGGAGGGGGCAAACAACACTGGTAGGGAAAATAAAGACAAACACTAGACTAAAACTTTTACATTAAACTATACAGGAACAATGTAACAATGTAAATCAGGATTTCCAGGATTTTTTTTATGTTTTTAGGATTTTAGGACAAAAATCCTTTAAAATCCTTATGTTTTTAGGATTTTAGGACAGCAAACACAAGGGGATAAAAAAGAGAGAAACAGACATTGACAGCAGGTGACATAGATGAAGCAATGATGCAAACGAGGGTAACAAGGGGTGGGGCCAGAGAACAGACACCGAACACACACAGCCCAAACACAAGGCCATGTGCCTGCACACAAAACAAGGATCTGTAATGATCCTGCCTCAAGATCAGGACAAGAGGGCAGAATCATGACACATACACAAGTTAAATTAATACAGTATGTGCAAATTCACACACCTCAATTGAGAATTGAGTTTAAAACAGTCACTGTCAATGGAACAAATGATCTCTTATAAATATTCCTTTTGGCGAGCGGTATCCGTAGCCTGCGTCCCGAAGGAAGGATCTCGATAGCAGGAATGGAGGGATGAGACTTGTCTGAATATATTAATAATGCCCTTTTCTCCAAAAAAAATTGTGAATAGCTCTTGTATGTGCTCTGTTTTTGGCCGATGATCTTATTTGCTTCATTGATTACTCGTGTTAGTTTATTCTTCTGTTTCACTGTAATACCATGAAACAATATTATAAGTTAAAACACTTTCAGTCATTGATCTATAAACAATGGTTAAGAGCCTCCTTTCAATGTCAAAATTTCTTAACTTCCTAAGTAGACTCAAACGCTGTCTAGTTTTCTTATGTAGCCCATAAAATCCAAAAGGAAAGTTTATCATCAATGATTGTACCACGATATTTTGCTCTATCTTTACGCCTTTTAACACTATTACAATATATTCCTATTTAACACATTGTCATTTGCTAATTACATAAACTATAAGCTCAATTCATAAGTATAAATATATAACTGTATATATTTGTATGGTCCTCGAATGTGTTCACCATTATCAGCCTTTTCACCGTTTGTATCACTCCGCTTGTCTGTGTTTGTCCAACTTGCATCATTAAGCCAGAAGGTGGTGACAAATGACTGTCTTTATGAGTGCACAATTGA
Source organism: Hybognathus amarus (assembly GCA_030378365.1). Classification (NCBI taxonomy): domain Eukaryota; kingdom Metazoa; phylum Chordata; class Actinopteri; order Cypriniformes; family Leuciscidae; genus Hybognathus; species Hybognathus amarus. Next base: position 437,141 of record JAQIUQ010001762.1, on the reverse strand, counting down.
ACTTTAACTTAACAGATTAGTGGCCAAAAATATTGATTAGCTAACCTTAGAAAGAAACTAGTTGCTGAAACCAATCTTTAATGCTAATATATAAATTGCTCCTTTTCCTCTGGACACAAAAAGATTGCACTGGTGTTTGATTGAAATATCATCTATGTAAAATAATCCTTGAAAGAGTTCTCATTAAGGCCATTCCTATTTGAAATTTGTGATTGTGTATTGTCAACAATAAGCAGAAACATTCTGCATTTGCATCCAAGCGTGGATCATTCATTTCAAAATCCTCATTCTCATATTTAAGAATCTGTAATATTTTATGCTACTGCCCACTGACATGCTTTTAAAGCTGTTGTTATACCATTTTTATGACCTTCAAACACCTTAAAATGCACAAATGTAGGTCTGAGAAATCCACATTTTCTCGGGATGCCCCCGAACCCCCCTGACTAACTCACCTTTGCATGTGTGTGACTGTGTGGTAATGTGGGCTGGTGTGGTTATAGTGCCAGGGATGTTTTTTCTTAACCAGTCTGCCCCTGCATAGGCCTGCAATATACATTATTCTCTGTATCGAATCATGTTATCTTATTACCCACCCCAGCCCCTGATGTTTCGGGTTCAGCCCCTGATGTTTTTAAAACCTAGAAGCGCTCCTGGCAAACCACCTCCGGCGCACTTTTAATGCAGAGAATTAGCTTCGGCTTCTAAAAAAAATAAATAATAATAATTAAAAAAATTTAAATAAAAAAAACACATAAAAAAAATTTAAATAAATAAACATTAAGAAAATGTTTAGCTATTGAATCTCGCAATTGAAAAAAGCTAGAAGAACATCAAGTACTTAGCGATTACATACATACAGTGTTGGGGAGTAGATAACTACAAGTAGCGTAGCTACTAACTTAACTACATTTTTCAGTAGCTTGGCAGTAGCTCAGTTTCTTTTTAAACAGTGTAGCTTTTCCAGTAGCTAACTACTTTTGCAGCAAGTAGCGGTGTAGCGTGAGCAAAAGCTACATTGCTACATTGTTAGAGCCTGCGCGAATCAGCGCGATGCAAGGATATTCTTCTTTTCTTGTTAGATTACAAACTCATTTTTGCCATTACCGCCACCTGTTGTTTAATCACGCATCTTGCGGCTAATGGTTCACTGACGTACAGAAGTGGGTTGACACACCCGTATTATGATTAAATAGCAAGACGTGACGGCAGATTTGAGAGGATGGAGAAACAGCTAACGTTAATTACCCATGGCCTTATTTGTCCAAGTTCAATCAGTATTTTTGAGAAAATGTTCTACATGCAATTAAAGTTGGATGTATATTTCGTACTTGCAATGTTGTAGGCTATTTGTTGCAGTTTTGACAAACAGTCAGAGATATTTTAGTGTTGTGTGTAATAAAACAATACTCTTTGAAATCGTAATTGCATTGCCTTGTTTTAAACACTAAATATTTTACTTAAAACATTTAGACACTTATTCAGTTATTTATAATATACGTTGTTCAAAAATTAAAAGTAGTTTCAATGTAGCTAGCTACTTTTTGATAGTAACTTGTAGTGTAGCTAACTACTTTTCTAAACGGGTAGCTTGATTGTAGTTAAACTACTTTAACTTACGAGTAGCTTGTAGCTTGTCAAACTACAGTTTCAGAGTAGCTTCCCCAACACTGTGCAGTGAGCCTGAAAACAGAACCATCTTTATGGTTTTTAGTGAACTGTCAGGACACACATGTGAAAGCGGGACATGTGGTCACTAGTTTTTGGCCACGCTGATCTTTCAAGCACAGAAGATAGCAGCTGGCACCGGTGATTAGCTTGTTAGCCTTTCTGTGATGAAAGGGGAATATAAAGATCCAATTTGCAGACTATATTAGGCCCGAAGAAACGTGATCCGCTCATATTCAACACATTACGCTACAGTCGGCCCCAGACAATGCTTGCCTTTTCCAAGTCGTTGAAATGAAGATGGTAAAATATTGATGGCGCACCATTGGGGAATTTTCTCTGCGACAGTCCAGCAAAAGAATAAACAACGTTTCCCCTCAAGGCGTTTCTATTTAGGCCTGAATAACCTGACTGCGACGCAAACCACCTGGATTAGCATCGGTGCTGTAAATTTGTCAATACTCTGATACTTGGCACCGTCTGTCACAACAAGACTGAGTCATTCATAACAACCATGTTTTGATTACAGAACTCTGCTTTCTGGATAACAATCATTAGCAATGCTGTACTCCTGTCAAACCCATCAACAAATTAGCCAGCTGGCAAATTTAATATGTAGGATGCTATAGGTTATTAAGCTACAGGCTATAGTTTATTTCCTTTTCACATTAGAGTAAAAGGTATGGGATTGATGTAACATCCTTTAGTCACTGAAGCAACAGTGAGTGCTAACTGACAGCTGTCCTGCTATTCTCTTTTCCAGGTGTGCTCCAGTAGTAACTCTGCAGAGCGCTTGATAACCGTTCATTAAAGTTTCCGTTATCCGCAGGGAATGTGAGCAGCTTGGTGATTTCCCTCCAATGCGTTTGTTCACACACAAACAACACGTTTCATTTTAGAGTTGATTAGTGAAGTTGAGCGACGTTGGCCGTTTTTAACAATAGCTATATGAGTATGCAAACGTTATATAAATGCAAGAACAAAATTAAGACATGTTCCTCGTTAAAGTAAACTTCCACAGATTCCATGGGATAAAAATAAAGAAATATCACTGCATCAAACATATAGTAAATATGTTTTAAAAGGGATAGTTCACTTTCAAATACATTTTTGGTATGTTTTATCTTACCTCAAGAGCATCCAAGATGTAGGTGTCTTTGTTTCTGCAGAAGTTTCAATTTTGATATTTTTAGGTCAAACCGTTCTTGTCTGTCAGTCATATAATGGAGGTCTATGGTCACCACCTCAAAGAGCATGCACAGAGAAGTCCAAATTAAACATGATTTAATGACTCGTAAATGTACACATTGATGGCCTAAGACACGAAACAAGCAGGTTTGTGTGAGAAAACGAACAGTATTTCATATTGTTTTTACCTCTTGTAACCACAGCCACATCCAAGTGATCTGAGGGCGCGGGCGCTTTGTGGCTGTGGTTACCAGAGGTAAAAATGATATACTGTTCATTTACTCACACAAACCACTTGTTTTGTGTCTTAGGCCATCAATGTGTACTTACATTTACGAGTCATTGAATCATGTTTAATTTGGACTTCTCTGTGCATGCTCTTTGAGGTGGTAACCATAGACCTCATTATATGACTGATGAACAAGAAAGGTTTGACCTAAAAATATCAAAATTGAAACTACTGCGGAAACGAAGACACCTACATCTTGGATGCCCTTGAGGTAAGCTAAAACATACCAAAATTAATTTCAAAGTGAACTATCCCTTTAACTTCCCAATGTATACTGTGTGGTTGAAGACTGTTTGTGAAGCTGTTTCATACTCGCATACATGACAACTGCTCTCTCTGGATCAGCGCCAGTGCCAACATAGATGTGAATGATGTGATCGTACTTGTCTAGAGTTTAATAGACACAGCCAAATCGTTGTCATTTAGGAAGAAGGTCACGTGGGTGTTTGAATTGAGATTGCAATCTTTTACTGATTAATCATGCAGCTCTAGCCTAATTAATGTCATTTCCAGGTGCTATCCTTGAGGTTTTTAACTAATAATCATGAAACAAAATTAAGCAAAAAAATGTTCTATTCCTCCCAAAAAATGGCTTAAATTCTGGAAAAAAAAGTGATTCTGTAACCACATCCTTTCCATATTTGTGCAGATTAAAGATTAAAGGCCTACTTTTAAAATAGCATCAATAACTGAACTATGGCAAAAACAATATTTTACCATGCATGTATAATCTTATGCAATGGGAAATCACCTGTGCGCTTATTTCATAAATCCCCTTCATTGTTTCCCATTTGGCATGGATATGACATTATCTTTATAGTGTTGGCACAAATTGTTTTGACAGAGCACCGACTGATAACTTTGTTAGTGACCATGCCAGTTCAACTTCATACACAGCTGTGTGCGACTATGCAAACTGCTCTTTGTTCTACGCTTAAAATGAAGATGCTATCAGTGAACAGTTATGATCTACATCTGTTGAGTCGGACAGTCTGAACTTGAAGATGTGCGCTTCATTGCGAAACACTTATCAAAACAATTGATGCTAAAATCTATTATACTGGCAAAGAAAACAAACTAGTTTTTTTCAGACAGCCAAATAAAAAAGAACTAATCAGAACACACGGGATGATAAAAGCCAAAGCTATTACATGCCAGCACAAAGAAGTAAAGATGAAGATGATAAACTTGCACTCAATTGACTTGTGATTTCTGATAAGTTTTTGCTCTGTTTTTCTGAATTAACTGTTTAATTATTCTCAGAATTACGAGATACATTTTCATGGAAATACATTTTTCTCTGTTTTTCTGTTTTCTGAATTAACGAGTTAATTATCTCAGAATTACGAGATAATTTTTCATAGAAAAAAATGTTTTTGCTCTGTTTTTCTGAATTAACGAGTTAATTATCTCAGAATTACGAGATAATTTTTCATGGAAAAAAGTTTTTGCTCTGTTTTTCTTAATTAACGAATTATTTATCTCAGAATTACGATGATACTTTTGTCATGGAAAAAAGTTTTTGCTCTGTTTTTCTGAATTAACGAGTTAATTATCTCAGAATTACGAGATCATTTTTCAAAGAAAAAAAGTTTTTGCTCTGTTTTTCTTAATTAACAAGTTAATTATCTCAGAATTACAAGATACAATTTCATGGAAAAAATGTTTTTGGTCTGTTTTTCTGAATTTACAGGTTTATTGTCACAGAATTATGAGATATATTAAAAAAAATCCACAATTTCACTGTTTTTATGAATTAATGAATTACTCCTAATTTTTTAGATAATCAAGTCATTAATTCAGAAAAAAACAAGTAGATTTTTCTTCAAATGAATGCAATATGCTTCCATAGAATTACTAGTGTTTTTTTTTTTTTTTTTTTAAAGATGAACATTAAGTGAGTGTTAGTTATCATAATCTAAAATACCACACATTAGCATGTACAATTAAATAAGCATTATCAACAGATATTGATGAAATATAAAAACTCCAATATCAGCCAACAGCCAATATGGCACCTGAATATCAGCATCTTTGATATTTACTTTTTACTTTTTTATCTTTTACTTTATTATGTACGAACAGGACCAATTCAGTCACATTTTTCAGTGAACAGTCACTTTTGCTTTGCACGTAAGGATTCCCCCACACCTTGGTAACTTCAAATTCAAGGACTTTCCAGGTCCAAAACCCTTTAAATTTAAGGACTTAAGAGGGAACACTTTTGTTTTGTCCAACAATAAACGTTCAGGTACCATCATAGTGGTTTTCGTCCATGTGTGACGTCAAGGCAACGTGCAACACCAAGTACCCCACACGGGAAACACTTAATGTACCGCGTAAATGTGCTTAACTAACGATAATCAAGCAAAGCTGGTGTGCACAGGCCACGAAGTGTTGGATAAATAACACATTAGCGGACCGGAATAATATATATATATATATATATATATATATATATATGTGTGTGTGTGTGTGTATATATATATATATATGTTATTTTTTTTTTTTAAGAAACTTCCATCACAAAATAAATTCAAGCACTTTCAAGGACCTGTATCTATGTATGTTTACTTTCAAAAACTTTCCAGGGCCTTGAGTATTTTTTTTCCTGATTCACAAACGTTCAAGGATTTCAAGGACCAGTGGGGACCCAAAGTAAATTGATGAAGCTGAGATGAAATATCATATGCAGTCAAACTGGAAGCTGTGCAATATTCCAATAGAAATCTAATACAAATACTTCAGTAGATGAAGATTTGTATAGAAGTATGAGAGTGTGCATGTGACAAATTCCACACACACAGTCATCAGTGCCACTTTTCTAATGTTGATTGATTTATTTTTGGTGTCTGTAATGTATGACTGATTGCCGTCTTGACTTGTGGCAGCAAGTGCTAGACATAATTAATCAGCAGCAACAAATAAAGAAAAATTGAGAGAGCCTCTCTTTGAACACATGCAAAGAGGACTTAGGCAAGGATGCCGCGGGTAGTTCAGTGGTCCCTGCAGCACAATCCTCCAACTATTAACAAGCTCCTTCGCCTTGACCCTGTCTCACACACACACACACACTGTGTGTCAAAGCCAGAATGATATCAGCATCAGCATTCTATAACGCAGCGTGTAATTCAATCAAGACTTTGTGTAAGCTATTCTTTGAAGCAAGGGTGGTATAAATACTCTCTCTCTCACACACACACATTACCCTGGTATCACTGTACTGAGTTACAGCCGCCAAAGCTCTGAGTCATTCTGTAATTTTAAATAAATACTTATGACTAGCTTTTAATAGATGCATTACAGAGCCGTTCTGTATACAGTGCAATTTACTTTCTCTGAGCAAAAATTGACAGTCGGGTTGTGATTTGTTGAACACACAGGGCTAGTTGTCACTTTTTACTCAGGATAGGTCAGGATTTTTTAAAATATCAATTTCTGTTAGCTCACAAAACAAGTTTATATGTGATGGAATATATAAAGCTAAATAATTATTAAGCACAAAATATTAAACCATTGTGACAGTTGTCCCAGTAATGTGACAACTTGCCCCACTGTAGCTAATTCCATTCAAGTAAAAATCTAAAAGTTAGTGAAACAGTTATTTTGACTGCACGTGACAACTTGGCCCGGTCTCTCCTAGAATATGACTATCAGAACATAAGATAAGCTTTAATCAAACTCCAATTACACTTAAGAGTAGCCACGTTTTGTACCACAACAGAAATCCATTTCTCGTGCACGAGGCTGATGATGGCACTCATGTGACTAATGCAGTTATTCTCCAAAACATTCAAACAAGTGATAAAAACTCAAGCCTCGTTTTATGAGCTGAAGCCTGACAGAACCTGACAAATATTTCCACTATAATAAAAACTGGAACAGGAAGAGTTATGATAACTACAACAACACACTAATGTTTTATTTCCCAAGTAATCCGAACCTGCCAAAAATATCATGGGCTGGGTCCATGAGACGCGCCAAAACCACACAATGCAAATTGCTCAAGACTATAAAAGTAAATCTTCCGCTTAAACAATGAAGTACATTGATTGGCAAATCATATTAAGCAATATCACATGAGCTCGCGTAATGGAAAGGCCATGAAAGCCGTCGGAAATACCACAGGCCGAGTACAATATATTCAGCACGATTACGAGTGTACTATGTGATATTTTCTTAATACAACAGTTCAATGAACAAGTTAAAATTGTGCAACTTACATGTTATACACAATATTGACCGTCTGCTTTTCCGCGTCGATGACGAACTGAAAGAGCCGTTGCAACTTTCCCTCAGCAACACAGAATCAACTTGCCGCCATTTACTGGCGACTCAACAAATAGCATAAAAAAAAATAAATAAAAAAGAATTGTCAAAAAAGCGAGAAGCAAAATTGCAAGCTAAGAATAAAAAAAAATCTTCTGAAAATCATAAATATTACATGTAAATGTTAATTCGTATGAGATGTAAAGTACAAAAAGTAATATAGCCTATATATATATATATATATATATATATATATATATATATATATATATATATATATATATATATATATATATATACAAAAGTCGTAATTATCACACAAAAAGTTGAAATTATGACACTAATTAATGTTTGTTAATGAGATGAAAAGTAGAATTACGACCAAAAAAATATTTGTCATTAGTCGAAATTATGACTTAAACGCCATAATTATGAGATGACAAATTCTAATTATGATATAAAGTAAACATTTCGACTTTATCCCATAATTTTGATATTGTTTTTAAGATTTACTAAACCTTACCCAGACAGCAAACAGTCCTTGAAACTATGTTGAATCAATATCACGTTGTCAACATTAAGTCATTGAATCAACATTGAACTCTGATGTTGATTCTACATCATTTTGCACCCTGTTATAATATTGAAACAACATTGAAATCCTGTCCATAGATCAACGGAATTTCAATGGTATTTCAATCATAAGGAATATTGAAACAATGTTGACATTTCAACTGAACTAAAGATCAGTTGAACGTTTTTAAATGTTAATTTTAAATGTAATGCCATAAATTAAATATGTTGTGGAAATGGGCTTCCTATAGGATTATGGTTGGACTAAATGTTCTAAAAAACAAAACAAAACAAAGTATCTGGGTTGGTTGAATATTTCAAATGCTATGCTTGCAGATTAACTAGATGATTTGTGAAATCAGCGTAGCTAATTGAAAGGACAAGCCTTTTAATGTTCTTTCTGGGCGTACTCTCTCTTCAAGTATTTTCTTCTGAAGTAGCTGCAAGACACATCGTGAACCTTTCAGCTCATTTAGCAGCGGTCAGATTCAGTTTCCAATATTCTAGTGCCGTCTGCCACATGCTAAGTGGGAACGCACTGCACGGCATACGTGTGGGACTTCACAATTGTCTTTGGGAAAGTCAGCCTTTAATGTCCCTCTAATTAAGGCATAAATCAAAGTCCCTCTATCAGCAGAGCCTAGGAACCGGCCTTACCCTCAGCCTGGACAACAGCTGTCATGTAATTTGCCCTCTCTCACCCCAAGAAATCGCTTCAGACGCCATCCATCTGAATACCATTAAGGCCTGTATGCAGACCGCTGCCGTGCGCTCAGTCTTTGACTTAATTACTTTGACCGCTGTAGTTTCAGTCAGAGCCGCGAGCCCATCATCTTGTCATTGATCCAAACACTTATTCTCCACCAGGGACTACTCGGACAAGCTTTGGCCCGCTAAGACAGAGGGGTTTGGGTATCAAGGAGAGCGGGACAATAGCAACAACTGCATGTCTAAATTAGCCCTTGTTTACCGCCAGGCTGTAACAGGAGCCGCGGGGACAATGTCAGGGAGCACAATGGGACGATGGTCAGGGAGCTATTGTTTTTCAGTCTAATTGGGCATCTGAAGTGCGGTCTGGGAACCACAGGACTGCTAAAAGAGGAGTCCGATACTGTGAAAAGAAACCCTTACAAGTCCATGGCATTCAGGAGCCATCCCATCGGATTTCTGACCGCAAGCGAGAGGCGAGAGCGTGGAGCCAACCGGCAGTTGTTTGTGCTGTCAGAGAGCTTTCAGAGATGGTCCAACTAATCTTTATTGTTATTGCCAGTTTAGCTTGTCCAGCGTAGGACATGGACAGGCTGGACGAACAGGGCCTTGGCCTTTCACAAAGGCATGTAGCCTGCATAAACAGAGGCTTTTAACTGTTGTATTTTTGAACAAAAGATTTTCACTAATGATAACATCATGTCCAATTCAGAGTCGTTATCAAAAACTATTGAGGTTAATTGGTAACACTTTATTTTGATGGTCCCTTTTGAACATTCTAGTTACTTTGCAACTACCTGTCAACTAACAGTTTTAGTAGACTGTCCGGGTATTAATTACTGTGCAATGAAAGCGATTTTACAGTGCAACCTTTCGGTAATTATAGTTTACCTATAACATACTTGCAATATAAGTATAAGGGAACAATATTTTAAGTTTGGGAATAAAGGGGTAACAACCAGGGAAATTAAAATATTATTTATACTGTAAGTATTATAGAACTGGGGGTTTCTTATTCTACTATTATGATACAACAATCTTACATTTGGGAGCAATTCAGCAAGAACATACCTTTTTGAAATAATGGTGAATCAGTACATCCTGTACAGGCCTTTTAAAATGATCTATGCATTTATTAAAGTAATCTTTTTAACAAAAGTGCTTGTAAAACTATTGCAACTTTTGCTTAAATATTGGGCAAATATACTCTAGTTTCATTTATTAGTGTTTTGTTACATAGTCTCATATCACTGACTCTGATTTATTGCTTTATTCATTATACAAGCACCACTTACTTACCCTGTAACCACATGAAACCAGATATATTTCCCAGTACATTTTAAAAAATGCAAATAGTCTTAGCTTTTCTTGCCTTGAAACATGTTAGCCCAAACATAAACATTTGCACTTTTGCTATATATATATATATACACTTTAAATTCCTTTTAATTACACAGTACTTTCCGGGCTGTAATCTGCTAACTCTTTCTTGTGTTGATCCTCCAACAGATACACTGAATATAAGCAGTGGAGGAGGAAGTACTGAATACTCAGTACTTAAGTAAATGTACAAATAACCAGATAAATATTTACTTAAGTAAAAGTAGAAGTAACACAATGACAACCATACTTAAGTAAACAGTAAAAAGTACTTGATTTTAAATGTACTTTAAGTATTCGAAGTAAAAGTACGTGCATAACAATTTATTCTCTTAATGTCTATTTTCTAATGATTAATAAAACATTTAATTCTAACTCATTCAACCTAATACTCCTATGATGTTCAATAATTATGGAAAAACATTGTTGTCACCATTTCTGAAACAAGCTTGCAATTAGGCAATATACACATCATGCTTATCTTTACTATAATAACTATTTTTGGAAATAAAAACAAATTTTCGAGTATAAATTGCACGATAAACACACTGCGTGTAAGACGCATTTAGTGTGACCGGGTTGATATGGCAACCAAACGTCACTGGACAAACGAGCAACGAACGGACGGTCAGATTACATTATGGCAGGGGAAAAACTAATTAGAAAATGTAATGAAAATGTAACATAAGTTGTAGAAATGCAGTGGAGTAGAAAGTGTAATAATTGCTGCAAAATGTAACAAAGTAAAAGTAAAAAGTATGCACTATTTATTCTATTTAAGTAAAGTAATAGATACGTGAAAAATGTACTTAAGTAAAGTAGCAAAGTATTTGTACTTCGTTACATTCCACCACTGACTATAAGAAACTTTGCAAGTGAATTTCAACTAATTCTAACCCTAACCCTACCAGAGTCTACTAATACTCTACTAACACTCTAATATGAGTTAGACATGTACAGTAGGTGCAACATTACTTATAGTCAACTGAATGTGTTAAAGGGACCATTGAAATTAGAAGTGAAACCAATTAGGGCAAACAATGAAAACTAAAACTAAAAGAAAACTAAAAGCATTGTTGACCAATTACAATAGATATGCAAATTGAATTTCCACCAAAAAAAATGTCTTCAGGTACGTCCTCATGTAAAACTGTAAGTGTTGAAACCAATTCACTTAAGTAAAACTGCAGGACATCAATCAATCAATCAATCATTTAAGTGAAACTATTAAAATCATATATTGCAATTATTTAAAAAGAAATGCAAATCAATTAAAGATGCCATTAACAAAAACAAACAAAAACAGTAAAACATTAAAAATACAGGACATCAATCAATGCAAATTGTATTTTCTTAACACAAACTGGTCTTGATGTTTGTTCTGGCCGGCCATCAATCCTCTCACTTTCTGGTAATACGTGGAGCTTCCAGGCTGTTGATTGATATTTTCAACACATGTAACAGCCCTGTGTGGCAGAGAAAGCAAGAGTTACATTCAAGTCGTTATGGAAACAAGCTCTAAGCTCTTGGCATTAACTCTTGAACTCTGACAGGTGGAGTGGCTGTCTCTCGAGTGTGAGGGTCTCTCTGCTCTGGGGGAAATATTATGGTTTGTGAAGGGAGAGTTTTGGAGGGGATTGATGCGGCAGCCTGTGGGGTCAGTGCAACATGTGCCAGGGTGTGAAGGCCGTGCGTCTCCTTTCTTCAACCTCCCAGACAGAGAGACGATCCACCGGGACAAATAACTAAGCAGCTGTCATTATCTTACAGCAGTGACAAGCTTATGCAAAAATCACAATTTAGTTTAGAATATCTGAAAAAACAAAAAACAACAAAAAACATTAAAGGTCTAGCAGGACGAACCACAGAAAAACTATGCAAATATATCAAAATATTTGATGACACATGAGGATCCCCTTGCAACCAAATACAGTAAAAGTCGTTTATAAACCAATTCATACTGTGGGGGGAAATATATTACATTATTAATATTATCTGCAAAATATTTATAATCTGGAAATGTTTTTATGAAGTTGACACTAAACCTAACCCTACCCAATTATAGTATAACACTGATGTTGAAGCACCTAACCCTGGTATAAACTATCAACTTATCCCTCAAATCTGATTGTTTGATTGGAATGTTGTTTCAGGATCAACAAAGACATTGATCCAGGAACATGTTGTACTTGGTGAAATCACGTTCACCTTCCAATACATAAAAATGAGGCCAAAATATCACACAATTAACTATTAGTTATGCTCCTGCAGACTCAATCGCTAACACAGCTGTCAATCATGACGCTACACAGAACAAATGTCTGAGTGATAAGAACTACCTAAAATGAAAGAAAACATCTTTAGAAAAAAAATATATGAAGTGTAATTTTTGTCTTTTCTTTTTTTAGATTTGATTTATGTCTCATTTGATTACATGGAGAGGGCGGGGCTTATGACATATACTGCAGTCAGCCACCGGGGGCGATGCAAATTTTTGGGATTCACTTTTCCGGACGTATGCGGCAGACTTTGGCTGTAACCGAAATCTCCCCTATAAACCTTAAATAGGGCACAATTTGAGGGGACAGCCATTTGTTGTGGCGTCCGAGTACCATTGTGGATGTAATCGAGAGCACTCATTTAATCCAACGCGTTCTCATCCTAGGGTGTCATATACTGTAGTGACACTTTTGCAATTTTGTTCTAAATCCAACACACGTGGCACCCTTTAGCGTCAATAGAAAACATACAGAGCTTTGTTCGGTTATGGGTAGGTTTAGGTCTGGGGTAGGGTTAGGGTTAGACCACTGAGGAGGCGCTCGTCTGGCCCATATATATCTGTGTCTCATATTGACGCTAAAGGGTGCCATGTGCGTCTGATGTAGACAAAATTGTAAAAGTTTCACTTTATGACACCCTAGGATGAGAACGGGCTGTTTAATCACACAATGCACTGCAATAACGAGTGTACAACTCAACGGCTAGAGCATACCCACAATGCACTGTGAGTGAATAAATTAAACCACAAATTAAAACCATAAACTAAAAGATGGCGCCTGCAAGTGAATCAGCCATCTATTTCCCAACCGCTGTTCCAATGTGGCAACAGTTTGAAAAGTCAGAGTCTGAAATTTGCGTTCGAAATTTTTGCATGTTAAAAGATAAATACGACCTCATTTTATTTCACGCTTGCACACTGCCGAAACTTTCGTCCATCATAAAAAAGAAACAGGTTCGATTTTCTGCGTTTTTCGCATTCGTAGCAAGCAGTTCGAATGGTGTTTTGACAATTCCGAGCCACCGAATCACGAATACGAAAAAAAACGCATACGAATATTTCGGACTCCGTGTGTAAGGGCCTTAAAGGATTAGTTCACTTGAAAAAAAAATTTGCTGATAATTTACAAATTCACAAAATGAACAAATCTTTTTCGTGTTATTTAGTTCATTCAACGAATGAAATGAATGAATTGACTCAGAAAAGATTCGAAAAGTTCGAACAGGAGAGTCATGAACACACATCACAGAACAGAGCAAGGCGAGCATTTGAGCTTATAAAACCTAAACTTTTTTTTTTTTAAATGAGCGATCGTTTCACTTGATAAGACCCTTATTCATCATCTGGAATAATTTAAAGCCCTTTGAACAGTTTGCACTGAAACTGTCTTTTGGACCTTGAACCTTTTGGTTCCAATTGAAGTCTATTATATGGAGAAAAATCCTGGAATGTTTTCATCAAAAACCTTAATTTCTTTTCGACTGAAGAAAGAAAGACATGGACATCTTGGATGACATGGGGGTAAGTAAATTATCAGCAAAAGTTTTTTTTTAAGCTAGAATATGCTCTCAGCATAAAGCTACAAATGCTTTCATTGGGGTGCTGCACCTTTCCAGCTAACAAAAATATGCCATCATTCCCATTAAGTTATGAAAACATTGAATGTTCGAAACATCAGTTTTTTGAAAATGTTTTTAAACTGTTGTTTTCTTCGAACCATTAAGGAAACGTTCCAAAGGTGCGTACACATGAGTATCTAAACTTTACATTTGTAAACTGCTTTTGTAGCTTGTTCTGAGAGTGTATACTGGCCCATATCCGGGTATAATCTCAATGTCTAATATGTCTGTAATCTAATTATTGTGTTTTTTTGTTTGTGAAAGTTAACTGGCAAGCACACACTGGCCACTGACATTTTCAAACAGGCTGTATACAGATTGAATAGGTCTGTATTGTTCGCATGCCAAAAAGATGTTCTTTGAAGTGTAAATGCACAAGCCGCACATATGACATTTCAGATGTTATTTTGATCATGCAAAGCGATGGTGAGACTGTACGCAAATGGCCCCGTGGGACCCCCAACCCCTGACGTGGATCTGATGGTGAGGAGGTCAAACCGAGTTCTTCGGTTCCCAATCACAGCGTCCCCCGTGCGAGCTGCTATCCCCAGAATGCGACTGTGTGGCGTCTGCAGGGTTCCTCTCTCTCATCTGATCTCAGCACAGAAGCTATAAAGTGGGAGGAGACCGAAGTGACCAAATGCTGCTCGCTTACTTGGCAGTGGTCCATCTCTCTACAAATGGGGGAACAGACAAAGTTCAAAAGGGCACTTTCGGCTTGTGAACCCAGCAAACGTGAACAGAGACGTCATGGCTCTGCTTATCCTGTGAATGGTTTAGAGTCAGACATCAGGTTTGTGACTTGAGCTTTTCAGTGTTCAAAGCTCAAGCTAGAGCACATCACCAAACTATTGTAAAGATTCATTCAATTGCCATGAGGTACATCCCACTGACATACCTTTATGTTTACATGTGTTAAAAATACAGTTACTATTAAGCAGAATTACATGAGCAAGAGTAATTTTCATTTGTGTGATTAATTATGGCCAATTCTTTAAAATTAAAGGGATAGTTCACCTACAAATGGAAATTCTATAATTTCTTACCCTCATGTTGTTCAATGGCAATGTGTGCTGGTGTTGGGTTACCAATACTCTTTAAAAATATCTTTTGTGTTCAACAGAAGAAAGAAAATCATCTCGGTTTTGAACAACATGAGGTTAATGATGACAACATTTTTATTTTTGGGTGAACTATTCCTTTAAGTAAGTTGTATTTAAGTACAAAATTGCCAATTGGTAAAAGTGTTAAAAAAAATATATTTTCAAGATTTGTTATCACAACATTTTTTCTTTTGTCAAATCAACTTAAATAATATATTTAGTTTAGATAACTTAATATTTTGAGTTTCTGATGATTAAATCAATCTCCTTCATTGTATTAACTTTTTTCCAGTTCAATCAACTTAAAATTTTAAGGCAACCAGGTTACTTACTTTTTTAAGTTAAACCAACAATACTGTTTTATAGTGCAGTAATGTACAGACAGTACCTCCCTTACTGTACGTTCAGTACAAATATTAATAAAAAATGCAGTAATTCCCCTAAAGTATTTTTTCCTATTCCAAAGGCTGTAGTACTCTTCTAGTGACCAGACTGACTTACTTCAGGTGAAATTTTGACAACAACACCCTAACTGTATGCTATTATCAAATAGGTTTATGAAAAAATTACTGTTATTCACTGCAAGTATTTTTTTAGTGTTCCAAAGGGTGCAGTGCTTTCCTCAAGACCTGACTGACTTGAATTGAAATTTTGACAATACCTACCATACTGCCCGTACAATTATCAAATGTGTATTTAAAAAAATATATATATATATAATAAAAAATAAAATACTGTAATTTCCCTAAATCTTTCTATTCATGTTTCAAAGGGTGTAGTACTTTTCTAGTCACCAGACTGAGAATTTTGGAGAGGGCATGCAAATGTAAATTACACCTTGAAAAAAAAAAACATCAAAGCTCCGCCCACACAGCTTAATTGACTATCCTCGTTGCATTTGAATTATCATTTGCCGTTTCTGTGCTACCCGTTTGAGCATTTGATTTGCCATTTTTGATGTTGGTTTGAGCATTTGATTTATACTTTGTCCATTTGATTTATGATTTGAGCATTGGCTTATAATTATGACATATTTATACTGGGTTGATAGTGAAAATTAAAGTTTTAACCTGATTTTTGATGCAGTTCATGCATCCACGAATGAGGTAATGCAATTGCATTTGATTTATCATTTGAGCAGTTGTTTTGAGATTTTGATTTATTATTTGATTTTTTTTAAGCATTTTAAATTTCATCTGAATTATGTTAGGAAAAAACTTCCATAAATTACTATTGTCTATTATTAGACGAAAATAGACCAAACAAATCCACAGCAGAATTAAATGCGCATCTCCAAGCAACACAGGTGTTTCGTTCCTAAGAAAATTTGATGTACTTGAACAAACGGTTGAGTCAGTAATTCAATGACTCACTTAAAAAGGCAGTGGCTGCGTCTTGATTAATTTTAAGTATGAATGTGTGTAGTATGGATGGAATTTGAGGGGTACTACAGGAATGCAGTCCAGCTATACATTCATGCATATATACAAAGCTTCACTGCCATTCACAGATGCCATTCACTCTCTGTAAGTAGGAGGTCATCCGGGTACTTATTTTGTCACAGTTTTTACATACTGTAGTACATACATTAAGTAAAGTACACCATTTCGGACGCAGCCACACTCTTGTTTCAAGGTGAATCATTTAAATTTCTTTAATAAACATTTTTTTTGAACCAACGACTTAGCATATATAAACAGTCACATCGCCACCTACTGGGGTAATTGTGTAACCTTCAGAAATAGTTACAATCCCATTGGACTTTAGTACATCTTTAATTTCATAATTACTTATTGTGTTTGAAAATGATTCAAGTATAAATGTACTGACAAACAGTTAAATAAAAATATACTTTAAGGTCATTTCTATTGAAACTTGTATTTAATATAATGATTAAGTTGCAATTTAGGAATTCATTTCCTGGAAAAATGTGTGTAATATTACCTTGTAATTTCTGTGTAATAACATTACAGTTATATTATACTCGAGTGCTTTACAGTACATGTGCTTCAATATGTCAGTCAACACATCACAATAAGTGTCATTCTTTAAAGCATAATATAAAATAATTAATGAATTGAAACTTTTTTTTACAAAGTGCACTTTTTAAAAAGTGTTTAAGTGTGTTAAGATATATTCATGAAATTGTACTCTCTGGGTACACTTTCATATTTGAAGTACACTACACGGTCATATTCAATACATAAGCACTCTTCATTTTCACTAGGCTACATAGCTCTGCAAATTATGTTTTATAATACGCATATTATTCTTTGAACCAGATAATTCTATGGAAATTATAGGCCTAAATTAATTCATTCACGTTTCCAAGAGTACCTACAGAAAATATTAAAAGCAAAATTGAATAATCTGTTAAATATTACTTTCTCTCAAGACATGAAGAAATATACCTTCACAATACATTCCTTCTGCTATTCTATAATTCTCCCGCGCAGATCTCAAACAACTGGTCCCATGATGCCATCTACTGGACGCAGGTCCTCATAACACACACGTGCTCATCACAGCACGGACACTGGAGTGGTTTTGGAGAGAAGGCCTCCTGAAACTTGCTCACTAGAAACCGATACCTCAAGCTGTTTTTAATAGGATTAAAGTCTGCGCCGATGGACCCATTTGTCATCGCGACACACAGGCTGTGCCATTTGGCCTCTCTCTTTCATTCACGTCTGGCCTGTTCACTGGAGTGTGTCCTCTGTTATGGAAAAAGACTAATTGGCCTACTTATGGCCCACAGAGTAAGTCTGTCATTCAGTGGCCATTGGGATGGAGAGTCTCACTCGCCATCTTCAGCTGCTCGGAGAGAGAGAGAGAGGGGGGGGACTTTTGGGCTCAGCTTCTACTTTCTTTTTTGTGTGTGTGTCTGAATCAAATCTGTGTAGTTCTTTGTTCACTGTACACAGACATTGAATCATTAACTAAATAATGAATTAATTAAATAAATGAATAAAATGCATACGTAAAATTTAGGCCTATATACACTACCAGTCAAGAAAAGGTTTTGATCATAAATTATGATGGACAGTGATGTCAAATGTGTATGAATTCCGGTACCATTTATTACCATTAAGTGACATCTCAACCATTTGCTAGAGGTCAATATTTGAAAAAAATTATGGGATGTGTTGAAAAAAAAATTACATTCGAGTGTGGTTACTGAAGATTTTTGCAAACAAAAAACATTTCCATCACTTTTTTCTTGGTGCGGACTTCAAAGGGTTAAAGGGGTCATGAACTGGCATTTTAAATTTTATTATATTGTTGTCTGAGGTAAACTTATGACGTTCGCTTGGTTTTTTGCATTTAAAAACATCAAAATGAATAAGTAATAGGTTATTTTGTACCCTTGTTTTGAGCCTAGCTGAAAAACGTTGGGTTTTTATGGGCGTCTCGGACTGAAGACTTGGAAGTAAACACCCACTGCTGTGAGTGGATAACGGTTTTGCATATTATAATGAGTTTCAATTTACCAGTCGATGCACTTGGGGGAATTGTTTTGAAAACGTCCAAAGTTGTAAAATGGCAACCGGAATGATTCGACCATACATGTTTGACCCAGAGTCCGTGTGTTTGCACAATTCCTGTCAGATCCAATATAGACGGCAACATTGATAATAATAAGAAATAATTATCTAAAATCTAAAACCACCCCTGCCATCCCACCTCCCGTCCTCCATTGTTTGGTCAAACAGTCCTGCCTAACCTCACGCTGAGAAAAATCAATTCATGTCTTCTTACAGTTGTCTCTACTTTACAATGGAGACACAGGCAGTATTTTATCAGGGGAGCAATTCATAAAACATTTCTTACAGCAGGAAAAAACCTTAATGTAGACAAAAAACCCCACAAATATAAGAGTAAAAATAATACATGACATTGAAAGCAATATTTAAGTACATATACTATTCTATTTTTCTTGCTTCAACCCCTGTGAATTGTTTTGAGAGTAGAGCATCCACCAAAAAGCATAAACAAGGTTTCTTTCAGGAATACAGCTTGAATGGAGCAAACGAATTTGGTCATGAAGACGTGTTCATTAGTGTATCATATAATACGGCAGTAATCTCATCTGTGCACTGTTCAGTGAACATATATAATTACTATCAACAGATGTGCTGCATTTGCACCTGAGTAGCTTAATTAGAAATGTACCGCCTGCACTGGCAAATACACTATTATAGTTTAATATATTTATATTTCCTTGCTTCAATGCATTCATTTAAACCCGAGAGCATAAATGCAATTAAGGTATTGTAGGAACTTTGTAAACAAAATGTTAACTTTTATGCATGTATAATAAAAACAAATACACTTTTTAGAACAACCTCACTCTTAAAAAAAGTTCCATACGAAAATAAATAACATGTGGAACCTCTCTCAAATACGTTTTTACTATTCGAGATGAACGAATCATGAAAAGTGTTGATTATCGCATTATATATAGATCTATCCCCATCACATGAAAGGTTGCAGTAATGAACGTTGAGCAGATTACAGACTGTTTGTTAATCGCGTGAATGCAGTGATCTCATAATTTCACTGCAAAACAAAACAATAATAGCAATAGGATCCTTTGGAAGGTCATGCTATTGATTCTGTTGTCGATTTTTTTCTCGTTATACATAAATGTCACGAGAAACATAAATCACGTGAGTTAGCTCACCCTATGCTATCTACGACCAATTTGTACGAAATTCGTAGGAATGATAAAAAAGTGGCTAATTCGTACTAATACATACGACCTCGCTTGTACGAATTCGTACGATTTGTCTAAACCCACGTGATGGGTAGGTTTAGGGGCGGGGTCAGGGGTAGGCGATTCGAAACGAATTCATATGAATTGGCCAACTCGTAAAATATGTATGATTTAGCAAAAATCGTACTAATTCGATACGAAGTGAGGTTGTACGAATTGTAACGATTAGCCACCTCGTAAAATTCGCACAAATTGTCTAAACCCACATGATGGGTAGGTTTAGGGGCGGGGTCAGGGGTAGGTCATTCATTAAGAATCTGGTAACTCATTAAATACGTACGAATTAGCAAAAAAACGTACAAATTTGTGCAAGTGAGGTCGTATGAATTTGTACGAATTAGCCACCTCGTAAAACTTTTATATGAATCGTCGTAGAGATCGGGTTGGCTCACCATCTGATGATTTAGAAAACAAAAACAATTTTTTTTTAATTATGTTAAACATACAGTAGCTACAGCTACAGATCTATTACGTGTAATGAACAATCTAGCTAACATTTATAATGAATTTACTGCTAAAATGTTGAACACATGTAAGTAAGTTTCATAATGTACCTTAAACAACACAAAGACAAATAATTGTCAGAAAAAGTTCTCCTGCCTAGTAGTGACGTTGTACAATGATAAGGTTGTCATGTCACCATCAGTGTGTGATGAGTCAGAACTGTCCAGCTGATTAAGACAAACAAATATATATCTCCCTTATCATAACTAAAACATGCAGGGAAACTTCTGTAGAATCTGATGGTGCTTCATGATGCAACACAAGAGTAACTTCTTGCCCATTATATTCAATTTAACGCTCAAATCAAAAAAGAAAATGATGGTACAATAAGACAAAATTGTCAAAATTAAATTGGGGTTGCAGAGATTTTTAAGAGATTTCTACTTGTGAAATATAGCTTTATGTCATTTATTACACAGGTTCTTCCTAACCAATTCCTTCCAAAGCCTTTGTGTCTTGATATATGAGGAGATGAGAAGCATATTACACGTTTTGTCTCGAACTTTTGCTGTATTTCTTGTTTGCTTTTATTTTGTTTTGTTTTAATAAAATAGTATCTGCATTTGGATCCTCTCTGTCATTTCTGAAATGCCTCTTATAACAACAGGTTTGTTGAACAGGGATCTTTTGGAGAATCGTGGCAGATTTTCTACAGCACAGACACTAAAGCAGTAGCAGTGTTGTTGGGTTCAGTAAGACTTCACAGGGTGAAGAACTGCAGAACTGCAGCGAGCACAAAATGAGCTTTCTCTCCACTTCTGTGTTTTCTGGAGTTGTTCTTTTTTTGTGGTTATGAAGAATACAAAGCACTGCCAGTAATAACCATCCCTCACTTTACAGATTTCTTCTCAAATTTCCCAGGAAGATGTTGTCTATTTTAAACCAGCAGGCCTTGAAGTGAATCTTGGAATAGTTTACCCCCTAAAAATTAATTTTTTTCCAACCTTCTGTGACATTTGATGCTCATTTGGATTTCAGATTATCACTTCTCACTTCCACAGCATTCAGACTTTATTTTGATGGTCCCTTTTGAACATTCTGTTGACTATAAGTAACTTTGCAACTACTTGTCAACTAACTCTCATTAGAGTATTAGTAGACTTTCTGCGTAACATCTGCCAACTTGTGATGCTCAAAACAAATATTATACTGACTATAAGTAACTTTGCAACTACTCACGTAAAGGATTATTAGGAACACCATACCAACCATTCTAATACTGTGTTTGACCCCCTTTCGCCTTCAGAACTGCCTTAATTCTACGTGGCATTGATTCAACAAGGTGCTGAAAGCATTCCTTAGAAATGTTGGCCCATATTGATAGGATAGCATCTTACATTTGATGGAGATTTGTGGGATGCACATCCAGGGCACAGAAGCTCCCGATTCCACCACATCCCAAAGATGCTCTATTTGGGTTGAGATCTGGTGACTGTGGGGCCATTTTAGTACAGTGAACTCATTCTCATGTTCAAGAAACCAATTTGAAATGATTCAAGCTTTGTGACATGGTGCATTATCCTGCTGGAAGTAGCCATCAGAGGATGGGGACATGGTGGCCATAAAGGGATGGACATGGTGAGAAACAATGCTCAGGTAGGTTGTGGCATTTAAACGATGCCCAGTTGGCACTAAGGGGCCTAAATTGTGCCAAGAAACATCCCGCACACCATTACACCATCACCACCAGCCTGCACAGTGGTAACAAGGCATGATGGATCCATGTTCTCATTCTGTTTACGCCAAATTCTGACTCTACCATCTGAATGTCTCAACAGAAATCGAGACTCATCAGACCAGGCAACATTTTTCCAGTCTTCAACTGTTTAATTTTGGTGAGCTCTTGCAAATTGTAGCCTCTTTTTCCTATTTGTAGTGGAGATGAGTGGTACCCGGTGAGGTCTTCTGCTGTTGTAGCCCATCCGCCTCAAGGTTGTGCGTGTTGTGGCTTCACAAATGTTTTGCTGCATACCTAGGTTGTAATGAGTGGTTATTTCAGTCAAAGTTGCTCTTCTATCAGCTTGAATCAGTCGGCCCATCTCTCCTCTGACCTCGAGCATCAACAAGGCTTTTTTGTCCACAGGACTGCCGCATGCTGGATGTTTTTCCCCTTTCACACCATTCTTTGTAAACCCTCGAAATGGTTGTGTGTGAAAATCCCAGTAACTGAGCAGATTGTGAAATACTCAGACACCAACAACCATGCCATGCTCAAAATCGCTTAAATCACATTTCTTTCCCATTCTGTCATTCAGTTTGGAGTTCAGGAGATTGTCTTGACCAGGACCACACTCCCAAATGCATTGAAGCAACTGCCATGTGATTGGTTGATTAGATAATTGCATTAATGAGAAATTAAACAGGTGTTCCTAATAATCCTTTAGGTGAGTGTACATGTCAACTTATTCTAACCCTACCCTTTCCAGTCTAGTACTATGAGAGTAAAAACTTTGATATTAATGTAATGGATGAAAACTATGTCCACTTATACAGATGTTGGCCACAATTGTTGAAAATAAACAATTGAAAGGGATACAGTTGTAGGGACAGACAAGATAAAGTGTAAACTAATGTTAAACATGTTAAAATGACACGTGTCATAGCTACTAGTATTGATGGCTTTTGTTCATTAACGAGATGAGTGAGTGTTTATACCGTGTTAGCATAATCTTGCTTTATTAACTTGTCTCAATGAACAAATGGCTGCTATTTACCGGTTTGCTCAGTTTAGGCATTTCATTAATTGCTTCAGATTTATTTAAATTAAAAAGAATAGCAAACATCAAATGCAGGAACACAGCTGTTCCCTACAAGGCAGTGTAATTACAAACCGCATCACATATCCCAAGGTCCCAGAAGACAACAGCGCAGTTAAAAAAATAGAAATAAAGATAACAGCGCAGTTATTTCCTTCGCCAGCAGATGACACTAGAAGAATATGAGCGTGCCTGGATTTCATTAGGTCCATATTCAGTCTTCTGACAGCAGCTTACTGGTTCACCATGGACAAGAATCAGGTACAGATGACGGAGGAAGAGAGATATGTAAAACTAACAAGATGTATCAGTCATCTGCGAGGTTATTTATTCAAAGATTCGTCATTTTTCTTGTCACACTCTTGAATGGTTCATCAATGCTGAGCACTTAGCAAACAAATATCTCATTTTCACACGAAATTACGTCTTTCTCATAAATCACTGCGGCGATTAATTTGCATAAGACTCTAAAGTGCTGCGTGTACATTGGCATTGTTGGATTTATAAGCGATTAAAGCGGCAGCAAAGATGAATTTGTTTGTCTTGGTCTTAAGATGAAGGAAGTGCTTTGTTTGTAGAAAGTTGTTTATTCAATCCAAGAGCCTCTTTTACGGCAGGCTTTTCACGGTAAAAGACAGAATGGGGGAGAATGAAAAGGCAAAGGAAACAGACAGGAGGAGGAAGGAATGCTTAAGAAATCATTTCTGCGTATCCGTGTTTTACGCGACAGGCCTTGGTAGTTATTTGCTGGGAAACAAGGCATGTTTTGTTTAGTGGTTCCTGCGTGTCTTATTGGATGTGTGCCGTGGATGTACAATGAGCTGCAGCCTTCACATTCAGATTGAAAGGAATTCTTTTCTGCACTTTTCAATTACTGTGCTTACAGCGCTGAGGCAGAGCCGAACGCCATCGCCGTCCTCCCTCCTCTCGCCCGCCTGCCGAGTCTCGCGTCGGAGAACGGCATAAAGGAATCCGTCCTACAGAGGCTGAATGAGACATGTCACGCTAAATATTCTCCCAGACATCACGCTAATGAGGACAAGGGATTGATATGGTGGTCCGTACTGTGTAGGTGTTTTTCAAATGGAGCCTTTGTTATACAGCTCTCTGGAATACATGCTTCTGATTGGTCAATATACATTCATGTATATTGTAGGCCTACATGAATATGTGTAGCCTATAATGGTAAGTCTATTCTAACAAGGCTAAATCTGAATATGCATACTTTCCTAGGTAGTACAGAATAAGCTGTGTAAACTTAGCATCTGCTGGGAATGTTCTCAAAACTTTGTCTAATGTTGTGGCAGTTATCTATGAAAGCCCGTTTCCGCCACTGAATAAAAAATAATAATAATAACAATAATTGCGACTTATTAATCTCACAATTGCGAAATATGAAGTCAGAATTGTGAGATATAAAGTCAGAATTGTGTGTTATAAAGTCAGAATTGCGATATATAAAGTCAGAAATTGCAAGTGCGACTTTTTATCTCAAAATTCAGACTTTTTTCTCACAATTGCGAGTTTAAATCTCGCAATTTTTACATCTTGAAAAAAACGTTTTTTTCGAACTTTTCCCCCTCAGAATTTTTTAAATCTCAAAATTCTGACTTTATAACACGCAATTCTGACTTTATATCATGCAATTCATTCACATCTTACATCTCACATCTCGCAATTCTGAGACATTGCGAGATGTGAGATGTAAACTCGCAATTCTGAGAAAGAAAGTCAGAACTGCGAGATGTAAAAGTCCGAATTGTGAGATAAAAAGTCGCAATTACCTTTTTTATTAATTATTCTGTGGCGGAAACAAGCTTCCATAATTATATGTTCTGTCAAAGTTATGAACAAACATTTACATTTATCTGACGATTTTATCCAAAACGCTTTACAAGTATAATGGTCTGTGCTATATATGTCAGAGGTCGCACGCCTTTGGAGCAACTAGGGGTTAAAGAGCAACATGCAGGTTGGACACCCCTATGTAGCATAGTGTATGCTGACAATAAAACAACTAGATTTTCTTAACTGGAGTAATATATATTTAGCCATAAACGATATTTTGAGAAAAATTGTGATAAAATAACTATGAAGCACTAACCTGAAGTGACGATCGCCGAGGGAGTCTGTTCAAGTTCAAGATCAGGTTACAATGGATACTAACGACGAAACCGCGTTTTGCGATGTCGACGAATATGCCTATGATGGCCCACAGGCATATAATTATGAGCCTCGGAGGCGAGATAGAAGTCAGGGGGAGATCGGGGGTGGAATAATGGGCAGAGGAGAGAAGTAACGTTAGAGTTGTGGTGTCGAGAAAACCAGTGCCGAATAGGGCAAGTGATTTGGTGAGTTAGCACCATGGCTAACGCTGGTTCATCTACTGTATGGCTACTACCTTGGTGTTTTGCAATAAATCTGCTTCAGCAAACATACGTTCGACTTTGTTCTTGATTAAACATCCAATTAGATTGTCTTAATTTAAGCCAGCAACATATTGTCTTCTCATATTTCTACACTGACAGTGATTATGCAGTCCATCCAAGCTGGTTAGCACTATCTACGTTGACTAATGACCATGCCATAACAACAAATAAATGATGCTTTTCAACTGCAGTTAGTGATACCATTTAAAGCGAGTGAAATGTGCGCCACAAACGACCGAGTGTGTGTGGTAACAGACGTGGCAGTGAAGTCTGTGAAGTCTGCACAAAACTTACCCAAGACCAAAAAGCCTTGTTTTTCCTAGAAGGAAAATGATAGACACGATTTCCTGAAAAGCTGGAATTGTTGCAACAAGCACAAACACAATAATTTACCATTATGGCTTCTCTAAAACTCTCTGTCTCTCACTACTGCTCTAACTACATCAACACCACAAGGACCACAAGCTCATTTGTTTTCCTCGGGCTACATCATATGACGCGTTGCTCAGCGGGAAAGGCGTATTCCAGAGCCTTGCACATTTTCATCAAAATCTCTAGATCAAATGAGATTCCATTAGTAATTTCTACATGTGTATTTTTAAAAGACCTCTGCAGACAATTTAAAGTATTAATTCAGAAATAAATTCAATCTGCATGTTGCTCTTTAAGTGCCTTGCTCATTGGTGTCTCACAGTGGATTTGAACCTGGGTCTCTCACACCAAAGGCATGTGTTTTATCAACTGCCACACCATGAAACATTATTTCAGTAATGTTAAAGTCCAAATCACACAGCACCAACAAACGCGATAATCACCAGATGACAGCTCATCACTTCTAAGATATTCTATGACCAAACAAGTGCAGATTCAGTGAAAACAAGCTCAGACAGACACCGACAGGAGAAAAAACATTGATCTGTTTAAAGCTATCTGGTCTTTTCTGAAACGTTTTAGTTGAGGCCATTGGAGAGGAGTTGTGAATGCCAGTTACAGAAACTGACACTGGTAGGCTAATTGTTTTGTAAATATTAATGGACTGTTTTTTAGCATTAAGCTTTTTTTGTTACATCCATGTGCTTATTTGGTATAGCTGTGAAATACGTTGGGTAATAGGGTCAATGTTTGCAACAATGTAACTATATGTGACCTGATATAAGGTGAAATTGATATTGATGAGAATGTTCTCGCTGAGATGGTGTTCATTCTCCTGCTCCAGTCAAAACTGTTTGATAGAGGAACAGGCGGACCTCAGATGAATAAATGGGCTTCTCTCTGTACAATAACATAGTCGAGGCTTAGCTGACTGGTCAATAGTTGTACGAATAAAAATGATTTCAAACCCCAGATGGAAGCCCCTTCCATCTGAGAGCGCATGAGTTTTCAGCTTTAACCTGTTCCAGTAAGCTTCTCTGACGTTTGGACCCCAGTAATCATTTGAGAAATGAATAAATAAATAATGAATTTAATACATCAACCAAGAAATTGGATAGACATAGATAGACTATATTAATTCACAATTTGACAATCAAAAACAATCAGTTAATAGTGCAGTTAAATAAGCAAATTGGATTTGGAGCAGTAGACAAATTAAAAAATGCATCTGTGCTTTTTTTATTTATTTTCTTACCAATGTTTCTATTAGGTAATTATTTTTATTTTTCAAATGATTTGAAGCCACAAACCTTGTATACTTTGACAACCCCAGTGATTTCCCCAGTGCTGATTGTATTGTAGAAATGACTTTGTTTCCAAGTGGACTAATAGAAAACGGTCCTTAATTCTGGAATCAGCCAATCATATTAGAGCTTGCCAGATCAAGAAAGCGCTGTGCGCAATATTTTTCACGGCCTGTGAACCTGACATTGGAGGCAGGGAGAAAGTAGTAGAAGAGAAAAATTCAGAAGGCGTGCAGTTGCTCAAAGGAAATGAAAATTATGCAGCTAATAAACTCCCAAAAGCACTGCTATATGACTTTTGGTCCTGACATGGCTTAGCTTTGCTTTTTAGCTTTCTCTCCTGCGATACTGCGCCAGTTCTTCAAGATGCCTTTAGTGACAGAGGATGTTCTGCTGGTGATCTTCCTTTTATAGTCCTCTCTCTCCAAGACCATAATACTGTAATTTAACGCTCTCCGGTAAAGTGGTACACACACCACACCTTGGCTCCATCGCTCTGGATTTCAGCCATTTGGATGGAGGATTGTACGTGAGCCTCTAAATGCACACGTTTATAGATTTCAATTTCTGCTACAGTCCTTCAAGAGTCAAAGGTGCATCCATAAGCCTTTAAATCAGGGATGGCGAAGTAGATGGGAGCAGCTGTCAGACGTCTAATGCTGCTCGAAGGGACGTTCGGTGACAGACTCCAGACTGCTCTCACTCCGCTGAGCTTCGGACTCTGAGATATAATTACTGACAATCTGCCATCTGCTTTGAGCCTGCCTGAGACAGCACAGTATGACACAGAGGAATAGGGTCTCTGAGTGAAGGACCGTTTAGCACTCCATCAAAGGAAGGTGTCAGTGGTATAACTGAGAGATCAGGCAACATGGGTGAACAAGCAGTGGAAGTCTCACTATAGAGGCCAGAGCACTGTGTTGAAGATGATGAGGAAGTCGGTTGTTGAAAGGTTTGTGTCAGCTGTGGCTTCTCAAATAACTGGAAAAGTTTGATACGACAAGAAACATTCAGCGAGAATACATATATAGGACGAGAGTTGATTTTATCCATCCCCGGTGGTTGATTGGACGGGAGGGGGAAATGAATGAAATGTAAAAGCAGCTGCAAGTTATTCCCATTTTTATAAAAAGATTACGAAGAGAAATTTGGAATAATGTGCACCAATGAATATTTCACAATAAGACCAGGAATGTGCATTCGAAAAATCTATTTGGATTTCATAATGAGTTGCGGACTTTAAATTTAGCACTGTAAAGAGCTTTTGTCCAAATGGAAGAAGTGAATTTAAATTCAATAAAAGTTGGAAAGCTGTAAATGAGTTTTCCCAACATAAAAATACAATGTGGATTCAACTCGGTCGTCAAAAAAAGGGTCAAAGTGTTAAATTTTTGCAAGGACGAAGAGAGGCAGGAATCCACTTAAAGCAAAGTTTACTAAAAACAAAAGCAAAGATAATCCAATCTGAGGCCTGAACCAGGATCATGAACATGAAACATGAACATGATTTAAAATCAGGTACCATTACAGCTTTACAAATACACAAAGACAACATCCAACAAACTAAGACTGAAACACAGGGGTAAATATACACAGGATAACAAGAGGGACTGTGATTAATCACTAAGCAAACAAACAAGGTATCTACAGAAGCAAAGGCAAACAGGAAAGGGGAAGCATTACAACAAAGTGAACAAATACTGTATATTTAGCCTATATATATATATATATAGACAACGCATTCTCATCCTCAGGACGTCACCTAACTGATGTTTTTGACATTGCGTCTAAATGCGACACACATGACACCCTGTAGCGTCAATTTAACACGCTTCGGTTATGGGTAGGTTTACGTAAACGTGATTAATGAGAATATGTATGTATTACGGAAAGCGTAGTTCTATCATACGTACATTTAATTACGTTTTATACACGCAGAAAAAAAATACTAATTGACAGCACAAAAACATTTACGTAAACAAATCTACCAATGTATACATTTGTACGTATCACTATATATATTAAAATCGTAGCATTATGTTTTCACTCTATTGCATTCAGCTGTCTTATTAAGTTTTCAGTCACATTTATTAATATGATACTCATAAATATTAACATTTTGCTCGTTTCGCCTGCATGGTGTTAAACAATACAATATAAAACCTTAAAAATACATTCTTTACTCGTTAATAATCATTTTGTAATATCAGTTTATTTACTGTGAAACACAGAAAGTGTTTTCTCCTATAAAACACAACATAAATTCACAAAAGACATTAATTTTATTAGTTTGATGTAATCCAAATCTTTAGAAAGAGGACTGCGACTGCTACGCATCATCGATGTGAACGACTTTTGGTATCGGTTTTGACATTTGCAATAAATACATTATTGTGATTAAACTTGTCTGTTAGTTATGTTTTTCTTCATTATTGTAGCTTGCGTAGTTTTAAGGAATTGATAAGGGTAGGTTTAGGGGTAGGAGTAGGATTGGTGGCTCGAAATATATTTTAATGCTATATTGTTGTTAATAAAACTGTCATTTCCCAACACATCTGTCCATTACGTTTTATCCTTTTTATATTCTGTAAAAATAGGTATGTTTAGGTTTGGGATTAGGGTTATGGGATCTTACATTTATCTATAAAATGGTAAAAAGGGAAATTATACAGATATCTTTATGATATAGAATAAATAGTTAACGTTTTGTAGCTGTAAAAACTTAATAATGTTACGTTTAAATGTTGCAGATACGTCCATATTATACGTTTCAGCATCTATCCAAACGTACTAAAAAGTATGTTTTCTATCTTTGCAAAAAAACATAAAATACCTATGTATAAACAATGAGACCAGGCTGTTTAGGTCTGGGGTAGGGTTAAGGTTAGACCACTAGGAGGTGCCTTCTGGCCCATAAATCTGTGTCTCATATTGACGCTAAAGGGTGCCATGTGTGTCGGATGTTGACGCATTGTCAAAAGCGTCACTATATGACGCCTTGGGATGAGACCGAGCTGATACCAGAATGCCAGAAAACTTGATTATCTGGTTCAGACACCAGTTACAGGGACATACTGTTTCTCTTTGCAGCCTGCGCCTCCTTCGCCTTTCGATCTCCTTCAAACCTCCTGCTTTGTTTTTTCTTCTTCATCATCTTCAAATGCTGTAGCGTAATGAGGCATGCAGGGTAATTAGTAGCAACAGCAGTCACAACTGCTATACTCTTGTGTTCTTCTTTCACATATCTATTATTCATGCAGTCCAAGAGAGGGCACTGGTGACCCACACAGAGACCATCAAGCCTCCACAAAGCACAAGATGAGCTAAGCACACAAAGATGACGGGAGGTGGGGGGTAGATGGGTTCTGATGCTGATTGACTGACATGTAGAGGGAGAAGAGGGGGTGCTATTGTTGTGCACTAGATAAAAAATGTTAGTAGAGATGGAAAATGCCAGTTGATAAGAACATGATGAAATCTGCCGTAATCTGGGCTATAGAAAAATGGGGGTTGACTCCCCTCATTGACACACAAAAACAGAGATTTTTCTTAACCCTGCGATCCATTAAAACACAATAAACCAATCAAAAATGCTTGTAATGGCCCACATTCCAAGAAACATATCTTCTGCAAATATTAGATTTTCAATTTTCTATCGTGTTGGTTCAGATGTCTTTCCAGGGAAGTGTGTCAGAATGGATGTCAGAGAACTCAAGAGTGTTGCGTCTGTCCCTCAATCCTCTCAGCCTTGTGCAAACGGAGAGAAAGTCTCTACTTAAATTGGCTAACCACACCGAAGGAGGATTTGCCTTTTACACCTGCATCCGTGCTGCCGATTTTGTGGAGTACACTTCAGATCCACTTCATTTCTGTAAACTGGTTCTTTGAAAAGTTTGTTTCAACGGGCCAGTTCAAAAATGATTCAGTGGATTTGTACATCATCACAAAATCAGACAGCGATACATTTAACATACGCTTAAACACTCAATAATGTAATTGTGGGAACATATTGGTATTTTTTTTATTCATTGTATTAATACAATTTATTAATCTATCTATCTGTCTGTCTGTCTGTCTGTCTGTCTGTCTGTCTGTCTGTCTGTCTTGTCTGTCTGTCTGTCTGTCTGTCTGTCTGTCTGTCTGTCTGTCTGTCTGTCTGTCTGTCTGTCTGTCTGTCTGTCTGTCTGTGTGTGTGTGTGTATTCAATCCTAATAACATTTAAAGAGTGTGCATATTTAATTTTCTTTAATCTGTCATGTTAGTAAGTGACAGATCTTTGTTCAGTGCACTCTAAAAATGCTGCATTGTTTTAACCCAATTTTGGGTCAAACAAACTCAAACATTGGGTTACAGTTTTTCTCAGTCGCTTTGGTGCATTTCTCACATCGCTATTTACATTTGCACAACAGTTAGTTCAACCTCCACAACATTTTGTCTTTTGTGCACATCATAGTAGCAGTTTCTCATTCCTTCCAACAAATTGCAAATGCTTTTGGACATGCATCAATTGCTTTCATACAACTCTCTGCTGTTTTATAACATTATCATTTGCTTATGTCATATCAGTCCAAATTAACTATACTTGTGAATGCTGAATAGTCATTCCATATAAAACTAATAGTCCTCATTTCATTGCTTGAGTCATCACATACAAAAATGTTGAACTAGTTGTCAAAATCCATCAAGCAAATTTTATTTTTTTATTTTTTTATCTTTAAAAAAACATTTTGTATCCTAAATTGAACAATTTCTCACAGGCGAACCTCAGCTTTCACTGATGAGAAGAGATATGCATGAATGACTTACAGTATATGTATGTTGTATGTTCAGTTCCAATATGTACTGTGATATTGTTTACAGTTGTGCACCGATCTACCCAAAGGGAGTTTATGTTTGTTGTAAATAAGGGTGTATTTTTTCTTTTGCACAATGCTCTGAACAAATTATAGAATTGCATGAGACCATGCAGTAAAAATGTCTTGGACTCAATTACTGTACCTCACTAAATACAGTAATGTGAAACTTTACTGTAGTTTTCAAATGGCTGTGCAAATAGTTTATAGGACTGTCTTGAGCATTTTCAGGTATTGTCACCAAGATCTGACTTTTTTTCCATTGTCAAACACTTACAGAGTAAACTGTCATAATGAAAACATGACAAAGCCATTTGACTATCTTGTTCATAAACATTGGTGTTAGGACTTTTCATCTTGATGACACTGACACTTTCATTGACATGAATACTTGCTTCTGAGGAATGAGTTATCCATTTTGAGCAAGTGACACACTTTTGCAGGTTAGCAACTAAGTTCTGCAATTTGTACTAATTGTTTTGAGAACTGCATTAACTGTTGTGGAAATGTAAATAGAGATGTGAGAAATGTACCAAAGCGACTGAGAAAAACTGTAAAAATGTAACTTAAAAATGTAACCCAATGGCTGGGTTTTTCCATATTTGACCCAAAATTGGGTTAAAACAACAGCATTTTTTAGAGGGTGAGTTGCTAATTTGACAACCAATAATCTTAATCTGTTTTTATTTTATTAATTATTCATTAATTAATCTTAATCTTAATTAATGAATAAATCCTTTTAAAATGATTCATTGAAAATGAATTCCACAAACATTAATGATAATACGAATTGATTCACAAAAATGCTGGGTTGTTTGAACCCAAATTTGGGTCAAATATGAACATTTGAAATTAATTTTTAACCGAACATTTGGGTTTGTCCATATTTTACCTAAATTTGGGTTCAAACAACCCAGCATTCTTTAGAGTGTAATAAGCATAATAGAGAACCTTAGTGATCCATGATCAAATCAAACATCACTTCTTTAGCACACTACCAATGAAAAGTGTAGATTAATTATAAATTATTATTTAAAAACAAGACTTTACCAATGCATTAATTTCATCAGCATATAAGAATGATTTCTTAAGGATCATTTGACACTTAAGACTGGAGTAATAATGCTGAAAATCCAGCTTTGATAAGTTTAACATTTAATATAACCGTTCTTTAAAAATGTAGTAATATTTTATAATATTACTCTTTTTACTGAAGTTTAGATCAAATAAATGCAGTTTTAATGAGCAGAAGAGACTTATCAAAACATTAAAAACATCCCAATTATTCCAAACTTTTGATTGCTTGTGTATATCCGGCTGATTTTTTGGGTCTGTGTCCAATGGCGTGCTTGATGTAGCTTTGATTTAGTGCTTGAAAAGCAACTTTCTTTCCCTCTTCTTAAACCCAATCCTGACAGCCTCAACCCAACCGCTTTTTACTTTGCTAGTCACCAAGTGAATGACCTATATGAAATTGTGTGAACACGAACAGCAAAGCTTGTCTTTACACTCAACCAGACACTTTCAAATCCTGTCTCATATCCCAGCACACCGACTGGTTCTCTCGCCTCATAAAGGCCAGCGAGTGGATCAGCACCGTGTGGCCGGTGAATGACCACTTTGAATCTACATGCTCATTGGCAGATGAGTCTTCAGCTCTATGTAACAGACCTTTGCATTGTAGCACCTTACCCTGTCGCGGGGCTTAAATCACGCTTTGTTGTTTCTCACCCAGATTTTTCAGATGCCACATGTCACTCTGTCAGCATATCCCATGATTCATTACTCACAGGAAATGAGGTCTGTTCTTTCTGTGGTGTGATCAGCATGATGATGCGTTTGCAGTGTGGGGTTGTCACACA
This sequence comes from Hybognathus amarus, assembly GCA_030378365.1. Classification (NCBI taxonomy): domain Eukaryota; kingdom Metazoa; phylum Chordata; class Actinopteri; order Cypriniformes; family Leuciscidae; genus Hybognathus; species Hybognathus amarus. The sequence continues at coordinate 403,209 of JAQIUQ010001762.1, read as the reverse complement.
ATCAAATGCACTTCATGAACTATAAGAGAAAAAGTCAGTCGTGTCATTGAGGTCGTGCTGAGTTTGAAGCGCAAAGCATTGAACCTTTTCATAACACTACAGAATAAAGTCACCTTATGTGTACTTTCTGAAAATGGAGATGTCAGAGAAGAGATAGACTGTAGAAAAATCCATTTTGTGGATGCAGATGGAAAATGTCTATACAGTAAGCTCTGTTCCAGAAACTAGTGAGCTTCCCATGTAGGGTGCGTTTTATGTCATCGTGATGCTCTAAAAGGGACTGCCTTCAAAGATACCTTGTTTTGCTGAGTTTTTTTTTTAAGACAGCATTGCATTTATCATCTGTGATCAGAGCAATTCCTGAATGCATTCTGACATTTTTCATCCAAGATGGCAGATTATAAAAAAAGTTATAACTTGCCTTCTTTCAAAGTGTATTTATATTTCATTCAACCAATATAGAATGAATCATTCAGTATTTGTCGAATTAAATATAAATATAATTTTAAATGAACTTTTTTTATGTCTGTATGCTATGTGCTGCTTTTCAGAGTATAATATATGCATATTTTTAACTAAATTAAAATAAATTGAAGTCTCCTGTGAGCTTCTCCAAATAAATACCTCAACCCTGTAAAGCCAGATATGTAAAATAATGGTCAGAAAAATCTATTTAAAAAAAAAGAAGTACATGAAGACAGACGATCAGGATCAGGAGTCTAACATAAGCAGTGTATACTGCAACCATAGATTTCCATATTAAAGGCTAGATGTCTCAGCCGCGCTGCTGGCCAATGGAGGTAGACATCTGCTCCTGGCGGCCATCTTTTTTACAGGCTCGGTCACTCCTAACATTGTGTTTTAATGGTGCATGTACTATTATTGGACTAACAAGGACGTTTTCAGTTCTGAAACTTACAGGATATTCGTATAATATGATGACGTCTTAGATGTCAAAAGCTCAAGGAAAATTTGATTTCTCAGTTTATCACCCTTTAAGAGATGAACGAAGAAGCCTGATGGATCATGTTTGAAACGTACATTTTAACATGATTTTATGCTACATGGATAATCAGCTAAACTTAAGTATCTTCCAGGGCAGTATCTTTTACTAACACTGTAAAAGCAAAAGACACATGAGCCACATCCTAAGTGTAGCCTTTTTTTTACAATTATACTAAAAGCCGTGTTACTTGCTAGAAAAGTAGAAAAGTATCAATCACATGCTTGTAGACAACAGGTTTTTCAGAGAAGTTGAAACTCAAATACAGTTGTTTACAGCACATGTGTAAAGTTAGGAATTATTTATGAAGCCAGCAGAGTCGAAAGAGAAAAGAAGTGAGGAATATGATCTCAACATCAGAAGCTGTAGCCTCCTGTAGGTCTGAACTGATAACTAACACTCTTTCATTCTGACAGAGCTTAGATGATCGCTGACAGTTTAAAGTGTTTCATGCGCTGAACAGGGCTAATGGAGCTTTTTAATATTTATTATTCATGAGTGGCAGTTTCATCATTGACAATTTCTTTTTGTGAAGTGTCTAAATAAGAGAGAAGTAGTTTCATAACAACAAAAACACTTCAAGGAGTTTTATGATTAAAAATATTAAATGTAAGAATAAAGCATTCTCTTCTGTCCAGACACACACAAGTACAATATATTAGGTATTCCATATCTGAAAACAAAAAACAAAAAAACTTTCCTCTCCCACCCACACTAAACGCCAAACATAAGGTCCTTTATCATTTTGATGTTATTGCTCATATATTTATCTTAAACAGTAATGACAGTGGAAAACAGAAACCTCCCCAGGCAGATATCTAAAGAGATGCACTCTCATTTTCTCTCTCTCGCAAATGATGATCTTGTCCTCCCTACTTGTGACCGCAGATCTCTGGCTGTTTCTATTTATGATGGCCAGCACTCATCTTAAGACACACACTCCTACAGAAATGTCAGAGGGCCATTGAGCATCTAAATAAAGTGTCCTCCAAAGGGAATAAGCATTAATTATTCCATTCTCAGCAAGAACTTAGATAGTGTGTGCTTGGTCAAGCCCTCTCCATCTACTTAAAACAAAGTGTATTAAATACAAAGTCTATTTCTTTGTTTCTTTTTTTTCTGCTGCTGCAATTTGATTACCTGACAATGTATGAATTAACTGATAAAATGCCTACATTCAGCCCAGTCTCATCCCAATTCGTCATATAACTGACATTTTGGGACGTCTTTTGACCATTCGTCAATATACGACTTTTCAGGGCCCCCTTAAATGTCAGTAGATGACGTTATGGGATCCTAACTCTACCCCAGACCTAAACCTAACCCTAAACCCAACTCGTCACCTAACTGACGTTAAAGGTAAAGTGTCAGTTGTATGATGACCTGGGATCATCATCTACCGACGTTTAAGGGGGCCCTAAAAGTTGTATATTGACGAATGGTCAAAAGACGTCCCAAAACGTCAGTTATATGACGAATTGGGATGAGACTGTGTTACTACATTCAATGCACTTTGGATAAAAGTGTCTGCTGAATATGCAGGTGTAATGTCTGGAAAACACTGCATGTATGTATTGATATTTATTTCATATAACCTCCAGAGGTTCGAAGGGGGCCTCGACCAGCCTTTCGAGAACCACTGCCGGGTCCCATGTGGGAACTCCAGGTCTCATCCTCCAAACCTCACGGAGGAAACATACGACCAGCTGATGTCTCCCCAGAGGCCCATCATCGGGGTAAGATCAGCGAAGAAGTGATCTTGGAGGAGCTCCAGCACTGAAGCCAACCGGGCCGTTAATTGACCTATGGCTAAGCCACGCCCTCAACACGATGAGCCAATCACAGTGCGCAGCTAACCCAATCCACTCTGACATTCTCTGCTTCTATGTCCATTGAAATCCATTGCCGTTAGTCAGTTTTCTTGTCATTTTAAGTTTAAAATGGCGAAATGGTGTGCATGGGGTACATGCAACTCCAACACTAGGTTCCCGAGCGGCTGGGCCACAGTGTGTATTTATTTTACCCTTTCCCAAGCCACATCTCAACCGAGATAAGTGTCTGCTCTGGATTAAGTTATGCAGTAGACCACAACACCAACTAAACGTGGATGAATTAAATAAGGATGTCTACATTGTTTGGCATCCTAAAACACCATTGATAATGCAGACTGAGACTCTCATAACTAAAAAGATGTTTGAGCCCTCTTTATTGTCCTGGTACAAATTAATGCTTTTTCTTTGTTCAACGAGCAGTTCATGGGTTGAAGTTCTTAATTTTGATCTCTCAGAGAGCACGAGATTGATGCATTTAACCTTAAAATGTCCAACATTTTCTTGCGGGAGCATGCCCCCGAACCCCCTAGAGGAACAGAGTCCACCCAACATAGTTTTAGACATTTCTATGGGAAAGAACGACCATTTATGAACTTTACTCCAGCATAGTACAAAAAAGTTCCTTTTAAATCAGTAAAACTGTATCGGCTATTAAAATCAGGCCGCCGACGAGGGCCGGTGGTCTACGAAATTTCCTGGTAGATTTTTTGGTCCCACTCAGCATCAGTCCAAACAAGACAGGTTATGACATCACGTGCCCATGTGGATGTCCATCTCCTCTCACAGAGAGCAAGACAGTGAACATTTCAGATCATTAAAATCATCATAACCAAAAATTAATATGAGTTCAGGCATGAAGCCAAAGGTGTTCGATCGAGTGCTCTTTATAGATACTCTCAAGGGTTTCTGCACGCACACACACACACACACACTCTGCCACGTTTTCACCCCTCAGTGGTGGCAGATGAGGTCTGCCTGCCCACATGACTACTCAACTACAGCTGTCTTATTCTGGCACTTCCACACCCGACGGGCACAGCCTGACGACAGGAGACGTGCAGGGTCACAGAAGGTCACAGATGCGCGGAGCACAGCCGAGGTTTCACAGACAGACGGGGGATTTCACTGAAGATGGAGGAAGGGAAGACCGCTGTGAGGCCGCGGGGTGAGTCTGGAGTTCACAAGGGGCCGATGAACAGTTTAATAATGTCTTAATTGCGCCCCGAACGATGCTATCGACTTATCGACGCTGAGGCTGGAGAGGTGTGGCTGAGTCAGTGGACAGGACAGCATGAGTCCAGAATGCATGAGTCAAAGCTGACAAACAGAATAACCTTTAACGGCGAACCTGCTCAACATCAGCATGTGTAGATGCTCAAACAAAGATATCAACACCACAGCATCAAACGCTAATGCTGTGGGACATGAACAGCTGCTCCCAGAGGGACTGGGATGTTTTCTACAGCAGCTGAGCACAGGCATTTCATTCCTTTTGTTGGTTTTGAGTACTTAGTGGAGAAAACTCATTTACTTTCGCATAGTTAGTGCTTAAAGTGGTACTCACGTTGATGCAAACAAACTACTATTCGGACTCAGAAATAAAATGTTAGAACTATGTTTCTAGGCAAAGGTTGGGGAAAATTTTCCAAATTATGGTGATAACGGACAAACAATCAATCTTGCAATACCATATGTTTGTGTCTAAATGCATAAAATCAAATAAAATCAAACAATAAATAAAATCATAAAAACATTACTCAGTTGCTTAAAATGCTACAAGTGAATTAAGGCATCACAGCATAATTATGTATGGTATGAAAAAATGAATTCCGATTTTGAGATTTGCTTATGATTGCATTTAACAGTGTATAATTTAATTATTAATTACTGTTTTAAAGAATAAGTGAGCTTTAGGTGACAGCAAATGTAATCTAAATGTACTGTAAAAAATAAATGAGCAAGCACAATGAATTACTTCTATATGTTTAATGAGTATTTTTTGTGACTTTTGTGAATAGTTTTAATGCATGTTAAATCGAAAAATAAACCTGAAATTGCAATATGGCTTATTATTCGTATTGTTATTTTATAGTCATTTTGATATATAAGCACAAATACAGCATGGCAAACAGATTTTTTTAATCAGATTTTAAAATGTGATTTTAAGTAAATCAAAATGTTTTTGCACCAAAAAATAAATAAAAATAAAAAAACAACCTGAATCACGTGTTTCCCCCCCAATTCACATAGCCCTAGAGTTGCCCTAAAGTTGTTGTTTAAATTTCACTGAAAACCTTCCCAATGTGACAATTTGCCCTTTAGCAGAGTTGTTGTATTTAAGACCAGGTCATGAAAATTATATAGTACATATATTATAAATCCTCAGGACTCATCTTGCTAGATATGTCTGCTGCTTTTGAGACAGTTAGCCACCAGATCCTCCTGTCAACCCTCAAGATAAAATGCATCTCAGGAACAGCACTCCAATGGTTCAAGTCTTACCTCCCACATCTGTCTTTAGGGTGTTATGGAGGGGTCAGGTGTCTACGTCACAATGTCTAACTTACTGGGGTGCCTCAAGGCTCGGTGCTTGGGCCACTTCTCTTTCTCCATCCACACGTCATCACTAGAATCTGTCATTCAGAAACATGTTTTTTTTCCTATCACTGCTGCTGATGACATACAACTCTACCTCTCATTCCATCCAGACGATTTAACGGTAGATACTCACATCCTGGCTTGCCTGACAGACATTTATTGCTGGATGAAGAACCACCAGCTTCAACTCAGCCTTAAATAGACAGAGCACTTCATCACAACTTCTCTATTCAGCTGGATTCGTCAACCATAACTCCATTCAGGACAGCCAGGAATCTAGGACTTCACTTTACAGACTTCACAGACCACATTGCTAGAACTGCCCGGTCCTACAGATAGCATACCCCTCTACACAACTCCATATTCAAGCGTTTGTTCTATCCAGACTGGACAATTGTAATGTTCCCTTGGCAGACCTGCCAGCATCAACTGTCAAACCTTTGCAACTGATCCAGATGCTGCAGAAAGAGTGGTCTTTAATGAGCTGAAAAGAGTCTACACCTCACATCAAAAAATTGCATTGGTTGCCAAATGCTGCTCGCATCAAATTCAAGGCACTGATGTTTGCCTACAGAACAACCACTGGCTGTACACCCCTAAATCTTGACTCGTATATCTTTATTCTTCAGACCAAGATGCCATACAGAATCATGAGTTTTGCAAGTGAATGGCGCCTCGTTATGTCATCTCAAAGAGGCACAAAATCACTTTCACGGACCTTTACCTTGACTGTTCCAAGCTGGTGGAATGACCAGCCTAACTCAACCTGAAAATTGACTGTTCTATTGCTCTCTTCATTTGTAAGTGGCTTTGGATTAAAGTGTCTGCTAAGTGATTAAATGTAATTGTAAATATGTTCAAGTCCAAGTTAAGATCTAGTCAAGAGCCTAGACTCGAATGAACTGATTTCAACTACAACACTCACCCAAATAGTGTGACAAAATATGGTCCACATTTAGGATTATAATCATTGATAGGTCATGAATAGTTCAAATGAAGTGTGAAAAGAAGCCCAAACATTTCATCTCAATTCAAACGGATTGTCAACAACTCTTTGTTCAGTTCATCTACAACAGGCCTGAAGCTGGTGCACAGTTGAGAATTGTCATTACTTAACAGTGGATGCTGCTCACCTCTGTGGCTCTTGAGATATCAGCGTCTCTCTCTCTCTTCTCTGCAGTGTGTTTTAGTCCTGCTGCTTTCAAGGTTCAGTGACTGTAGGAGCCCTAAATGTGACTGATGTGTGGAGCAGCCTTTCACAGCAGTGCTAAAACTCTTGCTTGACAGGCCAGTGACACACAGAAACAGACACTCTTAATACCACATCACACAAACATATATATATATATACTTATATATATATCTATAACTTATAGATGTTGTTCATGGCCTTGAGGTCAAAGCTTGGTATGAGTCATCATTGCCCTCCTGTGGCCAGTTCTGTTATGATATAAACTAATTTATGGAGACTTCAGATACTTTGAGGTGATATTAGGTATTTTTTATTGATTACATTTTCAGTTTCCACTACAGAATAAAAAAGGGTATGTGCATCTATCTCTTACTTTTTCTCCTCACAATTAGATTTTCTCAGAATTGCATGATATAAACTTGCAATTGCGAGTTTTAAAGTCAGAATTGCTAGATATAAAGTGGAAATTACCTTTAAAAAAATGACTCAGTGGAAAACAAGCATTCATAATCAATAGCTTAAAGGCACCAAAGGTTCACCAAAAAATAGACTTCAGGTAAAACTTCAGAAATCTCAGTGTAAACGAGTGACGTGCAAGTTGGTCCAAATAAACTGGCTTCTGACCCAATTTTCCAGAGCAAGCGTTTTGCGAATGCCAACCGAAGAACCGTAACAGAGTGTGAGATTATAATTACAGATGACTCGGTAAAGCCGGTTCATAGTCCATTCTTTCTAGGAGACAATCGTTTTCTTTATCATGCACTTTTGACTTTACAACTTTGTAGAACATATACATTCACAAACAGCTGCATGGAAGGGAATATGAAAAATTTAAAATAAATAAATAAATAAAAATAAAACATAATGGGGCCGTTTAATGAAGGAAAAGAAAAAGAAAACAAAACTTTTGGATATCCTACTGCACAATATTGTTTTAATTACCAGGAAGTGTAAGCGACATCAAACCACCCAGATCGACTAGTCAAGATCATCCCTCAAAACCTTCTGTGCGCGCTAAGAAGAAGACTTGAGTGAAGCCACATGGAAGGGTGACACAAATGAGGCCATTACTCAGAAATAACTATTACTAAAACATGTCTGGAGTTTCCGAAAATGCTTGGAAGTCAGTTTGGGGAGATGATTTTTGTGGTCATTTACTGTAAGACCGGAATGGAGCTTTTAAACAAAATTTCAAAGTGATATGTGAGCAACAAATCTAAAATCATACCTAATTAAATATTGCTGCAGGGAAGTATGGGGCGGCGTTGAAGCACCATGCTGAGGATCTGCTTTTCATCAGCAGGGACCGACAGTATTCTTAAAATAAAAGGAAGCCTGGAAGAATACAAAATACAAGGAAATTGCCTGCTGCAAGACAACCTTTTTTTTGGTCTGCCAAAAACTGAAGCTTGAGAGAAATTCATTAGTATACGCACCATCGCATGCGGCAGAACTGGCAAAGCAATGAAAGGTTGACCACTGGGTGTAAAAACCCAATATCTCATTCCCTTTGTCTAAAGAAAAGGACAACTTCTCATTTCGATGTCCACAAAATGTTCGTATCAGTCTTTTGCTACATTCACAACTGTATTCACCAACAAATGGGGCTCTCAGATTGTTCTGTTTATCTATACTCTTGCATGCAAATTTCATGTCAGTTTGGTTGTAAAATGAGGTTTTTAGTCTTGAACTGTATACACAAACACATTTATCACTCCAAAAAAGTATTCTGCTAATTTGAGCGTAGCCATTGTTTCCAACATCTCGCATCTTCATTTACACTTTCTAAAACGATTTCATTTTTCTGCATCGAGGCAGTAACCAAACCAGACTCAAGATTGATGTGAGGGAATAAAAGTCCGCCTTCCATCTGTGTTGCCCATGTCTGAACTATATTTGCCATTTTGACCTTTGGTGAAATGGATTTGTCAGCCTGACCTGAAATCTCATCAATAGCACTGCACCGACTAAAGCGGGGCTGCTCACATTCTATTTGAGCGTCGATTTTTTCCTCGTTTACAGAGCACAGAGGTAAAAATTGTGAAATTTATACTGGAGTTCAGTCAATACGCAGTAATATCCATCTCTTGATATTCAGCATGTAAATTGAATTGTATCAGACCAAAATCTGCAACTACAAACAAGTACATTTTGACTGAATACAGTCATGTGAATTTAAATCTCAGTAACCCATGATGAAATTACTCATGGCAGACTGCAAATGATGATTTTTCTATAGCATTTACTTTTTTACTTGCATTTTCCAAGTGATAATCGTTTCAAGGGTAAATACTGCACCATTTTTTAAGTGTGGGAAATGGCTGCCATTTCAGCTAGCGCAACCTAAACAAAAATTACTCTGAGTATACCTTTGAAAGAGCTTACCATTCAGCTTCTTATCAAGAGTTCCTTACTCTCAAATAGCAAACTCACACAAAATCTAAAGTTGATCAGCTTTTATTGTATTTTTGTACAATGACAAAACATAGTTTTCTTGGGAGAAAATCCAATATCCCACAAGAGACACCATCAAAGTCTAACCTTGTGACTCATTCAGTCCAGAATGAACTGAAGCCAACAGTGAAAGGTGAAGAGAGAGCTCCAAAAAATTCAATACAGCAAAAGGACTCTCTGATCTCCTGAGAGAAAGTGAATGAGAAGAAAGCAAACGAGATCGAGTAAAAGAGGGAAAGGCTCTGAAATAGGGTTCAGGCTATGTGTGTGCCTGCATGTGCGAACTTTGTCGAGGCTGACATTGTGCGTCAATCAGGCATTATGCAGTGACTGCTGTGCTTTCTTTTTTTTTCATCATATAAAGTTTGTAATGGTGTGATTCACCTCATAGCTGGTTGGCTTGGTTTATGGCACTTTAACAAAATCCATTTAAGAATCCCTATGGCAAATAATAATAATAATAATAATTCTCAAGAATTGCCGACCCAATCTCTAAATGACCCGCACCTAAAACTACCCTTTACTGGGATTTAGACAAATCATAAAATCCATACGAATTTGGTCGTTAGATAATTGGAAATCCATAAAGCCAGCTAGTCAGACTGGAACTGCTGATTTTTGCCAGCAATATGCTTTAGACGGTCAGTAAACATACTGTGGGTGTTTCTCAAGTGTGCCGTCTCAGACCGAGACTGTTAGCTTGTATCAGCTGAAGAGGGATCATTTGTTGACATTTCCCTCAAGTTCCCATGCCCACATGAGAGTTCTCTCTAAAAAAGATCAGACTGGCTCTTTGGCTCTTTACAGAACATAAATATCTCCATTCTATCAAGCATGAGTCATTTGCCAGCAGAAAACATCTTAGGTTACAACTTTAACCCTAGTTCCCTGAGCAGGGGAACGAAACAAAGCGTCGGTGACACTTTGGGAACGTCCCTCCCCGCCGTGATTGTGTCTGAAGCACTTAGGTCAACTAGGCCGGGTGATATCATAACCAGGAAGGTATAGAAGCACATCCAGATTAGAACCACGCTAGCTTTGAAAAAGTCCGAAGCAAGTTGATCACACTGATGTAGGAAGTATGGCAAAGTAATGCATCGTCTCAGGGAACTAGGGTTATGCGTCAATGACTCTTTGGGAATGAGAATGCCCAACATGCCTTATGAACCAGAGAATTTCTATGAGCACAACTAAAACAAGAGCACCTGTGAACCTGGGTAGCACCTAGGTCGAATTTGTAAAACCTTACGAATGTGAGCGCAGAGGACCAGCCTGCTGTCTTGAGGAACTTCCTGTGTTGAAAGAGTTGACTAGTTGACAAAAGTGCTACATACGCAATCATGCAGGGGCGTTCCCAAAGCGCCATCGACGCATCGCAAATTCCCCTAAAAGAAAAGTCTCGGTTACATATGTAACCCTCGTTCCCTAAGTACAGGGAACGGAGACGGAACTCCCCGACGACACGTTGGAGTTCCCAGGACGAAAGGGAACGTCTCGGTTACGTATGTAACCCTTGTTCCCTGAGTACAGGGGAATGGAGAGTGTATTTGGAATCCCAATTCGTCAGGGAACTCCCCGACGACACGCTGGAGTTCCCAGGATGAAATGGAAGTCCTTTTTCTGACCTTTATGTTTTTCACAAACACATTGCATTCCTTATTTCTCTATCTATCTTGCTGGGATGCTGTTGGATCCATTGCATAGTATTTTAGGTGAGTATGGCTAATGTTGTTTCTTGATCCAAACTTCTTTTCCCTATCAATTTATTTCTTGTTTTCAACATTGCTATGATTTTTGTCATGTCCCCACTATTTTTTTACCAAAGCTGATTCTGACCCCCCTCCAATCCCCGCAAATCATTAACCAGAAGTATCAAGAAAATCATGGCTTTGTGGCTACTGCACACTGTATGCATTTCAATCGCAATGACTGTTAAATGTGCTAGTATTACAGGAAGCAATGTCTCTGCTTACTATATGTGCAAAAAAAAAAAAAAAAAAAAAACATGGCGGATGCTGAAATCTGATAATGCCCTAACATTAGTACAATTTAAGCTATTTATGTATTTCTTTCTTCTAGCTAGCTTTTCAGCACAAGTGTTCATTGTATCTGGTTGCCATGTGAACTTGCTATATGCACTCACTGCTGCATTTGTTGAAGCCCTTGAATATCATATATCCTATGGAGTTACAATAATCTTAGGTGTTAATATCATCTCATCGTCTCAGATCATCAGACTCTCGCACTCCCTTTTCCTCAACTTCACCCAATGAATAAAAAAAATGTTGTCTCTCGGTAGAATCTTCTTTGCAAGGTCAGTGTGTCTTAGTGTAGGTTAGAGGAGGGTAATCGATACCTGAGGAGAGGAGTTGATGTGCCTCACTCTCTCACAAGGACACACAGGCCAGAAGTTATTTACTGTGGAATAAAAGTGATACATTAAACAAATTCACTAGTTAAAATTCCATTGCTGTCTCAGAAAAAAACATCAAAGACAGAATTAAGTTTGGGGCTGAACATGGGAAGTTTGATTCAGAGGTTCAGCAGAGCTGTTGCACGAGTTGCATGGTGAAACTCCAGATCAATCTGGTCAGATATGGTTAAAACCACTAAATATTTTGCCCTTTTGGCTTGGCCAATTTTTATTTCCCAGGAGTGTGTATAAGTCAACACTAAGTCTGTCAATCTCAATGTCAACACAAGCACCACTGAAAGTGCTTAAAGTGACACCTGTACAATCACAATTACTAACACTCTTATATCATGGGATATTTGTAAATGGTCCATGTTTTAAAGCATTGGATTCTTGAAGGCTACGGTAATGTACCAGTAAAAATGCAGTGACCTGAAACATTTGTTTTATCATTCTGTGATTTTTGTATTTATGTGGGATGCCTGACAGTTGCCTTGAGCTGTTACTTTGTGCAGCAACAATAATAAAAAGAGAAATGTCATGACCATGGAATTGTCTTCGAATGTTTGTGCATGCATATTTTGGGATGTAAAACTATACAGTGGTATGCATAATGTATTTTTTTTATAAATGAGTAAAATCAATACAACATGTCACATTCTGAACTCCCATTGGTAATGCAATGAAAAACCGAACAGTTGCTTAAAGTTCAAATATAATCTAATATAATCTAATATATATATATATAAATTCCTTGGTTTCTAAGACTAAAACATGTATATTCCAGTCATTTTTGATGTTTACACAGCTTCCAGATTAAATATGTTGGGGATAGAATGAACAAATACATTTGAACACTTTTTTCCACTTAAGATGACTTAGAAAATATGGCCCAAATATCCTAAATTAACCCTATACAGTATTTATAAAATGGTTAGTTCCAGACCAGTCCTTGATTGTGATTGGTAAATAGCTGTTATATTCAAGACAAAACACTGCTATAGCTTCACCCAACGGTTCTATTTATCACTATACAACACCCCATAGCAACCGCTCTTAGCAGCGTAAACAAGTTAGACAATTGTCAGTTGTGTTTTGCTTCTCCGTGTTCACAACAAGTTTCAACCTTTTAAAAAGTTTTCTCTACTGACTGACTGACTCATAAAGACAGTCTTTGCTAATCTAAAGGTAAAATAATGTAACTTCTGATGCTGTTCACGGTCAGGGGTTATTTTTCCCAACGGAAGAAAAGCTTTTAGTGATTTACTTCATGAAAGTTGCATTGAAACACGTTTAGGGCTTTAATATTTTTATTGTGTGGTTACTGTTTTATAAAAGCAATAAGGTACTAGAGGCCGTGCTGTATCGTGAATAAGTCGTGGCTGAAGGGCGTTGGCATGACATCTCACAAGATTCCTTTTGCCATTACTTTTTGTCTAAGTATTTTCTGTTTCTTCATGTTATCCCAGACAGACTCAATGGTGAGATCAGAAGATCTGTGTGGATCATACGGGCTGTTGTCAGACTCCTTGTGCATACAAAACTGACATTTACTGACACACTACAGAAAAGAATGACTTGAAAACCATTTTTTGGGGGTGAAAATACCAACATGCCTGAAACATTTACACTGTAAATTCCCTTGTGAAAAAAGTACACTTTATCACACCTTTAAAAAGAGTATCGGTACTTATTTCATAGACAATATACTTTAAAATACTACACTTATTTGAAGTACACTGCAAGTGTGCAACTGAATACTATCAAGTGCACTTCTTTTTCACAAAGCTTATTAGCATAGGCTTATGTTGAACGTTCTTCATTTTGTCGTACTTTTAAGCTTCCTATTCCATGAAAAATGGAAAGTGCATGCAAAATTAAAATGATTTCAGAAAAATATTAAACAGACATTTGAATTTTAACACTTTTTCAACTTGACGGCTCCGTTATTAACTCCTTCCTCAACCACAGAGGGAAATTCTTAACCATGCGATGCGCAACTTGAAAATAAAAGGAAAATTATGATTGATTACAAAGTTAATAACTCGCCCTCTCCGATATCACCACGTGTGGTCAATGAGTGATGCAGCTGTTAGCGAAAAAACTTCTGTACCTCTCACAATCAATATATGTATTCAGACTCTGATGACTTCTACTCAACATTAACTTAGGAACTGTTAGTAGTAATACATTAAATAAGCTATGGTAAATATGTTGTTACTGTGTATTGTAATAGTTATTCATTTTGATTATTTTAAAAGATCCATGAGTATATATCCCATCATGCCCTGTTTTTAAAATCAGATGTCATTCGGTCAGCACACCGGTGCATGAAGACAAACACACCTATTGCCTCTTCTCACCTACTGTTTTGATTATTGTTTTCCCCTTATTTGCACTGTGCATTAAGAGTAAACAAGAGAGCAAAAACACTTTTCGTCTTATGTGAAAAAATGCCCCTTCTTCTTTCTCAATCTATGCGAGACAAAGTGAGTTTGCCCACGCCTCAAACTGAAGCTTGCACTTCTCCCTCCATAGCACAGCACATCTTTTCAGTCCTTTGTGACCTAGTTCACCTTTTCTTCAATTTCAGACAAAAATAAAGCCTCACAAAAAAGGGAAAGAAATGCAGTAGAAGGCTTGAAAAGAAACGTATTAGCTGCTCACCCGAGATCCTTATTTGTTGTGAACCTATAGACTGCACAGACTTCTTTAGCATTGCCCCAAAAGTTTGCCATGAATACATGTTATCATGACTTATTCCTCAATCAGTACTGTAACATACAAATGTGGTCAGAATTATTGCCACCCCTTGTAAATATGATCAAAGATGGCAAAATCTAACCTTTCATTGAAGTAAAAGAATTGAAAGTGAGTGGGACATTTTTCTAAGAAAACACTTTGGCTATTGCCATCCTTTTGTTAAATACTTTTTGTAACCCCCTTTTCCCAAGATCACAGCTCTTCTGACCCCCAAAACTCAACTAATCTCTAAAATGTTCCATCCTTGGAGAGGAACTCTCCTCCTCACCATGCATTATTTTGTGAATCTCAACAATCTTTTGCTGCACATCACAACTATATTCTTTGGTTTTACTCATTGTGATGGATGATTAAGAGAATTTGGCCTTTGTGTTTTCTCACATTCTCATTTTTTTAAACAGAAACGGTGATGCGTTGAACACACTGTTCTGATGACGCAAGAGTTGCAACTATGGCAGCTGAGAAGGCCATTCTTTGTGTTCTTTGTTAAGAATTTTCGCTGCCCGATGAAGTCGGTATAAATATGTGTATAATTCTACAAAATATGCCCAATGTTACAGTTACTGCACTTGCCGCCTAGAACTCAAGAGAACATCCCTATTGAGTGAATGGATTTGTGGAAACTGAAATAGAAGCACATATTCAGAATAACACTAACAAACTTCTATTTAGCCTCATATACTGACTTTATTTGTTGAATACTGTCTCATTTTTAGGAAAAGCACTTAATTAGCCTACCATTGTTTTCTATACCAAATGTTGATATCCTATATTTTTACAATAAACGACAAACATGTCTTCTAATATTCTAATTGTTGCATATACCGAGCTGCATTGAACACATTTGTAAATTACTTTCCTTGAACCCGTTATGCGAGTTCACTTAAATACCGTGTGCTTTATATACTTGTTGCTGCTGATTGGACTGCAGTTCTGACACACCCACCAAACAACAGAAAACGTATCTTAAACCCTATTGCACGCCATTACCCTGACGATCAAGTCGGAAACCGTAGCAAAACGTTGCACACCAGTTTGACTTGAACTTGCCCCAGATTTAATTCTGACCACAAATGTTCAGCTGTGGTAATGTGTAAAAGTTTACTATTTCTATTGACATCTTGACATAGCACTGCCTCGTTCCTTTGTATCCATGACTATGAAGTGGCACTTTGACCTGCTGTGGAAAATCAGGCTTAAACCCCACACTATTTTCCCCAGGAGGGTGATTAGAATAATTGGTATGTTGATGAGCAAACTACCGTTAAGTACCCTCCAAAAAAGATTGCACAAAACACACTTGTACACCGGCACACACATTAACAAAGCCCCTTTACAGCCAGAATGACATTTACATTCAGACCAACTCAACTTCCTGTAGAGTTAACGTCAGTTCAAAGTGTGTCATGCTGCACAAGTTAAAGCATTACTCCGTGTCCTGACTACAAACGCACACACGATAAAATGTATCTTTTCCATGTTAATCAGAGTTTTTGCTAATTCGTACTAATTTGTACGATTTGTCTAAACCCACGTGATGGTTAGGTTTAGGGCGGGGTCAGGGTAGGTAATTCGAAACGAATTCATACGAATTGGCCAATCCGTAAAATTTTTACGATTTAGCAAAACCATACTAATTCGTATGAGTGAGGTCGTACGAATTAGTACGAATTAGCCACCTCGTAATAATTTGTACGAATTCCCGTGAGATCGGGTGAAGTAACCAGCCATGGCGATGACATGCGACAATTCTATTTTAGTAATGGTTTCTATTTTTCTGCAACGTTGCACTTTGAACAACCAACAAAGTGTGGAAACGATAATCTTTTTAATTATTTAATGTTAAATGTGTGTAATGTGACTTTGAATATCATTTAGAGCTCCCAGTGTTGTAGCGGTAAAAGCAACAATGGATATTTCACCTCAGATCTTGAAATTAAACAAAGTGTATTATTTGACAAAGATTGTTTTAGTAACTCAGTAGCCTATGTATTTGAATAATATTTAAATGGTGTAATATTTGTGAATTTGATTATGTAAGCCTACTTATCCATTTTCTTGCGATTGCTGTCAAGATTACTTGCTGTGAGAGCCCATCCACAGGCTGTTCTGATTGGCTGTGGGTTTTGATTGATTTTTACTCATCTCGCAGTTGCGTGGACAGACAAATTATTTGTCGCTGGAATCTTATCGCATCGCGGCTGGTTAGGACACATTGTTATAAAATTTAAACTGAATTAGAAGCAGAATGCAATCAACATTTGACATCGATGTGAGCTGGAGATGAAATATGAATGTTGGCCAAACACTTTCCCTGGCCACTGACATATCTTGTAAGCAGTCTGTCAAAAGGATCTCGCCTGTAGCTCTTGAAACTCCCTCACTCTACATCACCATGTGAGCTTGTCCTGCTCTGTAAGATTGATTGACCACACATCCCATGATATCCAGTGACCCAAAACATCACACAAGCCTATGTTAAATGCATTGAGCCCTGTCAATTCGCAATGCACTTTAGGGCAGCATGTGGTCTCTAAAGTCAGTCTGTCAGTGAAATTTCTTCTGATTTTGCAATGTGTTTGGCAGGACATGACAAGTCTGGTACCTCATTGTGTGAGTACATTTCTTGGCATAACATGCTTACCTGAGGCCTGAGACAGCGCTCTATTGAAATGAATGAGATCATGTCGCAGTGTGAATAAAGCTTTAAGCAACTGATTGGCAGTAGGTGGGGCCTGTGATGCGTATGTGTAACTATACGTCCAGGCAAAAATGTACAGGTCACAGTGTAAACGTGATAAACCACATTTCGTTGCCATCACCGTTTGGTGAATCATTCCAGCCTGGTCTCATTGTTAATACGTAGGTATTTTATGTTTTTGCAAAGATAGAAAACATACTTTTTAGTACGTTTGGATAGATGCTGAAACGTATAATATAGACGTATCTGCAACATTTAAACGTAACATTATTACGTTTTTACAGCTACAAAACGTTAACTATTTACATATATTCTATATCATAAAGATATCTGTATAATTTCCCTTTTTACCATTTTATAGATAAATGTAAGATTCTTAACCCTAATCCCAAACCTAAACATACCCATTTTATACATAATATAAAAAATGATAAAACATAATGGACAGATGTGTTGGGAAATGACAGTTAATTAACAACAATATAACGTATTCAAAGCATTGCAGTCGCAGTCTTCTCTGGCAGTATTGTAATAGTTTTGTAAGACGTACAGAGCAGAAATTAAATTACTAATCAATGAAAATGTTAATCCAGCTTCGGTTCGCGCTTCCTCCATTTCAAATGAACTAAACCAACTGTCACCGAGTCCTTCATGTCGCAGTCTGTGACGAAGCAGGGAAGAGCCAATGAACGTTTGATATCACTGCCGTAAAACACGACATAACGCTTCTCAAGGGCACAATTTTTGAATTTGAATTCATCACCAGCGCGGGATTTGACGTGTACGGTCGCTGCTGAGAATGGAGACGAAGATCACGACTGGATAAAAGGCTGAATTAGGAGTTGTTTCTTGCAAACAACTATGGATTCTAAAGATTTGGCACAAAACTATGTTGGAATGGTGTAAATCAATCCTTTTTTTTTTCTTACTCCAAAAATAAATGAATATTAAAGTAACAGTGTTTTCACCTTATTTGAGCTCATTGCATTCTCACAGATTTGGTCATGTCTGAGTAGAAATGAACAATTCTGCGAGTGTGCAATTTTTATAGATCGATTATAGTCCCAACTTGTGTAAGTTGTGTAACTGCGAAACCGTGCAAACATTAAATGAAACTGCAAAATGAGTTTACATTGGACTAAGCAGAAAGCATGGCAGTGTTTTCTCTGCATCTGTACATATCCTTCCTTATTTACTCATACACTCACACAAAAACTCTTCCAGCAACCAATATAAACTTCAATCAAGGCGTCATGGAGCTGTTGTGTGAATGTCACGCTGTGATAAGCACATATACGCTACAATAACTTTTTATTTGTTTTCTTGCAGCATCTCAGACAAGAGACTTTCAATCATAGGGGTGTTCAGAGAAGGTGATTATGAGAAAGGGAGGTACGGTTTCTTCCACATCACAAAGGTGCTAAAAGGAGGGGTAATTTAAGAGTAAATTAGCCTTTGTCTCAGATTTAATGTGTTCAGAAAACATGAGAAGACCTTACAGCTCAGATCCAAGACTATGTTGTTATTTATTTCACACAGAACTTGTTGAATCGCACTTCAGTGTTGCAGAGAGAATCTAAAGGCCTATTTTGATCACCTCTGATTCTATCCTGCTGATCCATTCATCACCATTCTCTTTGTGGTGATTATTGAGTTAAAGCGTTCCTGAACCGCATCACTTCTGGACCCGCTCAAATCACGGCGTTCAAAAGATCGTCTCTACTTCAGAAATTTCATTTCACTCTTCAAATGAAAAAGCAATTTAGAGAAGCCAACATTTTGAAAGAAGCTTTCTTAGTTGAATTGCAAACGCAACCTTAATTAGCAAATGATAATTGTATGCAGCCCACTTTACTTTGCAATCTGGAACTCTTCCTCATGGAAATTGCAAACGTCCTCCCCAACCCGCTCGCCACCGACATTTAGGAAATGTCAATACATTCACAAATGCTAAATTACAAGCAAATCCAGCTGAAGAGCTGTTTGTTACGTCAATAGTTGCAGTTCATTACAATATTTCTGCTTCCGTGAGACCGCAGAGGAAATCTTTTAGAAGAGATGATTTTAACTTGGTTTCACAGATTGTTTCTCAACACGCTTTCTCTTTTCTATTTTTTTTTCGGTTGTTCTGTACGACTCTAACTCTGTTACTTTTACATTAGCATTGCAATGTTGTTAATTTGGTTGACTGAATGAATTCATTTCATGTAATTTTTCCTCATTTTACGTCGGTTGGAAAAATTGCCTGCCAAATGATTAAATGTAAATATTTAAAAATCAAGCATTAAAAAAGCCATCATATTCATATTACACATTTTTTTTTTCAGTTCAGCAATGTCATAAAGGCTAATTTGAGTTTTAAAGGTTCAGTCATTTGTTATTTTTAATAGTTTTTGGGGGACTCTATTAATATTTTCTCAAGCACAACCATTTCAACTTCATCGCAAATAATACAAAAATATAAATTAACAGTTTTTTTTTAGAAATTAGATACATTGAAAAGTTAGCAACAATAGAAAAACAAAGTGTCTTCTGCATAGAGTGGTTAAAATAAGTGATATATATATATATATATATATATATATATATATATTAGTGCTGTCAAACGATTAAAATATTTAATCGCGATTAATCGCATTAATGTCATAGTTAACTCGCGATTAATCGCACATTTTTATCTATTCTTAATGTCTTTTGATTCCTTTTTGTTAAATTTTTTTCTCATTTTAATGCTCTTATCAACATGGAAAAGTGGATTGGCTTGTTTAGTGCAAATGTTTTTTTTTTATTATTATTATTGAAAATAACATTGGAATAGTGTTCAATTTCACTCTAACATATATAGCCTAAATAATCTCTCACACAATGCAACACTGTCCAGTCAATAAAAGGGTAAAAGAAATACTGACGAGGTGCTGATATTGGCGAGGGGCGGAGAATTTGCATCATCTGTGTTTGTGTGTGTGTGTGTGTGTTTGGCCATCATTAAGTGGTGTTTCAGGCTGGACGTGCTGCGATGATGATAGCTCAGTTCATAATGACAAAACATACAGATCGCTTTGGTCTTGTCAATGGGACAATTTGGCAACTTTTTAAAAGTAAACTTTACATTCAGAATCTCATTGGCATCCATTTCGGCGTCTGCGCTCGTCATCCACTCAAAACATAACGTTACTATTTGGCCGGCTCGCAAGCTGAAACGAGTGTGTGCGGCACAAAACGTCCCTCGCGCTGCGCTCTGAAACCCATTCATTGCAATTGCTTGCCCCGGCGCGAGGACGTTTCGTTGCTTCTTCGACCAAAGCGCAAGCGGATCTAGCTGAGACCGGAAACAAAACAACAGGCACGCCGCACACACTCGTTTGGGCTTGCGAGCCGGCTTTGAGTGGATGGCGAGGCGCGAGACGCTGAAATGGATCGGAGCAGCATGCCGCGTCCTGTTGCAAAAGTATGTGAAACAACTACAAAGTTTGCTAGGACAAAAGATCATTAATCGCGCGATAAAAAAATTAACGCCGTTAAAATGGGTTTGCGTTAACGCCGTTAATAACGCGTTTAACTGACAGCTCTAATATATATATATATATATATATATATATATATATATATATATATATATATATGTTATATTTAAAGATATTGGGTTGTTTTAACCTAATTTTGGGTAAATATGGACAAACCTGGCCATTGGGTTAGATTTTTTAATTACATTTTAACCCAACATTTGGGTTTGTCCATATTTTACCCAAAATTGGGTTAAAACAACCCAGCATTTTTTCATACACACTGTATATACTGTATTTGTTTTTACAAATAATGGACAAAATTGAAGAGTAAGAATTCAATCATTTATTTAAATCAAATAATTAATTTTGTCTTAGTAAGAATCAGTGCTTGTCAATTCACTTTTATTTCTGATCTAAAAATGTCAACAACAACAATAAAAAGAAAAGAAAACAATTCGACTCTTATTTCGTTTTCTAATTTTAGATGTCAAGGACAATATTGCGAATCAAATTTGGAAGTCCCCTCCAAAACTCAACAAAACAACTACGATCATAATGTTTCATGAGTTAAATGGAGGATTATTGCAGAAGGAATTTAATGTTTGCATCTCTCCTTGCCTGCGTCACCCCTCTTAATTAGACAAACACGAGCATTTTATTAACAGTCTAATATTGGAAGCTCATGTTTGATCAATCACACTGTCTATAGTGTGAGTTTAGTCAACATTACCGAAGCAAACAAGAGAAAACCTTAAACTAAAGAAAGGTCATCAGATCAATAATCCATTTAAGATGCTCTGTTGGATTCTGACGGCCGACTGCCAGCAATCAAGAGGGAGGGATTTATCTGTGCCCAACATTTAATCCTCAGTCCTGAGGACGCTAGTGACTAAGACGTTCGATTTTCACTACACCCTTTTAAAACCAAGAACCCATTGTAGGAAAACGTGATTTAGAAATTTCACAACGTGTAAAAGAGTTGCATTTCTAAATGGTGAGAAAACTGCTGATTATTTTGCAAGCAGTTGAAAATGGAGGCACTAAATGAGCTCTTTTGTGTGCAGCTTTTCTGGGAGGAGCACTAATGTAAAACTCATATATTACCAAGACAGATGTTTATCATCCTCACGCTTTTGCTGAAACAGCTGTGTTTGAATAAATGACATCGAATAGGAGGGTTTTATGGCTGTTTGCTTCAGTAACATGCTCTTAGTGAGATCTTATGTCTCTTGCAGCTTAATGTGAACAGAACTGGATCTTTCATAGGCTGATTTTGTCAAAGTATAAACACTTTGGTGCAGTAGCGCTATTACACGTTACGCAACATCGGCTCAACTAATGGTTGACTATCTGTTCGGGAGACTTTTGAAAACATTCAATACTTTCACAGTTATGACACACACACACACACACACACACACACTTTAAAGGGTCATGAAACCCGCTGTTTTAGCATCAGTCAGTTCTGACCAGTTTTGAAAAAAATAAATGTTAGAAATGAGAGTGATTTGCGCGTAAAGAGACCTCCCCAAAAACTCTTCTCCTGATTCACAAATACTTCGTAAATGTCAGATGTGATAGTGAAGTGTGTGTGTGTGTGTGTTAGTGAATTCCAAACAGTAGTAAATAGGATGCGCGTGCACGTTCCTTCTTAATTACTACAAATCCCGCCCATAAATAATTACCATATTAACAATTAACAATTACCATAAATAACATGAATGCGAATGAAAAAGAAAGATTTCTCGGATGCAGAAACTGAAGTTTTATTATCAGAAGTTCATTCAAAACGCCACATTTTATTTTCAAGCGTACATAGTGGTCTATCAGGTCCTAAAAAAGGAAGCTTGGCAGCATATTACAGATGCAGTTAGTGAGAACAGTCCCAGAAGTGAGAAGAAAATGGTTTGACATGAAGCTTGACAGCAAAAACCGAATTAGTTTAAAACCGAATTAGAAAAATCGTATTCAAACTGGAGAAGGACCACCATCGATCACCGGATCTGCTATTATGGAAGCTTGTTTCCGCCATGAAATAAAAAATTAAAAAAGTAATTAATTGCGACTTTTTATCTCACAATTCTGACTTTTTTTCTCACAATTGCGAGATGTAAAGTCAGAATTCGAGATATAAAGTAGATTTCTTGCGTACCAATTAACATTTGGAAAATACAAACATTTTAATGAATCCGAAAATTTACGCCAGAACCACTTTACACACGATTTACACAAAAATTCGTTCTGTTCGTGTTTCATTAATGAGTCCCATTGTGTTTTGGTAAATGCATTCTCGACATATAGTGACGCTTTTGACATTTCGTCTAAATCCAACGCACATAGCACCCTTTAGCGTCAATATAACACGCTTCGGTTATGGGTAGGTTTAGGTCTGGGGTAGAGGTTAGGGTTAGACTACTAGAAGGCGCCTTATGGCCCATATATATTTGCGTCTCATATGAAAAATACGTTTAAAACTTTAGTACTAATAGAAAATTCAGGTCCATAATGTTTGTACGCGTTTGTCGTAAAGACAGAATTGCATAGTCTAACTAGTAGTGGCTAAAGCCAGCACTGGCATTTGAAAACAAAACAACAAAAAAAAAAACACAAGGCTACGTCTTGAATTATACGTGCAAATACATTTAAAATGATTAAGTCTTAGCCTACTTACAGATTGTGGCCCAACAACTGCTGCCTCTTGTTTTAAAGTCGGAGCTTCATGTTTTAGTAACAGTTTCTTGTTGAATCCGGTGTTGAACTCACTAGATTACGGTCGTCATTTTCAGGAACATAATCAAACATAAATTGTATCCATTGTTGAGGAAGAATAGCGTCCATGGGAAGCCCGAACACAGAAGACCTGACAGCTTCGTGAACAACACACTCGACGATTCGATGTGCTTCAGAAATATGCACATTGCGCATGCCATTTTCTGCATATTCTGAGGGAGGGTTGATGCAAATGTGTAGGTTAGTGACATACCATAACCCAGCTGTAGTCCCAATTGAGTCGTTTTTGTAGGCAATTATACTTCCTGATATTTAAAAGACGATATCTCTGCTTACACTGAACTTTCAGCGCTGCAACTTTGCAGATACTGTTCATGCACCAAAAGCAACATTACACACTATTTAAAATGAAAAAAGTGAAATCGCAGTCAACCCCCCCCCCCTAAGCCTTAAGTCCATTCAGTTATTTGTTCGAGTCTCGACTAGCGTTTGTGTAGTGTTTTATACATCGTCTATATGTTTGCCCTGTAGTTTCCTGGGTATTTGTGATTAAAGAGTGTTCTTTGAATTCTCCATCATCGTGCTCTTATTGCAGCCCACACAGCGCTGTGACAGCGAGGTAAGCCTGACGGGAGACTGACAACACAACAACGGCTATTGATTCATAGTTTTATTTAATTCTCATAGAAATAAAAGCATCAAAACCTTCCCACAAATGCACACTGCAATTTACCTTTACCCAACATACACATGGTTTAAGCTCACTTTATATTACACACAAACACACAACTGTGACAGCTACAATTTAATACACAAAAAAATGCACAGCCTTTTAAATTTATACTGTGCATGCAGTCCTTTGGCTGAAACACAAAATATATAATCATAAGATATTAGCAAATGAAAAGTGATTAAAACCATGCAGGAACATCTCATAGTTTGATTTGTAAATTATATGAAAAGATAATTTATTGATATTTTTCTAATGGTGTGTCATAGGTCATTTTAAATGTCAATGTCACATTTTTAATTTGGTTATCGGACAAAGTCATTTTCAACAGAAGGGTGGGAGAAAGATACTTGCATTTCCTCATTTAGATAGTGAAAGTTTTCACATTTGAGTGAACTTACTAACTGAAACTGAGCTGAACTAAAGATGTGTGGTCCTAAAAGTGAGCTCAGATCTCATTTTGAACAATTTTAGTTGTAAATGTCACAGTCCATATTCATTTCACACTATTGATTTTTGGAATCTGGACTACTACAATACTTTATGTATTTATTATATATTTATTCTGTATTTGTTTGTTATGGATACTGTTATGAATAGAAATTATGTAAAATGTGTATATTCTTAATTTAAATGTATTCATATATGTATGTGTAAATATATATATATATATACTTTTATATTTTTTTCAGTGCTTTGTAGACGAGTCCATTAGAGTAGACGAGTTCCATGATTTCCGGATTTTAATTTTAATGCTCTGGCAACTTCTGAATGTTTTTAGTGATTCAATCCCAAAGCATCTTTGAGTGCAGTTTGGATTGTAATTATTGTAGCCTAATCCAGTGTAATGGGATCCTATGAGTTAAGGTATTTATTTATTTTTCCTGAATAAAAGAACAGAAAATAAATTGAAACCATCTCTGAAAACACAGTCTACATTATAAACCATTTTACCTGAGATTACATCTCCTGGGGTTTCCAAAAATGACTTTAGTGATTGGCACAATTTACATTTTCTCCAAACTGCAGAGAGAGTGGTGATGTCATTCGGGTTTATTAAAAGGCTCATGCAATTTCAGATATCGCAGAAGAGGTGGGTGTACTTCACGTTTTGAATGTCTGATAAAGTCAGTAACTGGGATCTGAGTACAGAAATTTCCAATCATTCATTAAAAATGCCATATCAAGTAATCGTTTTCTCATAACAAATTAATAGTGAATAATAAAAAACTACACCAGGTTAATTTGTCTATCTGTCCAACTACTAACAAGGCTACACAACTGAATCGCCAACATGCTAATATTGACGATGATGTAGAGGAACTCTTAAAGAAAAAAACGATTTGTTGGCTGAACAACCATTACTTATAAAAGTAATTTAGATCAAACACGAAAAAATTAAGTATTCATAACTTTTTCAACCATTGAATGTATTGGAGCAGCGCAGTAAGTAAGCAGACCAATAGCTGAAGATCTAAAATAAGTTAAAATGTTGATTCTACTCTAATTATCTTATTTTTATATATACATGAGCTTTAATGTTAAGTTAACGGAACTAAGATTTGTTTTGATTTCACATGGCTTGCACTTTGTTGGATTTACTCAAAACATATATGCACCATTTTTGAATCATACTTTTAAGTAATTCCAACTTGGAATAATTTTATATAAAATAAACAAGAAAACCTTTGTTTTATGTACTTAAATATTTGAGTTCATGTAACATTCTTCACTTAAAAAAAATATGTAACATGATGCATACATTGTTAAGTAAAGAAATGTTGCAATGAACTCAAATATTTAAAACATATTACAAAGGTTTTATTGTTAATTTTAAGTTGGTATTTCTTAAAAAGTATGATGCAAAAATGGTGCATATATATTTTAATAAATCCAACATTTTTTTTAGAATTGGCAAATGATACAATGCAAGAACCATTTACAGGAGTTAGAAATTATATTAGGCTTAATATTCAAACAAAATAAATCTGTGACATTATTTTCAGCACTGAAATGCACTTTCATTAAAATGCCATGGGAAGTTTCACTTGTTAAATATAGATTTGAGATAATCCATTTGATTTTGATTTAGACTTTCTTTTGATTTATACAACTTTTGATATATTTTGATCCACAGCAATCACAGCACCCCCCCACACACACACACAAAACACACATAGACGTTTAAATGAAAGACATCAAGCACAACTCTTTTTGAAAGGATTTTCAATTTTCTTTCAGAAATATACAGAGCCAAAGCATCATAAGATCACAGACCATTACAGGTAAAGTACATCTTTTTAATGCTTTTACTGATAAAGAGAGTCACTGCAAGAAAATAGTGGTTAGCCTTCTTTTATAACTCCAGTACATTACAGTATAATAACTTCAGAACTGCTGGATTGATTTGCTCGACCTCTGAGTACACACCATCTTTGTTACGGCAGTAGCATGTCACTTAAAGACTAACTAGATATTGTCTTGTGGAAATACAATTTGAAATAAAAAAATCAGATGTCAGAAAGTGCTTAAGACATGTAAAAAAAAGAAAACACAGCTGACATAAACCATTCAGAGAGAGCTGCCCGTCACCGAACATAATCCGCTCTCTTACGTGCTGTACATTTTACAAATCATCGTTGAAATGCCTCCGCAGTGCTTTCACAATAATATGCCTATGCAGCGTATACTGTGACCATCCTCAAACAGAACCGCTCTGGGATCGTCATAATAGAGAGGCCTATGATAAAACAGTATTGGGGAATTCAGTTAACATTTCATCAGCCAGTAGCCCGCCTGGCTGTGCTGAAATGTCAGGGGAGAAATGTAAAACCCATAAATGTGGTCTGCTGTCTGAAACTGGCAATGGCCCTGTCCTATCATTCAGAGCGATATTTGTTCATCTGTTTGGGTTGGGTTGTACAGTGCATGACCATCCGGTGCCTGAATCAGGCAAGACTTTACGGTCCAGTGGGAGAGGGGATTGAAGACTTCACCAGGGCTGGGTGATAAGAAAAGTACACAGGCTACAAAAGAGTACTGAGAGCTACTCAAACAGAACAACCAGCCATAATCCAATATTTGCTCACAGGCGCCATGTTCATTTTAGCACGTGCTAGCAGCTCCTTTACATGAATGGAGTTTTGGACCTGTTTTTGTGGCTCTTTTTCACACTGAATCAACTAGTCCATGTGGTATAAATTGTTAACACAGATGCTAATGTCAAATAATGAATACCCATATGGCATCTATTAATATTGTAAAGTGGAAGTAGTGGCAAACGGGATGCTAGCCATGATTCCAAGTATGTCTTGGACAAGGGCTGACTATTTTTTATCATTTTTCAGCATTAATCCATTTAAATAAATGCATTAATATTAAGTTGTAGAGTGTAGTTTCTTTCAACGCATTCTCATCCCAGGGCGTCATGTAAATCCGGCGACAAATGGCACCCTTAAGCGTCAATTTAACACGCTTTCAGTTATGGGTAGGTTTAGGTCTGGGGTAGGGTTAGGGTTAGACCACTGGGAGGCGCCTTCACCGGCCCATATATATATGTGTGTGTGTGTGTATATATATGTGTGTGTGTGTGTGTGTGTGTGTGTGTGTGTGTGTGTGTGTGTGTGTGTGTGTGTGTGTGTGTGTGTATGCATATTGACGCTAAAGGGTGCCATGTGCGTCGGATGTAGACACAGTTTTAGGGTTCACCTTAAATGACGCCTTTGGGATGAGATGGGGCGGTTCTTTTGCATGCAGCGTCGCTAAACAGAATTGCAAAATCAATGGTTTACTAACAGGTTTCCTCTCTCTCTCTCTCTCTCTCATCTGTTATTAGACAAATTACTGGCCGCACCCCAAACTAACACCATGGTTAGAGAAAGTAATTTTACATGGCAAAATTACCCACTTCATCTCCTTTTAAAGTCTGTATTTAATAGTATTAATTGAGAATTATAATATGTGTTTGGAGTTTTTCATATTTGCCAGGTTCCCACAAATGCTGAACCTACTATGTATTGTTATGCTCAGCTTTAAAGTATTCCCATTTACACTCACAAAGTGCAGTTTCTGGCCAATGTCAAAAAAAAAAATATTTCTCCAAAAACGGTCAATAGGTGTAAAAACCCTGGGATCTAAATTCAGTGCACATTGCAAGTTTGATTGTTGTGTGTTGCAAGATTTCTATAGGTACTGTATTTTTCACCTTGCGGGAAACATTTGTGCCCAGTTATCAAAAGAGAAAGATAGGCCAAGTAAAGAAACATAGATATTATGCTGTGGGTATACCACTTCGGCGTCACCATCAACTTTCCAAATTAAAGATTGATTGTTTGTACAGTATCAATTGACTGAAGAACAAAGCAAAATAACTGCAAATGTACACACAGAGAGCATGAAGGATTTATATACAGTGTAGGGAAGACTGAGCTGTATTATCAGCACTGAAACAGGCCTTTTCCTGTTTAAGCCCCACAATGGGCACCAATCCATTTGTAAAATTAGACTCATCCAACAGCACTCATGTATGAAACCCATTGAAATGCCACAAACATAATAATACGTAAAGTGCTTACAGCACCGACTGACTCAGCGGCGTCACGCCTTGCAGTGTTTCTTCAATTCGGGTTGAAGGGAGGAAGTGTCAGGTCGGTACAAATCAAAATGGTTCCTTTGGGTCGAAATCAGGATCTTTGCATTTTCAAGAGCGAGAACCACAGTTCCTCCTCCCCGTTTATATGAGAGATCGCCTCTGGCCATATATATCTTTATAGCGAGGGGGGAATGGGAGATAACTTGACGAAGGAGATAAAAGAGTGGACTGTCAGAAGCTTTGATAAGCAAAACACACTCATATCTGTTATGCCTGATCTTGGTTGTGCAGTCATAGGGCTTGGAAAGGTTATTCAACTCAAATGTAGATTCAGAGTGTCATAACCCAAGAAAAACTTTGGCAGGAAGAGAGGTGTTGAGTATCAGCGGATGCAAGCACAGTTGGCGCCCAAACTGGGATGAGCCTCAACCTTGTTAAAAGGGGTCAGTGGCAATTTCATACAATTATGCCACTTAATGTAACACCACATAGATAATGGCTGTGCTTTTGTCTCAGTACTAGAAAAAACATGCTGCCAAAATTTTGATGTTTTTATTTTTTGGTAGTCTGAATATTTCTCCCCAGTATAGCGATAACCAAAATGCTGAATGAATTGAGAAATAGAGCAGATAATCAAAGCAATTATATCCATTTCTAATGAATTGTGGTAAAATACTTATGTGAAGAGCACTGGAGCAGAAATTCATCTGTTTGGAGATTCTACTCTTGCCTGTGGTTTAGTTACTATACAGTAATTGGGCAAATGCCTCTAGTTTCAGCTTGCCATACACCACAGCATTGGCTTTTGTTTGTCTCTCTGCTACGTAGCATGCTATCCTAGCCCAATTGCTGTTAGCTTTATTTCAGTACCTTGATTTGAAGGTGATATTACCTTGAGTGAAGTGCTTGAGTTATCAGTAGTGCCATAGGTTGCAATTTCAGTTCTGTAGACTAAAACATTGGGAAAAAACAACATCAACAACACATATTTACATTAAGTATGAAAGCCCACACTCCATTAAAAAAAAACATGAACACAAATTGCTCACTTATAACAGTGAGAGTACTCAATGCTGTACAGTCCAATGGCAGAGCAGACAGAAGATTCAACCTGGAGCAACATGTAAAGGACTTGGATCTCGATTTGTAAATTAAATTTGTGTTTTGCAAGAAGCAAACATTGAAAATATATCAACAAGCTCAGGCGATTTATTTTTTTATGAATCGAAAGGAAGATTTTTAAGCGTTATAATTTGACTTCACACAACAGGACACAGGACATAGTGCATCTTTTAAAAAGCCAAACATTGTTCCCATCATCTGCACACTATTCACACCCAACCAGATTTTCAGAAAGAATAGCATTTTCGATAAAACGAAAACACTTTAGGTTCAAATGGTCCTTAAATAGTCCTACTGAATGCTCCTAAGTAGCTGGGATTACATAATCCATTTAGTTCCCAGTGCAAGTCCAATGAATTTTGAAGTTGTTAAAACACTGAAATTAAAGAATGTTCCAGAAAGAAAGAACAACTAAGTACACAAACATCTTATCTCTGAATGGTAAACCGACAGCTCATGGCCATTTTCAATCTGAGGTTCTCACATTTTTATGCCAGATAAACTTTTGTCAGAAGGGCCAGAATCCGAACTGGCTGACAATAGTTGTTTTAATTCAGTTCATACATTTTTTTGTCCTTTTATACTTTTTCTTTTGTTTAGCTAGCTGTGGTAGAGGCGTTGAGAAATCTTACATACAACTTCTGACAGTTGTGCTTTGAATGTACAGGAGCAACAAAGCATTGTTCTTTGATGGTGCCGAGGAGTGGTAGCCTTCTTCAGCTCTCTTCAGCTCTCTTCAAAGACCTCATCTCAACAAAGTTGTTATGCATTCTCTGAGGAGGTCATTCACTCAGAGCTGTTTCAAAGTTACTGGAACTACAGCAAGGACACTGGTTTTGTTTCGTGTGTCTTTCTGTGTTGGCAAGTGACGTCACTGTGGCACACGGTTGTTTGGAGAAAGTTTTTGGCCCATACAGTAAGGGCTTTGGGAAAGGTAGTCCATGAGCTCATGACAAGGATCTGAAAACGGTAAGGCTTTTCAGAGCTGTAAATAAGATTTGGACAAATGTGGAATATCAAAGAATGTTCAAAGCAAAACAAGTGAAGGATAAAATTAAACCGGCGTGCTAGATGTGCTTGAAATGCTTCCTGGTTTTCGTCTGGGGGTTGGGGTCATTCCCCTTTGGCCAAACCCATCACTGGATTCCTCTGTCTTCTGTCCATCTCCTGCAGTCAGACATGGGTCTGCATGCGTTTCTGCAGGGGCCGCGTGAGGTCTCGAGTTCTGGGACGATGATTGAGAGTAATGGGACGAGGAGGAGGCCGAGGCCTTGCTGTCCTTGTCGAACTGCACGTAGCCGTCCTGCTTGCTGTAACTGCTGACGCTGCTGTCGCACTGTGTGTCCAGGAAAGAGCTGGAGTCACTCATCGATCCTCGCTGGAATTCTCGCTCGCAAAGCTCGATGGAACTGCTGCCCATGCCCAGCACAAACCGCTGGCTGTAGTCATACAGGCGGTTGGGTCCAGCACCCAAGGTGGAGTAGATGTTGGTGAAAGACATTCCTGTGGGAACCCGTTGTTTGCCGGTGGTGGCTGTGGCAGGGTCTCTCCGGAGCTCTGGTCTGGTTTCCCGCCAGCGTGGTTGGGGTGCCGTGATGCTCCTTAAAGGTGTTCACACTGTAGTATCCATTAGTGGGATCCTTTGAGGAACAATGCATTAAACAAACATGTCATTGAATGAAAGGAGTTATACGAAACGACTCTAAAATCATGACACGGCAGAGTAATAGTTGTAAAAAGCTTTTGCACTGGCAGCTGAAGCCATTCATTTTCAAGAGTTGTCATTATCTGAACAATTGATATCGAGCTCAACTTAATGCGGATCAAAGCAATACTGTCTTGCAGAGCTGCATACAGTTAGGCGGGAATGATGGTATCACTTTATTTTGGATGGTCCCTTTAACACATTCAGTTGACTCTGAAGTACTGTTGCACCTACAGGTCTATTAACTCTCACTAGAGTGTTAGTAGGGTATTAGTAGACTGGTAGGGTTAGGGATAGAGTAAGTTGACGCAATTGCAAAGTTACTTATAGTCAGTAGAATGTCCTTTGGAGGAGCATCACAATAAGAGTTGGCAGATATTAAGCAGACAGACTACTAATACTCTAATTAGAGTTAGTTAACATGTAGTTGCAAAGTTACTTTGAATGTTCACAAGAGACAATCAAAATAAAGTGCTACTGGAATGACTACAATAAACCAAATGCACTTAGAGTTGGTAACCTCCGGCAATTCATTCACTGTCAGTGTGAACGCCCTTAAGTATGTCAAATCTGATCTTATACTCAAATATGTGGTACAATATCAGGAATTTTTGAAGCCCAGTATTTTTAATTATACTTGCACCGTAGTCAAACTTTCGAAAATCAAGAGTAGTGCTCGTTCTGGGAGGTCACGTCAGTCAAACATCAACTGACACATCTACAGGAATATGACGCCTATCGCAGAATTCCTATATAAAGGTCCAAACAGCTTTATCGTGTTGCTCAGGAGCTAGTTACCCTCCTCCATCCCCACCTCATCCCTCTCGTCCAGTCAGAACAGAACTGCTAATCATCTTCAATGGTAGTGGTCCTGACAGAAGTCTTAATACTATTATACCATGTAAGTATACTGTAGCCATATTCAGTTAAGGCCAATTTATACTTCTATGTAGGGTGCGTGCAGTAGGTACGGCATAGCGCACCATACCGCGTACCCTTTACCGTAGCCTGACGCCCACCTCCTCAAAAAATGTAACTTACACGTCGCGGCAAACGCGGACTGCAAGATCTGTGATTGGTCGGCTTGGTAGTATCTCATTTCCACATGTACCATCTAGGCATTTCCGCATCGTACCATCTCTCCTCCGACGTCTTCTCTCGCTTCTGCCTTTTAGTTTTAGTAATTTCACTAAAATGAACTTTCCCACCTCTGTAAGTTCCAACTCCAACATGTTCCGTTCTCTTTCAGTCGCCATTGCTTGTCAGTGAGCCTAGCAGCGTGGAATCTAACCACAGTGGAACATTAAAACCCTCCGCTGCCAACTAGCATTTTGGAGCAGTACTGCAGAGCAACTAAGTCCTGAACACAGAAGTATGAATGCTAACAACGGCGTCGCCTACACTACAGCATATCCTCGACGCAGAAGTATAAATTGGCCTTTAACCGTGAGGAGGTTAACTTAATGTGTTTCAAATATGAATTTTGAGTTACACTTTATTTTGATAATCCACTTTAGATATTCTACTAACTATAAGTAACTTTGCAACTACAGTACATGTCAACATTGACATGTAGTTTGCAAATGAATGGGAGTTAGTTGACGTAGACTTGCAAAGTTACTTATAGTCAGTTGGGGAGCATCAAAATAAAGAGTTAGCAGAT
Organism: Hybognathus amarus; assembly: GCA_030378365.1. NCBI lineage: Eukaryota > Metazoa > Chordata > Actinopteri > Cypriniformes > Leuciscidae > Hybognathus > Hybognathus amarus. The sequence continues at coordinate 370,206 of JAQIUQ010001762.1, read as the reverse complement.
ATTAGACAGTCTACTAATACTCTATAATTATTGCTATTTTACGTAGTTTTAGTAGAATGTATAAAGTGGACCATCAAAATTAAGAATTACTGTATTTTGTGATTTTATTTCATCCAGATTGAACACGTCTGTGTTTTTTCTCATGCAACCTTGGCAAACATATTGTAGTACATTATCTATTATTTTTATACTAAATCTTCTTTGACTAATTTGACCCTGTCAAAATAGGAATGTCTTTGATTGCAGGGTAATGTTTGTTACTAAATGCTTCTCCTTTATTTTGACCATCATCTAACACTGTAAGTCAAAGCTACATTTCTTAGACAATTTCTTGTGTGATGCATCTATTCTCTTTCTTTAGTGGCCTTCTGTTTCAGAGCATTTAAAAAGGGTAGAAATACATCAAAACAGAGGTAATAAAAATATGCTTGGATTCAGTCACCGGAGTAAAGCGACCATGTTTAGCAGTAACCTATAAATATCATTACAGGCTAATTAGAGAAAACCTTGATACAAAAACTGGTTGTTAGTCTGTACTTTTCAGCTTTAATTGAACTTCAGAATCAGGACTTTTAAATATGGAATAGAAATAGAGAATCAAAGCGAATTAACTTGATACCATGGCTGCTGTCGTTGTCGTGACGCTATATCAGCACAGTTGCTAAGAAGCAAAACAGATGCCAAATGTGGACGTGGATGCCATTTTGAGCGGGTGCGCAGGGGAGAGACGATTATCACCTGTAGGTGACTTCTCTATGACAACACGAGAAAGGCGTTGTCAGGCGCAGTTTTATCAGGCAACAGGGATTGTGTGCGCTCCGTATCTGTTCACACTGCTCATTTTACACACTCATCTACATGTAGGGAGGGATTCAATCCTGCTGGGAGCAGGTAGAGCAGGTCATGAAACACTTTAGGAATTCGGGAATAAGTACAAACGAAAGAACAAAAGCTATTCTACTTTTGTCAGAAACTGCTGTCTGCTTAACGGTGGGATCATATGTTAACCGAACTGTAATTACAATAGTTAGTCTTTATGCTCACACTAAATTTAGCTAAATTAGTATCTTACTTAACATACTCGATGATCAGTGCAAATGCTTAAAGGGCAAGTATCATTGCGTATAAGACTTTAATTTGTTTTTCTCCTTAAATATTGGTTTTGGCTGAACACAATTTTAAATATCAATCTTCTAAGCAATTTCCAGGCATAAATGACGAACACTCATTATCAACGCTGTTATCGCATTACTTTAGTTTCACATTAAAACTGCTTATTTTGTTCTGTTCTGCTAAAACTTCTTAAGTGTGCTCCCACACAACAGACCCCTAGCAGAGCTCTTGTTTGAGAAAATGATGGAGGAAAACCTTAATGGCTTATTTATTTATAAATCAAATGAAGATAAATGTGTAGAGAAAAGTAATTACCATTGCAGATCAACAAGTAAGAACCATTATTTGAAAATGATAATGTACCCTATCTGGTAACACATATAATAACTGCATGCAATTAATCATTTGTTGAGCATGAGTAATGCATCACATAACAGACAATAATAAGCAGTTATAAATACAGCTATAAATGCTTTTTTCTTGATTTTTAAACATATCTATTTTGCGTTTAATAACTGTATTTACATATTTTGTTAATGATCAATTAATAATTTCTAAATGAAGTATAGCATTATTAAAAGGTCACTTCACCCATTTGCATTAAGCTTTGTATCTTTTAGAAACCCAGTCATATTTTTGAATGGTCATGGTTTATTCCCTTATTTTCCCTGAGATAATAAGGATTTAAGTGTTTTACTTCCAACTTATCATGACGTAAAAGTCGTCATTTTGCGTCATCGATAAGCAGGAAGTCATATTTCATTAAAATCTCTATAGACTACAAACATTAGTACATTATTATTCAAGAGTCCTTTTCAGTTTTGTTTTTTTTGATCACTTTTGCCTTTGCCTAAGCTAACAGCAAAAAAAAAAAAAAAAAAAAAAATGGCACAGATATGTATTTTTATTGGAATTTTACTATTTCACCGTCATTGTCTTAAAAAAATTGCATTAGGTACAAAAAATACTCCCTCTCTCAGCACCTTTTGGACAAAAATGTCCCCATTTAAAAAATAAATAAATAAATAAATAAATAAAAACCTGCAAATTTTAATTCCCAGTTTAGTTAACTATAAAATGATGCAATTTTTGTTAAGAGGCTGTCATTCTGATGGCAAGGTTTCAAAATTTTAATTTTTTTACTATTTTTTTATCAGATGGTGCCATATTTTTTTTTTAAGTTTGGCCTATAAAACAAATATCGCTTTATTCCTGTTTTCTGCTTCGGCATACTATAGAGCCAACTGGATAAATTATGCAACTATATTTGTGTGGGTGTGTTGGTATGGATGTCAGAGTGTGATTAGTATGTTTATAACAAGTATTTTGTTATACAAAAAAAAGTGTTTGTAATACTGAGAGAGAAAACCTGCAAATAACAAATACAATCACTGTGAGCTCCAGTGGGGTTTTGCTGGCATCCAATGGGGAAAATATGTTACTATACCCAAACAAACTGTTATATATTGTATATATATATATATATATATATATATATATATATATATATATATAAATAATTTTCATAAACTTATACCTATATAACTTTTTTATTGTATATATATGTATATGTATTATATGTATTTTTTTATTTTTAAGAGTATAGTACTGTAACTGCAGCACTTATTACGCTCATATTATTTCTTGTAAAATACATATTTTTCAATATTTTTACTTTTTTATATTATTTTTTATATTAATATATATATATATATATATATATATATATATATATATATATATATATATATAAAATACTGCACACTGCATGAATCACTAGTAAATGTTTGAACAGACTGTGAGCCCTACAAAATATGCATTGAAGATATTTGAGTGGGGTTGCATATATCAAACAACTCCTCTCTTTCTCATTTCACTTCCTTCAAATCCCATGGAGACATACCTTGATGTGCTGATACTCTTTCTCCTCTTCCCTGAAGAACCTCAAGTTGCTTCAGAACGAACTCCTGCTGAAACTCTCCCCGTTCAATCTGCAGCAAACAACAGATCCCCACGTTAATATCTAGGTTACTCTCTCCCTTCAACTCGCTGTGCAGCTTTGGTACTCCAAAACGCTTCCAAACTCCAAAAGGAAACTACTTCAACTGGGGCAATTTCCTGTGAATATTTTGCATGTCATTAGCCAACACAATTTTTGGGAGGTGTCCAAATTCCTCGTCTCGCTTTGTCATAAGTTTTGCATCCTTAACTCAAATATAGCTCTGATTCCAGGCCTTTGAGGCTTGTTGTGGCAGTGAGTGAAATTTGCAAAGAAGGGGGCGGCATGTTTTTTTGATAAACACTTGATCACTGGCATCTCTATGGTTACATCTATACCCATGTCCTCCCAGGAAATGCAGGCTAGGGGCTAAATATAGGCATCCAGGCCAGCAGGGTTCTCACACTTATGCTGCATTATTCATGGGTTTGACGTTAGCCGTGGCGAGGGAGATAGGCGCTATTAGTGTTGGGGTGGGGATGATTAGCATTCATTAGCTAAGGACGTGACAGGGACTAGTATAATGAGCTAGCTTGTTGATTTGGGGGTGCTGATGGGGTAATGGCAAGCGGGATGTTTACTTCAGAAAGTGACTCACCATGAGTTGCTTCATGGCGGCGTGTTCCTCGTTTTCTCGGGCTGCGTTGTGATCTTTGTGTACAATTTCCACTCTGATGTCGTTCTTGGCTGACACCACACCTTTGAGGTCTGAGAGGAAAGTTACATGTGTTACTCGAGTCGTGACATTTTGTGTAATGTGCTGATGTGAAATATATTTTTAAAAACGATCTATCTCCATGCCACTTCACATTGCCTTCATAAGAATCTCTAAAATGCATGCTGCCTTCAAGTCATGTTTATGAACTAAGATGAATCCCAACTTTCTGACATTGAGTCATGAAATGATATTTAAGAATTTATAGTTTTGAGAATTAGCCTATTTTATATAACAATAAATGTTTGTTTTTTAACGTAATAATTGATTATTATATTAATATGATAATTCATGGTTTAGGGTCCGATCTTCACATTAACTAGTTGCTTATCAGCATGCATATTACTAAGATATTGGATACATGATACATGCTTGTATATTTTTAAGAAATATTTTCATGTACATACTGCATATATATTTATATATAGTTTATATTACATATAAATATAAATACTTTATAAATGTTCTTCATTTTGATGCGCTGAGCGCGAAAAGTGAATTAAATAGAGAGAATTGTTGGTAACATGTTTCAATAAGATTCATTAGTTAATATTAGTTAATGCATTAAGTAACATGATCTAACAACGAGCAACACATGTTGCAGTATTTATTAATATTTGTTAATACTAGTTAATAAACTGGGTTCATTGTTAGGTCATGTTAGAAATAAAACGACAGATACAACTTTTGATTTAATAATGTATTAGTAAATGTTATCAAATAGTAAATATCAAATAATTAACTAAAATGCTTTATAATATGTTTCCATTCTTAGTTCATGTTACCTAATGCAGTTAACGAATGCAACCTTATATAAAGTGTAACTGAAATATTAAATTGCCCAATTTTGTCAAATGTTTAGATTTACAACATCCTCAAACTTCAGGACTTGAAGGCAACATAACACCACAGAACTAAGATAAGATGAACCCTAGAGGAACCATTATACATCACACAGCTCATCTTGATGCATTGAAGAACAATGTTTATAGATAATTGGTGACGGTCAGGTCACAGGTCTTACTTTCTGTCTTAATTTTGCTTGCAAGTTCTCTCTGCTGAGCACAGATGGAGGTGGGCAGTGTAGGCATAACCAGGTGAGCGTCTTCTGTGGCATACAACAACAACATGCTCAACGCTAGAAATGCCACCAACAATCGTAAACTGCAAGCTCATTTTCCGCTGTCTGACGCTGAACCTGTACATGGATGAGCTGTTTTCTCTTTTGATCATGTGAGAGAATGGATGCGGTAAAAGGAAAACAATTAAGAAACAGAGCTAAGGGTGGGCGGTATGACAAAAGCCTCATGAGTAGTAAAGAGTTTTCTAAGAAAAAAGCCTTTTACTGCCTTTAAAAAAAAAATAAGATTTAGAGATCATGCTGTAAAATGATGACATTTAGGTAGTAACATTTTATTACAAGAGTAGTTATAGCATTACGAATAACATTTTTCAGTATTACACCCTTTAATCTTTGAATTTTACAATGCACTGTAAACTAACACGAACAAACAATAAACGGCTGTATTTGTATTAATAAACATTAACAAAGATTAATACATACTGAAACAAATGGATTGCTCGTTGTTAGTTCATGCACTGTAAAAAAATATTGTTGGTTTAACTTAAAAAATTAGGTAACCTGGTTGCCTTAAAATTTTAAGTTGATTGAACTGGAAAAAGTGAGTTAATACAATGAAGGAGATTGATTTAACCACCAGAAACTCAAAATAATAAGTTATCTCAACTAAATAAATTATTTAAGTTGATTTGACACAATAAAAAATGTTGTGAAAACAAATCTTGTGTTAGTTAATACATATACTAATGTTAACTACACTGTAAAAAAATATTGTTGGTTTAACTTAAAAAATGAAATAACCTGGGTGCCTTAAAATTTTAAGTTCATTGAACTGGAAAAAATTGAGTTAATACAATGAAGGAGATTGATTTAAGCAACAGAAACTCAAAATATTATGTTATATAAACTACATAAATAATAAGTTGATTTGACAAAAGAAAAAATGTTGTGATTACAAATCATGAAAACTTTTTTTTTTTTTTTTTTTTAACCATGGTTTTAACAGCATTGCAGAATTTTTACCGGCTGATGCATTTCTGGTCTATGACTGTCATACCACCCAACCCAACACAAACACTCAACTAAAAGGAATATAGAAATAAAGGCTTGGTTTCTGTGAAGTGACATGAACACCTTAACAACCTGCTCTTTGTCTGACTCAGGAGAACTTGTTCTGGTGATGGACATGCAGGAAGCCAATTGGTTGAGAGGTACATACTTCTCTGAGAGCGCGTACAGCAGAACGCTCCGATGGTTCCCATGAGGACGATGAATGCAACGAAAGCACCAACTGCCACGCCAATGATCACAGCAACAGGGAGAGAATCTGTCGGAAAACAAAACAGAGCCCTCTACAATAACACAGCATGGGCACGACTGGTGGATCCAGCAACGCAAACACAACCCCTCACTCCTGAACATATTTCAAGACCCGCACCGGCATGGAACAAACGAGAATCAAATGTTGTGTCAACGAGACATTTGCACCTTCAAGGCATTTATTCAAAGGCAATTAAAACTGCCATCACCTGGAGAAAGCAAAGGTATCCTCAGTTGACACAAAAAACAGGCGTAACAATCTGCAGAGATGCCAATTATGGCATATGTTTAGCACATGACACGCACTTAACATGTCTTCAATGTGAACTTAGCGTCGAATTTTATCGTTCACCTTGGATCATTTACATACTCCGATTGAACGTGGGTGTAATGTGAATTCCAACAATCCCATGAGCTGCGCTTTGGCTAATTAAAGGCAAATCAACTGTTTTATTCGTACTTTTGTTGGTATATTTATACCGAATGATAACCAGATTTTATGGCCAAATGATAATGAGAGTCAGACAATAAGCTGTACGAATGCTAATTACTGTCTTCTAGTAAATTAAGCATTATGACTCCTGCGTACCAACACATTTGCATATTTAATGTCTGCATTACTGCATGCAAGCATTAAAACACAGAAATGCATTTTTCATTCAAAAGAAATAGTTTACCCAAAAATTGTTGTTACACAAAGATAGCTATCGTATGGTTTTAGAAGACTTTGGAAGACTTGTATAAACATACTTTTTTATGCATTTGCATGTTGTTGTTTTTAACCATTAATTGTAATATCAAGGAAAAGAGCAACCAGCACATTTTGTAAAATGTCTTCTACATACAAAATTCATAAGGGTTTCAAATGAGTAAACGATGGCCAAATTCTAATTTTGTGGTGGAAACTAGTTTATTAAAATGCCCTTGTTATGCTATTTTAAAGCTTCCTTTTTTACTTTCCATATAGTCTCCTACAATAGCTTTACATGCCGACTTTAGTTTTCCCATAATATACATTGCACATCACCTCATTTCTCAAAGAGCCTGAAAATGGTTCATACGAAGATTCAGTCCCTCTAAACCCCTCCTTTCTGAGAGCCTTCTCTGCTCTGATTGGTCAGATAGCTCAATCTGTTGTGATTGGTCAACGTGTTGGAAACTAAACACTCATTACCACATCTGAATTTCAGCTCCGGAGGTTTCCTTAGTGCTGATAGTGGTATGAAAAGTAACAATGGTGACAATTTCTGTATATATTAAAACGCAAGTCTCATTCTTTTGAAGTGCATGGAAAGTGGGTATACTAAACACACACTACAACTAAAAGTTTGAGAGAGGGAAAAAGCAGACTTTGTTAGCAAGCAGCCAGAGCGTAGGCTTCCATTATGCAAATTAGTTTCATTGTTATGATTACTGATGACTCGCTTCGGCAGAGAAATCGATTCTTCCATTTAGGAGACAATTACTTTATCTTGCACTTTGATATTTTAAACTTTGCGGACCTTTTATATTCACAAACAGCTATAGTACACACTGCATGAAAGGCACTTTCTGAAAAGACAATCACTTCAAAGATCAAGTGAGACAAAATAGGTCTAAAATGTATTACATGTAAATAAATCCAAACCATGAAATTGCAATTGTAAAAAATGCACAAAAGAGAAATAATTAACAGTAGCAAGGCTGCAAATTAAATAGTGCTAAGTGTTGTTAATAGATTTACAAAATTTATTAAAGTTGCCGTTAAAAGCAATTACTTTTTGCTGTTGCAATGAAATACTCATTTGCCGACTGCCGAATGAAAAGTAATCTAAAACTGGTAAATTAAGAAAAAGATATTAATATGATGTTGATGTGACTTGCTAATCTCATATAAAGTGATACATAATGTATAAAGTGATAAATGTGTTTCGTCTGTTCCAGTGTTTTCAGAAAACATGGTTATGAAACACTGCGTCACTATTCTACCGCAGACATGTTTTAAAGAAGAAGGTGGAACCTGTCGGACCTTGGATCCCACCTTGTTCCTTGAGGCGAATGATCTCCGTACTCCGAGCCGTAAGCTGTTCCAGGCGGTGCAGTTGTAGATGGTCTGAAAGTCGGCAGGTACGATGTTACTCATGGTGAGCGTGGACAGCACTCCGTCCTCTGTGCTTACGGTCTCCACCGTGTAGCGACCGGACGTCCCCGACTCCAGGACAGTCTCCTTCCAGGACCAGGCCTGATGAAGAACAAGAGAAACCATATTGAAAAGATCAAGGCAGGTTGTTCTTGATGCTGGTCTGTAGCTTCACTGCAAAAATCAGTGACCCTTCTTCTTGTTTAGGCATACAACTAATACATTTTATTGAGGTTTATGCTGAACTCTTTCCCACCATTGATGTATTGTTATGGAAATCCATGTTTTTGTGTTATATGGTATAGGGGGCGCTATTACACATCTTTAGATTAACGAGTCTCTAACACATTCTCATCCTAGGGCATCATATAGGGGACGGTTTTGACATTGCGTTTTGCGATGTCAATTTTCCCATTCAATTGCGTAAATCCGACGCACCATTTAGCATCAATATAACACGCTTCAGTTATGGGGTAGGTTTAGGTCTCATGTAGGGTTAGGGTTAGGCCACTAGGAGGCGCCTTCTGGCCCATATATATCTGCGTCTCATATTGACGCTGAAAGGGTGCCATGTGTGTCGGATGTCGACGCAATGTCAAAAGCGTCAGTATATGATGCCTTGGGATGAGAACGGGCTGGAATCTCTGAATCGAACAAGCAATATAAGCATTGCTTACTCACATGTAAGCTAATACGATCATCAAACATTATAAATCAAAACCGAAAATTGTTACAGAATGAAATGTTGACCCAGGACGTCTGGCGAAGAAAGTGTTAATATCTGAAAAATGGAGCAGATGGGGTACAAAAATGACAGCGAAGTCTTAATGTTAATGTAAATGTTTAATGTAGCACTTATTATGTATTAATTATGTATTTTTACAGCATTTATTAACATTCATTAATGTTAAAATTATTTAAAAAAATGTCCATGTTCATTTTAGTTCACAGTGCCAGATACAACATTAACTAAGATTAATAAATGCTGTAGAAATATTGCTCATTGTTAGTTAATATTAATGTTAATCTTGTTGCAAACAAAGTGTTACCATTTTAAAGATGCAAGAATATTTTTTCTTTGGGTAAATAGCATGACTCTACCAGTTACACTAGCAGTCTGAATCAGCCTACTGGTGCAAGCTGGTCTTTTCAGCTTGCAAACAGAGACTTGTCTTAGCTTTCATTTGCTTTATGGGCGTTATTACACTTCTAAAGTTATTACTGGTTGTTCCAGACCACAGGAGCAGTATTTCCCATTCAACTGACATTTAGAAATAGCATGGCAATAAAAGCAAAGCCACACGAGTAAACATCGTACAGAGATTACCTATGCACTTCCATGCACACGGCCACAAACACACACACACACGCCACAGAGTGAGTAATGAATCAAAAATTGGCCCGGAGAGGAGACAGTTCATCTAAGAGTGGTAAATCCTAATTGGATCTGTGGTAACAGGGCATAAGCATGCATTAAATGAGAAATTAAGGCTGTAAGCCTGCCATGTCTAATACCCGTTCACTCATATAGAGGAAACAAAATGATTTGAGATGCAATTTCATTTATTAAACAGATCGTAACTCATGAGTGCGTCATGCATTATTGGACTGTGTTTGCTGAGTCTAATGGAGTCACACAAGCCATGTGACAACAGCAAGCGCCCACTCAACAGCTGCAGTCCTGTCTGAGCCGAGTCACTGGAAGGAGAGTAACTCACGATGCGGTCTGGGGGTGGCGTGCTGCGGATGAAACACTTGATCTGTCCCTTTTCCCCGTGTGGAGCCTGATGTGTCTGAGTGCTGGAGATGGTCGGAGGTCCTGGGGGAGAGAAAAGGCGCACATAGTCACTCGTCACATACGCGAGAGAGTCCTAGGAATCCTTTCAAGACTGGAAGACACTAAAGAGAAGACACAAGTGTGCCTAAGTTAAAAATGATGCTCGCTTTTAACAATTTGCTAATAATTTATGGCAACATTCTATTCCATCTATCGATTTATATGTATTTTATTGCATATATTTTATATACCATATGCAGCTTGTTCCAGGCCGATCTCACAGGAATTTATAAAAATTTTACGAGGTGGCTAATTCGTAACAATTCATACAACCTCACTCGTACGAATTAGTACAATTTTGCTAAATCGTACATATTTGACAAATTAGCCACTTTTTAATCATTCGTCAAATTTGTACGAAATTGGCCGTGAGATAGGGTAGGCTTGTTCTCATCCCAAGGCATCATATACTGGCGCTTTTGACAATGCGTATACATCTGACGCACATGGCACCCTTTATTGTCAATATAACACGCTTCGGTTATGGTTAGGTTTAGGTCTGGCGTAGGGTTAGGGTTAGACCACTAGGAGGCACCTTCTGCCCCATATATATCTGCTTCTCATATTGAACTGCTAAACGGTTCCATGTGCGTTGGATGTATACGCAATGTCAGTAGTACATGACGCCTTGGGATGAGAACGGGCTGAAATACCACCATTTGTCCTTGGAGTTGGCTCATGCAGGTTTTCAACTATAGTAAAAATATGACCAAATGATTGATTTAGTGAGTCACACTGAGTAATTCCAGCGCGTTCTCATCCCAAGGTGTCATATACTGACGCTTTTGCCAATGTGTAGACATCCGACGCACATGATACAATCTGTATTGTGAAAAGCGCTATATAAATAAATGTGAAAATGTGACATGGCACCCTTTAGCGTACAATATGAGATACAGATATATATGGGGCAGAAGGCGCCTCCTAGTGGTCTAACCCTAACCCAGACCTAAACCTACCATAATAGAAGCGTGTTATATTGACGCTAAAGGGTGCCATGTGTGTTGGAAGTATACGCTTTGGCAAAAAAATCGCCTTGGGATCAGAATGCGTTGAAATACCGTTAGGTTACTTGGATGTGGAAGATGCATCAGAATACATCCATTTGGCATGTTTTACTGTGACTCAAGCATGTACTCCAGACACTTGAACTGGCTCTTTAAAATGCTAAAAGTGCACTTGAATATTCTCTGAGTCTGGATGTTTGCCAAGTTATAACATTCCTCATTCGCTAGAAAATGTACCTCACTTTCAAATTAAATTCTGTTTACCACCCACTTTTGAGCGTCAGCAATCGCACATCTTCACTTGCTTCGGTCAAGCAGTCTTGACATTTGTGAATCTGGTGCATTGTATAATGACCCTCATTTGTGCAGTTGGACTGCAGCTGGGATGTGAATAAGACACAGAGACTGTTGAATTTGCCCTGGAGATTTACAGAAGCACATACCAAGGCTGACATACACATTACCAGTTCCAAGATCGACAAATTCTGCTGGCCCACGCTTCGAGAGAGGTGTGAAACTTTAACCCAGGAGGCTGAAGATCTCATCTGTAGGATCTGCCAATCAAGTGTGCAATACTGAGGCCTTGCGGTGGCCTGCAATAAATTTGCCATTAAAAGGAAAGAGCAGCATTGTATTGGGTTTGAATGGGCAGAATCTTAAAGGAGTCTCCTGTGGGCTGGTCTATTTAAGAGTTGTGTTAAGGGGTGAGGCAGTGAGTGTCTGGTCTTCATTTTCAATCTTGAAAAGAACTGATTTATGGCAGGCCTCATGTCTCCCGAGGAGATAAGACTTGGCGTGCCAACTGCAAGTCTATTTCTATAGGCAGCAATCGGAAGAGTGCCAATGGTGGGAAAATGTTATTTTGAAGAGATAGACGGCCCCCAGAGCGTCTCTTCATGTTCAGTTTTAACCCTGGGGCCGTGAACTTTGAACTCTGGCTTATGTTATGGCTCACCCTCTTTTTCCAAAATTGCACAAAACAAGCAAGCTACTGATGTAAAGGGTAAACAATGTTTCTCTAGGATAGATTTTGAGTAACTTCCCTTCTTAATGGATTACCGACCCTGCCAAAAGCTGCACTTGCGTACACAGGCACAACAATCCACCAATCATGCATCTGCCAATCATCCGCGGCGGTGTCTCTTGACTGATTCGTAATTGCAGTTTATTAACTGGCTCTTATTAGAATAAATTAGCATCTAGATGAGCATGAGGCAGATGGAGTGCTGTAGTGAGGGGAATATCAGGCTGGTGGAGAGGAATGTTACACTTCACACCCTTCATTAGACACCAGTCCTGCAGCGGGACCTTCCCGCTTGTACATGCTACCCTTCCGACTACAAAAACATAACCCACGCGATAGGATGCGTTAAAGGCTGGAGTGTATTTGTAGTTGCAGGCGTAAGGTAAATCCATTCAGATCATTCCCTGCTGACTGAGGTAAGGCCAGCGCTCGGTGGCTCAGAAGAATCAGCCCATGGATCAGGCTGTAAATGAGGAATATAATTAGATAGCTTATCACTTATCCTCAGAATGCTGGGTTTAAGGAACTCTGTGGGGAACGGGAAGGCTGGAGGCTGGGTGAGAGAGAGAGAGAGAGAGAGAGAGAGAGAGAGGACTGGATTGCAGGGAATATGTTTGTGACAGTAGGAGGCGTTCAAGGGTCATAATGTACGCATCATCAGTGGGTGGTGTTGTGTAAAGTGGCGTCACCCCACAGAATCCAATCCCAAATTTATTCAAACCAAACAGGTTTGTGGGAGTAGTTTATTCAATTCATAATGATAAATATAAAAACAGTTTGGATTTTGTATACAGAGCTGTCGCAAGGGCTGTGCGAACTTCACACAGGGCCTCGCACCACTAGGGGGCCTCACAATCCAGCCGGGTTCCAATTCTGATTGTTCGATTTTTTTGACGTGTTAATATCATTAGGTGGAAAGTACTAATTGCTAATGGGGGTGTTTTCAGAGCACAAATCCTGCATTTGGTAAACTCGTTCATCAAAATGAACAAATCTTTTTCCGCGTCAATTGGTTCATTCAAATTGAGAGTTCGAACAGGAGAGTCACGAACGCGCATCACAGAACAAAGCAAGGCGAGCATATGAGCTTATAAAACTTTAACTTTGTTATTCATTTTTTAAATGAGCGATCGTTTTGCTTGATAAGACCCTTATTCATCGTCTGGAATCGTTTAAAGTATTTTGAACAGTTTGCAGTTTGCACTGAAACTGTCTTTTGGACCTTGAACCGTTTAGTTCCCATTGAAGTCCATTATATGGAGAAAAATCTTGGAATGTTTTCATCAAAAACCTAATTTCTTTTTGACTGAAGAAAGAAAGACATGGATAACTTGGATGACATCGGGGAGAGTTTTTTTTTTTTTAAAAGTGAACTACTCCTTTAAGCTTAAGACAACTCTTTTAGTCTTTATTTTAAAATAAAATTGTCTGAATATTTGAGTTAGGGTAGTTTGCAAAAGCATGAGTCCATACACAAAGAGGTTGTAAACACGACTAGTGAGTAAAGGAGTTGTTCGGCATGATGATGTTTAATTTCCCTGACTACCTCTCCCATTTAGACACTTATTAGAAACCTGATTTTTTGGCTATTTTAACTAAAAATAATTTTCCTGAGGTATGAATATCAGGAGATGGAAAAAATGAGGAAAGGACACTGAAATGGGCATCATTTCAGCTTTCATTTTCTCCATTGTTTTTTATTTTATGTGTGTAAACACACTTGTGCACACACATACACTTAGACAAGTATAAATATTTCCCCGTTTTTTTTTCTCAAATGTGCACCAGTGCACTCATGCACACAAACCAGAAGTAGCAACCTTCCACAGAGACGCATATGTCCCATTTCTAAGCAAAGTTAATGTATTTTTTTCCGGAGACATAATGTACTCTTCCTGACATACATACATGAACGCTTTCATGCACAAATATGTTCCATTAACCCAATAATGAGTTCACATGCCATCGAAAACTACACACATAAACAATGTGATTAAAAAAAAAAAAAAAAAAAAACATCATTCCCGCAATTATTGTACTTTTACATTTCAGCTAACTGCAAGTGCTTGCTGAAAGAGTGCATGAACCGGTGTGCTGTAAGAGGTGATTCGCAGATTGTAGCATGTGAAAGGGTTGAACCTGGTTTGTTTCGCCTCATTTCCGCTGCCATATATTTTCATTACGGCACTCCAAGAGGGGCTGAACCCAGCTCCATGAATAGTGCACGCTCCATGTGTCCTCTTGCCGCAGATCCAGCAAATAAATGCAGGACCTGGACTCCTCTTACCTGCACACTGACCTTGGGCACACAACGCCCTAATTTTAAATGTCTTCCCTGAACTCACAGAAGTGCCTAGAAACTACTTCCCCCTTATTCCTTTCAACCTCATTTTTGTAAATGTTCCCTAAAGCACTTCACCTCCACTCCATTGTGCCTTCACACCCATGGCAAAGCACATCATTTTCAACTATCCATCTATTAAAGAGTCGTCACACTTTCACAGATTCCACAATTGGTGCCATTATCTGAGCGAAAAGATGAAAGGTTAATGATCTCACTGTGATATATAGGATTTGTATCTGTTCGCATACAACCATACAATTACGCATGGACAACTGTTGTTCGCATGAGTGAGTTGATTTTTGCATTGATACTAGTTTGCATATTACAAACAATTACAAAATATGCATTGGATTTTAGACGCATGGTCAAAAGCGTCAGTTAGATGGATGCCCTAGGATGAGAAATACGTTGACATTTAGCACTTGACAACTAATGCATTCTCATCCTAAGAGCGCCATATAGTGACACTTTAAATTTCGTCTAGATCCAACGCACATGGCACGCTTTAGCGTCAATAGCTTTTCCGGTTATGGGTAGGTTTAGGTCTGTGGTAGGTTTAGGGTTAGACCACTAGGAGGCGCCATATATATATCTGCGTCTCATATTAACGCTTAAGGGTACCATGTGCATTGGATGTAGACGAAATGTCAAACGTGCCAGTATATGACGCCTTGGGATGAGAACGGGCTGAGATGCCTTGTCAAAATAAAACTATTTCTAATTTCTACTTGCAATATGTCAAGTACACTACACTACTGTGCACTACAGTTTATAAGCTTGAAATCTTTAGGATTCTTTATGGAGTCTCTTCTGGTCACCAAGGATACATTTATAAAAAAAAAGAAAGAAAAAAAGACATTCACAAGTGTTTCTAGAGCGTTAAATCAGCATAATATAATGAATACTGAAGGATGTGACACTGAATACTGGCGAAATGATGCAGAAAAAAATATATTCTAAAATATATTATTATAGAAAAATGATCTTTTCATTTGTAATATTTCACAATATACTGTTTTTAACACTTTTTTTTCAATGCAGCCTTGATGAGAAGAAAAATATCATCTATTTGAACATTAATGTACATATAACAAAACAAACAAATTGAATCCGCAAGCCATATCCACAAGCTACATCACAAATAAATGAACATAAGGACACATTCAGATATTAAATCCCATTAAGGCTCAACATACACATTGAGAAATGAGATCCCTATCTGAGGATCTAGGGAAGAAAAAGCAGAAAGCAATGTGCGACCATTAGCGTGTTTTCTGCAAACGGTGTCCCCTGCTAGCTATTTGATTATAATTAAATCACATTGGCCCTGAGAGAACGCTGGAACTCTCTTGTCTATATTCTGAGTCTCAGTATGAGCTCTGGGTTCCAGTGACAGGCAACTGGGAGCAAACATATATTGACAAATTCCAAACATGTGCATTTTTGTTAGCATAAATTAGTTTTTATGTGACTCAAGCTAGTTCAATTATTTCTCATTTGAGCTCTAGTTCCTCTCATATTTCTGACTTGCTTTCTCCCTTTCATTTTTCTTTTTTGAAAAACAAAGCTCTGGTCATCAATCATTCTTCACGTCAATGCTTTTGAATTTCTCTCACTCGTCAGGAGCACGTGTTGACTAGGAAGATGTGAAATGATCGGCTTCATCTCCCAAATGCACCATAACTTGAAACAATCATCTCCATGCAACAAGAGAGCTTGCGCCACATGTTGCCACATCAAAGACTGCGCTATAGGTGCTCGAGTCTAACATCCAGCTCTCGTGTTCACTTCCAGAAATGAGTTTCAACACAGCTTGCAGTCCTCTGGAGGCTTTTAGAGCAAAAGGGCTCGCTTATTGAAAAGAATAATAATAAAAAAATCTTCCTTTTTGACATCTAAAAGACAGATCCATGATGCAGATCCATGTAAAAAGAGTCAATAATGATACTAAACAAGGTAAATGGGTAATTAGTAAAATAGCAATTCAGAGGAGGTAATCTTAGATAGCTACTCCATATGCATGGTATCAACAAACAAATTAATGTAATTTCTTTTCACGCAGATGTTTCTTAAGAATTATTGCATAATTATTAACACATTCTTGTGGAATATGAAACCACATTTGCTTTATTTCACTCACTAAGCAGATCAGAATTTGGTTTAAACCATTGAGAATTGATCTGATTGTAAAAAGTGATATAATATAATGTCAGACCAGTGGTGTGAATCTTCAGGTCGACTGTGATTCGATTGACTAAATTCTATTTTGATTCAAAAGTGCTGTCTGAAAATTCAACTGAATTCAATATACAATTCTAAATGAATGGACAGTCATTTGATTAAGTATTTTTATCTTATTTAAAGGTTAAAAAAGTAAATTGTCACAGCCTGTTCTCACGTAAATGCATCTCTATAACACACATTTTGTATTTTTGATTGATTGATTGACTGGCCTTTATTGTCTCCTAATGGAGAAATGAATCTTGGGCATTCGAAATAGCAGATGCAACACAACATATATAACACATAACATAATTACCTACACCAAACGTATAATACACACGCACCCCACACCAAACCCTAACCAACCCATGCATATCCCATGCACGTAAAAACTCATTTTAGCGTATAAATGGCACGATAGAACACACTGCGTGCTATAAAGATGCATTTAGTGTGATTGGGTTGATTGTCAAAAGCTCTTGCTAAGGTTCCTGTTGTTTTAGACGCTATAAATCAACCCGAAAAAAAATATTCACAGATGGTAAAAGAGTAGCAGAGCCTTCGGCAACTTTAGTTGCCTGTGGGCTTAAAGGTGTTTATGCTGGGAAACATGATGGCAAGTGTTTGATCTTTTCATAAACCTCAAAATATCTTTCTAGTACCAGAAAAACAAAAACCATGACCACATTTATTAAGGACCCAGGCAATCCTGAACTCTCCAGGAGTCAAGAACGAATGCAAAGCAGTTCACTGTCTCCTTAAAGAACAGAACACACTTGATGAAAGTGGATGTCATCTGTAATTTCTATAATTCCCGTGTTCTCTATGGGGCTAGAATGAATGTCTGACTTTGCATATTAACACTATCAGTCATAACAGTTCTTTATTGATTTTCTTTCATTTCACCGCACCAAACTGCATTAGTGATTCTAAACTTGCAGAGGAATCATTCAGTGCAAACACAATTGTCACTTTGGCTGAACTTCTCTTATTTTCCACTCACGTCACAGCCGTAGCCCATGGCAAATAGCTTCGGAGAGAAAGGAGCTTTTAAAAGACGTGTTGGATTTTGCGAATGAAAGCTGTTGTGCGGCTAATGCATGCCGCCTGAATTTCAAGCGGCCGTAATGAAGTCATTTATCTGAGAGTAGCCAGTCTCCCGCTATTCTCCTGTGTTCATTAGCCTGTCACAGCCTAAGAAACAGCTCCTCATGCAATTCTTACTGAATATAATCAGCATTAGCCCAGAGAAACAGCATACCGAAGAGTAAACATCAAACTTCTGTCAGAGTCAACATGAATGCCAAAATAGGTCTAAATCATAGCTGTCGCCTGGATTTTCAATCGCTCGCACCTTATTTACTTACACGTGCTCCAAACGGCGATGTTTGCAACCGTCAAACATTAAGTGACACACCTCACACCCACTAGTCAAACTCATTAGCCGTACACCTTTTAAAAGAGTGTCAAACTCACCATTTACAGTGAGAGAGACTTCCTTCTCGGCCGCTCCAACGCGAGGCACCACCGCACGGCACACGTACTTCCCAGCATCCTCTTGCCGGACGGATTTCAGTGTCAGGATGTTCTCATTGCTTAGCACCTGTGGTCAAAAGTCAAAGATCAAAACATTAAAAAGGAGTGCAGAAGGAGCTGGCCAGAGTCAAAACGAATCAGGACGGATGGGCAGCTAAGCTTGGGAAAACGGCCTTCTTCTCAATTATTAAAATCCAATTTGGGTCAGATGAGGAGGACCATGTGAACATGGGAGATGGTAGGTGACAGTCAACCGGGACAGAAATAAGGCCGGTCGGTTTCCCCCAATGTCTGTGCCAGCGTACGGACGTACCCCAAACAGAGGCACTATCCGTCTGCGAGTAATAGGATTGCAGGGATTCTTAAAAATCCTAATGTTTGACATTGAAGTATAGCTCTGAACCTACCATCATGTCCTTGAAATAAAAAAAATATATATATTTTTTCTATTCGGTTCCTGAGCTGTTCTGGTATTAATAGATCAAAGGTTTTACATGTAGAATATCATATTGAACTTGTAAATGAATGGAAAATCCAATAACGCGAAAAAGTTTTTTCATGTCTGCTTGATCTCTTAATGTACTATTATTGTAGCTAAAATGAAAAAAAAATGTGAAGGTTGCTGTAAGAGAACTGTGTGTTTGCTTCTTGCAGTTGGGTTAAAGGGCAATGTCCAACAACAATTTCTAGCAACTTACCACCCCAGAGCCCCTTTTCATCCATACAATAGTTAAAGAGGGATTTCCTGTCCAGGCACAGTTAAACACAGCATCTGATGCTAGGTCAACCTGTAAAGACTGGGGCTCTGCAGCCATCCGAGGTCCAACTGGAGAAAAACAGACCAGGTTATAAGATCTACTCAGAGAGGTCACATTTGTAAGCTTGATTTAATATGATATTGAAGGAAGCTGAGAATTATGTCTCTCATAATAATGCTCCTGTGGAGATACCTTCAAAAACTATGAACCAGAGGTGTCCAAGCCTGCTCACGGTGGGTCTAATTCCTGCAGAGTTTTGATCTAACGGTAATTTAACACACCTGGACCTGCTAATCAAGGTGTTTAGCATTACATATATCTACACTAGGGCTATGTTTACACGGAAACGATTCTGAAGAGAAAACGTTTTGGGTGGGAAATCTGCGTGTATATGGTGACGCGAAAGTGTGTGAAATTCAATGTAGTATGCACTCCAGGCAGCTAGGTGGCAATATGGAGCACTGCCACACAAAAACACCAAGTCCGCGCACCTGCGTACAACCTTCACTGTCAAGCAGACGTTTGCGCTTTTACCCTTTACTCGGGAATGTGGCGGTGGAGCGTTTTTTTTTTTTTTAAGATTGCCACTCTGGAGGGTGGTTTCACTTTTTTTTGCGTTTTTAAGCCCCAAAAATGCCGTCGCCATGTAAAACGAAAGGCACATACAATAAAATATTTTTACGCTTTCACCCGCGAGCGTTCTCGTGTAAACGGCCTGAGATGTCGCCTTGGCTCATTTTTTAGAGAGTCCAGCAGTTCATTGAAACAAATGCGTCAATAGAGCCGCCATAATGGATCAGGGAAGCCCCTCCTCTTAAATGCATAAGCGTCAATAGGCAAAGGTCTAACGGAAATAAAATCACCATAAATCGTCACAAATTTGATTTTCCAGCTTTTTTGGTTTGTTCCAATGGTCAGACATGTATTTATCATTGAGTCCAGATGAGAAAATAAACATTGTAGTTAATTTTTTTTTTGTGTGCCCATCCATTTGCAGCACAAAATTTCGAAAATCCATGAATTCGAAGTACAGGCGGAGATAGCAGCGTTACCTATAGCTACTTCCTATGACAAGACGCCTATTCCAAGATGGCGGCGGTTTTGACGCATGCTTAGAACCCCAAGGCGACATCTAGTGTATATATCTATGGTTTAGGATTAGCAGAAGTGTTTATCTATGTTGAAGAAAGTGGTAGCTCTGCAGGAACTTGGTCCTACAGGATGGTTTGGACACCTCTGTTATGAACAAACAGAAATAACTCACAGTAGACGTCCACGTTCCGACTAATGTTGGTGCTCCCGAGGGGGTTTGTGACCTCACAGGAAACTGGCTCTGTGAAGAATGAGTGGTCCACTACGACTTCGTAAGTGTCTCCTGAAACCTCCTTTATCACGCTTCCTCCTTTTGCCCACCTACAAGCAGTAGAAAGTAATAATTACAAGTATTAGTACTAAAAGTTAATGATGAAGCACATTTAAAAGCCAGCGTACTTGATGGTTTTCATTTAGCATTGAAAGACAAAATGTTGCAGGATGTCATTAATCTGTACACTCAAAAAAAGTACAAAGAGTACAACAGCTTATCACTCAATCATTTATCTGGAAACACTTCAGAAGTTTCAGAGCGCGTTCTGATTGGTTGAATTCTACAGGGTGTCTGGGATGAATTTTAACTTAAATTTCATTGTTGCTATTTTATTATAATAAATAAGATAATCAACCACAGACTTTATATTTATTTTGTCAAATGCTAGCATTCTGTTTAGGATTTTAGATACCCTTTTTTTACACAATGTGTCTAGCCACGGATAGCACATAATGTTGTTACACATCTAATGTTATAATGTTTTACACATCTTTATGTTAGCTTTTCTGACACATTTAGAGTGTTAAAATCATTAAAACAGGGAATGAGTGAAAATTAACACAAAAGTGGTCCTGGAACTCACCCATGAATGTGAAAAAATGTCATTAAAATTTGTATTGAATTAATTAAATGGTTGTGTAGGGCGATGTTTTATCAGAATGTTGTTCCAGGCCCAGCAAACGTCATTCAGAAAAATGTTTATCTTTAAATATGTCACAATTTAGTAAAACCATATTTACTGATTTGAGTCATTACATCAAACTTCAGTCTTAAATTCCCTTACACATTTAACCCACATTTATAAATTCTTGCTATCTAAGATGATTTAATATAACTTATTTGTAAAAGTAGTATTTGATTTGTAATTCCTTTTAAGCCTAACTTTTTCCTTTAATGGAACAGAAAGCCATCATTACAAGTCCCTGCCAGATGTCACAGGAAAAGAGGAACCCAATGTAGAGGTTACCATGGCAATAACAGGAAAACCTGGTGTCTAATACATTTGCTTCAATCATAGCCATCAATGAGACATGATAGCTGTATCCTAGTTGTGTTTGAGGAAATTACAACACTGTTATATGACAAATCATTGAAGTGAGATTTCTCTTGCCTCTGCATGTTTTTTTGCATGGATACCAAGTTAACAACACTGAATGGAGCCAGACTGGCAAAAACAAATTCTGATCCTCTCTCCACACAAACCCCATATACTGTGCCAATTGGCGCTTTTTCACTGCTGGTACGGCTCAGTACGGTTCAGCTCGGCACGGTTCGACTCGCTTCGCTTTTCCACTGCGTGGTACGACTCGACACGGCATCGCTCGGTTCACTTTAGCTCGGTTGCTTTTCCACTGCAGTTAGTACCGCTTTAAAGTGGGTGGGATTAGTTTTAACGCAGTTGCCACAGCGGTGGCTGTTACTGGCTATTTAAATCTAGCGGGTGTGGTCTCTCGCTTCACAAATACAATGACGCTCAGTGATCTACAGTGTTTCACGTCACATTTTAGTACCGGTACGGTACGCTTGGAATCTCAACAGACCATGTACCATTTAAAGTGAGCGGAAGCAAGCTGTACCGTACCGTTACCATGCAGTGGAAAAGCACAACACATTATCATCCTAGGGCGTCATATAGTGACACTTTCGAAATTTCGTCTAAATCCAACTCACATGGCTCCCTTTAGCATCAATATAACATGCTTCGGTTATGGGTAGGTTTAGGTCTGGGGTAGGGTTAGGGTTAGACCACTGAGGAGGCGCATTCTGGCCCATATATATCTGCGTCTCATATTGATGCTAAAGGGTGCCATGTGCGTTGGATGTAGACGAAATCTTAACAAACTGAGCCGTACCATGCAGTGGAAAAGTGCCAAAGCGTGCTGTACCGAACCGAGCCATACCATACCATGCAGTGGAAAAGTGCAAAAGAATGCCGTACCAAAACCGGAGCCGTACCATACCATGAAGTGGAAAAGCACCAAAGTGTGCCGTACCGAATTGAGCCGTACCGTACCATGCAGTGGAAAAGCGCCAAAGCGTGCCGTCACTGAACCGAGCCGTACCATACCATACAGTGGAAAAGCGCCAAAGCAGTGCCCGTACCGAACCGAGCCATACCATACCATGCAGTGGAAAAGTGCAAAAGAATGCCATACCAAACCGAGCCGTACCATACCATGCAGTGGAAAAGCGCCAAAGCGTGCCGTACCGAACTGAGCCGTACCATACCATGCAGTGGAAAAGCACCAAAGTGTGCCGTACCGAAGCCGTACCATGCAGTGGAAAACGCCAAAGCAGGGCCGTATCCGAACCGTAACCGTATCATGCAGTGGAAACGGGCCATAAGTGAGCCGAGCCGTACCGCACCATGCAGTGGAAAAGCGCCAAAATGTGTTCGTAACCGAACCAAGCAGTAGAAATGCGCCATAAGTGAGCTGAGTCGAGACAAACCGATCCGTAATCGTACCATGCAGTGGAAAAGCACCAAAGTGTGCCGTACCGAATCGTACGTACCGTACCATAAAGTGGAAAAGTGCCAACTGAGACTAGATGTTATGAAACTGTAGGCACTCTGCATGAGGAACTATTCGTTTACCGGTATGTAAGAGGAATGCAACATCCGGCAGGAGTTTCTTCCAGGCGGACATCTATGTCACTTGCTTGGTGTAGTTTGTGGTTCCCTATTGGCGACTTAGATGGGACTCACTTATACAAGTCAAAGCCAATTGAGAATGGGTGTCACCCCTAACACTAGGGTACATATTTCAATAAACGAGAATATTCAATGCCAGTTAACTCCTCGCTGTTGAGAAGTATCGCTTTACCAAGCTAGTTTTACATGTCGGTATACTGAAAGCAGCCGGCACTTGTAGAACGGTGCCAAAACTTCACTATTCACCTACACTGAGGGAGTGAGCACACAATTCATTACCTCTGCAACTAACTCATGCCATCTGTGGGCCCCTATAGAGTGTCATTTAAATCATAACAGTCTCCCTCTTGACTAAATTAAAGTAAGGAGGGAGAGCAGTTGTAATTGGCCTAACTAGTGTGCTTGAGAAGCAGTGTGCCATGTTGTTAACATAAGCAGCTTAGAACACAGTCTGCTAAATCTGCACAGGCACACCTGTGCCTCCGAAAACATGCGTGTCGTCTCCATCCGCGAGAAAATTGTTCTGTGGAAGTGAATATGCATCACTGTGAAACTTTAAATTCATGGGCAATTACAGAAGCAGGCACCTGCTATACGTCTCATACGAGTTTTTCTTTCTTGCAGTAACATATACATTACACAGATCTTTTGAAGCTGCTACTTTGTAATTAGATGAGATGATTGACTATGCCATAATTTAATTCAGCTTTAAATAGACTGTTTATTACAAGAGCCTAAGAGGATTATTATCATCTTTTTAAGTAACTAGCTTATATGTGTGCATTAGCTGCGTGCGTCTTTCATCATTCACTTGTATCCATACAATTATTTTTCTGTTTATTCAGTCTTGGCTGTGGTCCCTTATGACAACAGCACATCTTTCCTATTCATTTAAATATCAGTCAGTAAAAGGGGATAGCAACTATTGTGACAGACAATATTTATGAAGCGCTGCTCATACAAGCCTCAAATTACCGTAGAACTTTGTTTACATGCAAACTTGTGTGCTAGAAGTATGCAGATGTGCACTTCTTCTAAAAATATCTATAGACCCAGCAGTGACTTCTAAATTCACTTTTTTTTTGTAATCTTTCACAAAGTCGTTGAATCATCAGGAAAACAAAACAATATAGCCTATGCAAATTATGGTTTTAATCAGTGACAAATTGCATATTTGATAGCTCAACCAATAATTCAAACTAGTATTCTGACAGCACAAAACTATGGCAATGCAGAGCAAAGCAGGATTTCATGTTGGTTTTAAGCCTATGGGATGGCAGACTGGGAGGTTTGGCCGGTGGAGAAGGCAAATGGTGGGCTAGTGTTGCCAGAGCCGAAGGATTCAGCACCGCACACTGAAAGAGCCAAAACATCCGTGAGCACAGCGGCTCCACTGGGCTTCAGCCAGGGTCTTCAAAACAGAACAAACATGACCCAACTGAGTGCCTGTGTAAACTTTTGTAAACCCGAAGACTCCTTTATTATTCTGCAGTAGAAGGGTACGGTATCAGGGGGAATCCAATGTTTGGCATTCCTATAAGTCAATGCTCTAAGTGAATCTTTGCTGTAGGTTCAGACAAAGTTGTTTTGCTCACTTTCAAAAAAATAAAATAAAATAAAACTAACAGCAACAACAATAAAACTTTTTGAGACGCAGATATATATGGGCCAGAAGGCGCCTCCTAGTGGTCTAATCCTAACCCTACCCCAGACCTAAACCTACCCATAACCGAAGCGCATTATAACGCCAAAGGGTGCCATGTGCGTTGGATTTAGACGAAATGTCAAAAGCGACTTAATTCATTTATTTACAATTAAATGAGAATGTCGTGGTAATACAGATTATATGTAGATTAAATGCAATTAGTTACAGAGCAGGACTTAAAGGGATAGTTCACCCAAAAATGTCTATTTGACTATGTTATATATTATGTATAGAGGTCATGAATTTACAGTATATGTACATGGTATATTAATGACTAATATATTAGTCATATGTACTCTCTTTATGTATATTTAAGTGGCCTTTTATATTATTACTATTATCTGCATCCCTAAGGCGTCATATAGGTGATGCTTTTGACATTGCGTCTACATCGACACACACGTCACCCTTTAGCGTCAATAATGAGATGCAAATATACATGGGCTGGAATGTGCCTCCTAGTGGTATAACCCTAACACTACCCCAGACCTAAACCTACCCATAACCAAAGCGTGTTATATTGAACGCTAATGGTGTGCCATGTGCATCGGATTTAGACGAAATGTCAAAAACGTAACCTATATGATGCCTGAGGATGAGAATGCGTTGTTTTTTTACATGTGCATTTAGTACAACAAGCGCACTTTTTTCAAAAGGGTAGAATAATTGTGTGGTAAACAGCAACACAGTTTGGATTTGATAGATATAATGTTTCATTTTTCGTACTGGGGAAAATTATGTTTCAATATTCATCTGCATGCTGACAGGTGCCGGAGATGATGAGGCTGTATTCTCAATCCTTCTCTCCCAGTCTGGGATAACGCCACACACACTTTCTAGGTTGCAATCAAGCTGCAGTTCACTCCATTATGATACCATCACGACATGCACTCATATTGGCCAATCTAAGCAGCCAGCAGGACAGATGCCCGGAGTTTAATTTTCTGTTTTGAGATATCGGCTCCATCTGTTGCTGTTGGTTAGTTTTCCATGTGCTGTTCCCTGGTTGATGAATCATGTCTGGCTGCTTCTGAGAGTCGCTGGGGAGCGCGGCCATGGAAAACAAACAACGGAACCGCCCGTATCTGTGTGTGCACATCAAACGCTGGAAGAGCAAAGCAAGCATCTCACCATGAAAACCTCTTCATCAGCTATATCAAAGACATCACTGCAGAGACGCACAACATGGACTTAACTATCCCCAAAACAGACAACTAACAAGCGAACGCACAAAACATAATAGCTATTGTGATAATTGGGGAGTAAATCTGTTTGTTTGTTACATCAATCAAAGGACATGTTTTATCTTTTCCTTTTTTTGTCAATCACATTGCAAGGGATAGTAAAAGTATGGCAAATTAAAGATTTAAACTAACTCAATATTTATTATTAAATATGAAAAGAGAGTGGTAAAGTTACTTAGTTACAGGACATATTTATATCACATTTAGAAAAAAAGTCCTGTAACTAAGTTACCAATTAAACAGAAACAGACACGACTGAATAAGTGTGTCCTCCTCGTAATTTATTTCTGTGTGACTATTGTGATGAATAAACAAGGCAGAAATACTAATTACTAGTGCTGTCAAACGATTAAAATATTTAATCGCGATTAATCGTATTAATGTCGATAGTTAACTCGCGATTAATCACACATTTTAATCTGTTCTAAATGTTTCTTGATTTATTTTTGTCCTATTAATTTAATGCTCTTATCAACATGGAGCAAATAATCTCTCACACAATGTAACGCTGTCCATCAATAAAAGGGTGAAATAAATACTGACGAGGTCCTGATATTGACGAGGGGTGGAGAAGTCACATCAGCTGTGTGTGTGTGTGTTTTCAGACTGGACGTGCTGCGAGAATAATAGCTCAGTTCGCAATGACAAAACGCACAGATCACTTTTGTCTTGTCAAAAGAATTTGGCAACTTTTAAAAGTAAAGATTCCATTCAGAACCTTATTGGCATCCATTTCGGCACCTGACGCTCGTCATCTACTCAAAACGTAACGTTAACCTACTATTTGGTAGGTCTCGCAAGCCTAAACAAGTGTGTGCGGCGTGCCTGTTGTTTGTTTCCGGTCTAGCTAGATCCGCTTGCGCTTTGGTCGACGAAGCAACAAAACGTCCCGCGTGGTGCAAGCCATTTAAATGAATAGGTTTGATAGTCTAGCGCAACGCATGCCGCGTCCTGTTGCAAAAGCATATGAACAAAGTTTGCTAGGACAAAAAAAACGTTAATCGCGTAATAAGAATTTGACGCCGTGAAATGTGTTTGCGTTAACGCGTTAATACCGCGTTTAACTGACAGCCCTACTAATTACAATAGTTCATGTTTTTCACAGTCAGTAATTAACACTGGAACATTTGTTTGTTCGCTGTGTCAAGTTGCAGTTTGTTTGAAATTACAAACCTGTACAACTGAAGGAAAACTCAACAAAGCTTTTTGGTACATAACGGCTACCGTAGATGCAACACGCATTTGAAAAAGCGAGGCGCTGGAGAGCACAATTTGTTTGAATGCAAAATACAA
The DNA here is from genome assembly GCA_030378365.1 of Hybognathus amarus. Lineage (NCBI taxonomy): Eukaryota > Metazoa > Chordata > Actinopteri > Cypriniformes > Leuciscidae > Hybognathus > Hybognathus amarus. The sequence goes on along the minus strand of JAQIUQ010001762.1, from coordinate 342,869 downwards.
GTTCAACGCTAGATGGGAGTAAATCTTACACTGTTAGGGCAAATGAAGTCCACATCTTTCCTGACTCCCATATCATAAAATGAACCAGAGTGGTAATGATCCATCTCAGTGCACATGACTCTTACCGCACCATTATGTCAACGCCACAATAATAGCATTTCTAGTTCTTTAGTCCCTTAATCAATGGCCGACAAAATTACCCCACGTTAATGTCAGGGACATTTCAATGCAGCATGGCACATGAATCCTCCTTGGAAGGCTATCATTAATTCTAACACTCTCTGACTCTGATATTTTTATTGCTCTCCCACAGTGAAAGTCATCAAAATGAGCGTCAATCAAGACGTTTATTAAATTCACAAGTGAGATGCCACTAAATTCCCTCAGATCAATGTCAGCACTTGGTACGGGCGCGTAGACACGGACATGAGAAAGAGGAACTCAGTGCACCGTCCGGAGACGGATAGCATCATATAATTCAGAAAGAACATTTCACAAATTCTGATTCTCAATAATACGATTCTCAATAATACAGCGTGGTGAATTCATTGGCCATTAACATGTTATGCTCGTGATGCTTTCAGAAACCTGGGAGTGAAAGAAAGACACTGACGCTCCGACTCTTGCTTTAGGCAAAATCATTCCTCGCTCCGCACAGCTCACACACTCGAAATATTTGGAAATATTGCAATAATGAAGAATATTTGCATGTTCTGTCAGTGCTGATTCACTAAATTAACTGTGCAAATTCTGTGAAATATATTTATCTGTAAAAAAATTATATGGTAAATGCAATTTGCACAATGCAGCATAATTTGCAGGCTATGAAAGATGCAGCGGACTACAGCAAACTGGCTTGGTGTATTGAGACAGTACAGCGTTACTCCACCACGGCAATCCAGACACATAAAACAAAGATTATTTGGAGTATTTTTTTACATGGAAATAGCTTTTCCATTATTCCTATATATATATATATATATATATATATATATAATACAATGACATTTTTTTAATTATTTGTCACATTCACCAGTAAAAATTTGATTGTAAAACTATTTTTTTACAAAAACGGTTGTTAGGTTGTTAGGAAACATCCTTAAAGGAGTGGTTCCCATTGAAGTTCATTATTTGGAGAAAAATCCTGGAATGTTTTCATCAAAAACCTTAATTTCTTTTCGACCTGAAGAAAGAAAGAAAGACATGGACATCTTGGATGACATGGGGGTGAGTAAATTATCAGCAAAAGTTGTTTTTTTTTTTTTTTTTAAAGTGAACTACTACTTTAACTGTGTGAAAATATGTATGTATTGCATAGAAGAAAAAAAAAATCTCACATAAAACCTGATGCTATTGCAACCTGCTGAAGAAAAATAAATAAATAAAATGGCTAAATAAAATATGTGCTCTGCCTGGTGTTTTTTTGTTGTACAGCTGCACAGTCCCTTTCCTCTCTCTCTTCCCTCTCCTTTACTCTGTCCCTCATCCACTAGCTATCTTTTGTTTCCTCGCGCTGCATTGAGAGTGAATATTACTCCTACAGATATTGTACGTCAACACCCAATGTCACGGACCTCACAGGAATAAAGGAACAAAGAAATCCATCAGATAAAGAAAAATACAAAATGTCCATGGACAACGTCATGACTAGAAATAGTTACACACCAACTAAAGCTAGAGTTTATAGGTTCTGGAAAAACATTTTCAGTAATTGAAACATATGTAAAGAGCAATAAAACCTATACTAAATGAAGTACACTACATCACAGCCCTTTTTCATCCCAAGGCGTCATATACTGACACTTTTGCCAATGCGTAGACATCGCACACATGGCAACCTTTAGCGTCAAAATGAGAAGGCGCCTCCTAGTGGTCTAACCCTAACACTACCCCAGACCTAAACCTACCCAAAACCGAAGCGTCTCATATTGACGTTAAAAGGTGCCATATGTGTTGGATGTCTACGCATTGGAAAGCGTCAAAAGACGCCTTGGGATGAGAATGCGTTGATATTATCGGTCCTGTTCTTTATAATTAAGATTCTAGCAGCAATATGTGCTAATGCTTATCCATGAAGAGAACATAACATGCGTGTACAACAGTGTAGGTGGAAATAACAAGGTACAATGGCAAGGTAACTTGATGTGCTGAAGTCAATACTGTCTATAAATATTTGTGGCTTGAACTGTTACACTCTGCCGTATAATTACGACCTTGTGACGAGCAGGGACGAGGCCGAGAGCTGAGGTGTCGCTCATCATTAACCTCGCGCCGTTTTCACACAGCCTAGACATTCTTTCAGCGTAAATCGGTAAGTTATGGCATTTCTAATCATTCTCACAGATGCTCAGGTGTGAAAAACATAACGGCCAAAGTGTGTTCATTCTGCCAAGGCTCTCCTGTGGCCTGATGGGTAATCAAACGCAGGCATGTCTGATTCCAGCATCTGTCATTTCAAAAAAGAAACAACTCGGTTCGCCCACCCACAACTGTATCATACATCCGCTCTATTCCTCAGCACATCTAGATTCACCGCTGTGCAATTCCCTTCACTATTGATTTTACTGCTCTCTATTTTTCACCCAGTTTTAAAACCCACACAGAAACACATGTTCTAACTAATCGTCTCGCTATTGGCCCTATGCGAGGCCGAGGCTACATCTTCACGGAAATAAATAACTTGCATTTCAACCTCTTTCTCATCTGTTTGGAGAGGACAGGAAACATTATTCTTTGGTATTGGATCAGTGTGTGAGATAGAAGCATCCCTGCTTTGATTTGAATGGCTGATGTGGCGCCCGATCCTCCGTCTTGGCTTAGACACATCGAACCGATGCCAGCCGGGAGAGTGGATTTCGGTCTTGAGACGGCTCTAAAAATATTTGCAACTAAATGGCAGAGTGTTTCTGCAACACAGTGCCAGTCAGAAGATAAATGTGAATTGTAGTTAGTTCTATTTGATCCTCATCAAGGGGTGTATTATTATGACGGACCTACAGTACTGAATGATTTGGCTGTTGTGTTTGGCGTCTTACTTGTATTGGGTGACTGGCGGATTCGCTTTCGCTGAGCAGTGAAACTTCACCAGGTTTCCCTCCAGGACTGGTTGAGGCTCCACAGAGAGATTCACCAATGGCAAGTCTGCAAGAAGACATAAAAGAAACTAATAAGAAAACATGACTTTTTCCACACAAATTTTCAGTGATTTTAAAACAATAGGTGAAGATTTGCTTCAGCTTTTATCTGATCACGTAGGAGCCTCGGAAATAATTGTGAGAGTATTAACTGAGCATCATCAAAAGATGTACAAATCAGGGATACAAAGCACTAACACACTAATGAGAGGTATGCCTTCTAATCTTTGCAAATGAGAACTAAGTGGAAACACTTAATCACAAATCATTCAATCATTAGAGCTAAAAAAATAAATAAAAAAACAGCGTAATCTCGTTTAAACTGGGATATTAATAACAAACACAGATTATGCAAGAAATAGCATAATACCATTTTCATGAACACTTTGTAAACTTTAAATGTTCTCTTTTTTAGCATACACACTAATAAAGGATTAGTTCACAAAAAAAAAAAAACAACTTTTGCTGATAATTTACTCACCCCCATGCCATCCAAGATGTCCACATCTTTCTTTCTTCAGTCGAAAATAAATTGGGGTTTTCTGATGAAAACATTCCAGGATTTTCTCCATATAATGGACTTCAGTGGGAACCAAACGGTTCAAGGTCCAAATGAGAGTTTCAGTGCAGCTTCAAAGGGATCGGCCATTTAAAGAATAAATAACAAAGTTTAAGTTTTATAAGCTCAAATGCTCGCCTTGCTCTGTTCTGTGTTGTGCGTCTCTCTACTCTCCTGTTTCGAACTCGTTCATCAAAACGAACAAATCTTTTTTGAGTCATTTGGTTTATTCAACAAACGAAATGACTCGATAAAAAGGTTCAAGTGCTTATAAAACTTAAAGTTTTTCATTTATTTTTGAAATGACCGATCGTTTCACTAGATAAGACCCTTATTCATAGTCTGGTGTCGTTTAAAGCTATTTGAAGCTGCACTGAAAACTCTCATTTGGACCTTGAACCGTTTGGACCCCATTGACGTCCATTGACATTGACATTGATATGGAGAAAATCCTGGAATGTTTCATCAAATATCTTAATTTCTTTTTGAATGAAGAAAGAAAGACGAGACATCTTGGATGATATGGAAGTAAATTATCACCAAAAGTTTTTTTTAAAAGTGAACTACTCCTTTAAATTCAAAATATTACAATTAGATGCAGTAGATGTCCCTCATATGCCTCTAAGCTATATTTTGCACTGCACAACACAATCGGATTTAAAAAAAGGGAAAAGAGACCTAATTGTTGTGCTTTTACTAAGACCGGACAGTGCAAGCGCAGAAGATAAGCAGCACACATCAGCGATTCAGCATCCACAGGGAGCACAACCGGGAGAGATAAAGATAGATGAGTAGAGAGAGAAAGAGAAACCGGATCGTCATGCACTACTCTACATACATGTTTCCTATTCTATGACACTAATTTAGTCTGCGCTGGCACGGCTGTATTACAACAGCACAGATCAGTGGACCGAAAGAGAACAGGACTGCCTCAGCTGGAGTGTAGTGTGAAGTGTGTGTGTGACTCCTAAAGTACAGTGTGTGGCCCACAGGAGCACAGCTGGGCACAGTGGCATCCCGGTGGTTGGCGCAGGCTGCTGCCCTTTTTCCCCATCTGCCTTTTTTTCGACCACACACACCTGTGCCAGGTTGTTCACTAACCGCCATCCGCTGAGCCCGCGGGACACACACCGGCGCGAGCAGGACAAACTGATTAGTGCTGTGTGCGGCCCGAGTACCAGCAGGATACGTGTTAAGCGTTTACTCTGGCTAATTGGGCATGCAGGTATAGGTGGATATCAGAGGTAGGGGGTTCAGGCTTGTTCCTGTGTCTTGATGCATACTATAAAACGGATAGCTCTTCTCTCTAAATATTGACCGCACATTGCATATTCATTCACCAAGTTGACATAAATGGCCAATACAGACCATTAGCCCAAATGTAGGCTGAGCGAGTATTAACCATAACCCTACTGTATTATGTTTGATTGCAAATTTCTATGGCCTCTAAATGTGCTGCATGCCTTCTGTCGTCTGATTGATACTTTATGCTGTTTTAGCAAATAAAAGGCATTCAGATCATGGCACACATCTTTTTGTTGTGAAATCTGTCTATTAACATCTAATATTTTAAGACTGGACTGAAGCAACTTACTTGATTTTTATACAAATCATCTGTATGTATCATCAAATATTATACATCAGGCTTTTGAGGAATGTTTCTCTATTAACATTGTATTACATTGCATCATATGTGCAATCCAAACAAGATTTGATAATAAAACTAAGCATTTAAAATATCATCTTATGAGATATATTTTTTGACAGATATCAGTGACAACCGATATTTATATGTATTTTATATAGTAGTCTAGAGGTGTGTTTTTCCTCCTCAATTATGAGCTACATATTCTCCTATCATAAGATAAAAAAAGCCCTTTTATGTTTTTTTAAGATTAAAAATCTGTCATCAAGACTATTATTATGCATTACGTTCAGGTCTTGTAAATTGATTGTTCTAAAAGCATTCAAAAGTGTGCAGTAAGTGTATAAAACATAAATGCAATAAGTCACCAGATTCCATGCATTGCAGTGACTTTACCATGATTAAAGGTGTAGTTCACTTTTTAAAAAACACGTTTTAAACACTTTAAAAAGCTTTAAATGAAAAAAACAATCAAAGTTTAAGTTTTATAAGCACAAATGCTCACCTTGCTCTTTACAGCAACTGCATGTTCGTCAACCAAATGACTTGGAAAAGATTCGTAAAAGTTTGAACAGGAGAGTCACAAACGTTGCGTCACAGAATAGAGCAATGTGAGCATTTGAGCTTATAAAACTTAAACTGTGTTATTTATTTATTAAATGAGCGATCATTTCACTGGATAAGACCCTTATTCATCGTCTGGAATCATTTAAAGCCCTTCTAACAGTTTGCAGTTTGTACTGAAACTGTCTTTTTGACCTTGAACCGTTTGGTTCCCAATGAAGTCCATTACATGGAGAAAAATGCTGGAATGTTTTCATCAAAAACCTTAATGTCTTTTCGACTGAAGAAAAAAAGACATAGACAGACATTGATTTATTTTTAATATTTTGGATATTAACATTCATTTTGCTTCTTAGCTGTTTTGAAGCATATCATGATTGCCTTTTATGTCAGTTCAAGTCTTTTGAGAGTAACCCTTGAGGGAGATAAAAGCCATCAAAAGTGTCCTCTCTACTTACGACAAAACTGAAGTGTGACATTAACTCTCTGTCTTAAATAATGAAATACGCATCCTTAGATGGACGTTTATCCTTGGAGGAACGACTAGGCCCCGGCTCGAGAGGCAGACTGGCAGAAGCTCACAAAGATCCTCGTGACCCGCAAATCTATCGACAGAACAGTCTCTTAATAAAGTAGTCTGTTTGTCACTTTGATGTATAAATGCATGAGTCTCTCTGGCCTGAGACACACGCGGCAGGCCATCAAGATGCAGCGTCCGATAATTCCTCCGCTTCATCAACAGGGAGAGCACGAGGGCGACAATGACAGCCCGCAAAACAATGGGATTGGAGGAGAGGGGTGATCTAAAAAAATAATTATATAAAAATAAAATGGTGGGGGGGACAGTGGTGAGATGACAGCTTTTGATCGGAAGTTCAAAGCGAAGAGCAGATGGTGGTTTCCAACAATCGGCCAACTTCCCCAGAGTTGGGTGGAAGGTGCCAAAGAAAATGGCTTCCAGTCTTTCTTAAAGCTTGATTTCCATTCTCCCTGGGTCACTGTGGCCAGCTGTTCTCGGAGAGGGCCGATAGCCTCGTATCAGCAGGAGGAGGGCGATTTAATCTCTTTATAACTCAACTGAATCTGTGCCACGGTGTGGGTTTCACTGACACTGAGATCTCACAGCAACTTTTGTTCTTGAATAATGTACATGAATAATGTATTGCTAATGCAGATATTACAGCACAGAAAACGTGTTATTTTTTGCGCGTAATCTAATTATAGCACATCTGTGCATCTAATCATGTTTAAGGCATGATGTTAAAATCATAATCTCAAGTTGATAACCTTAGAAATCTTAAATAAAATTTAACTAAATGCCGTGAAGCGGTTATGTTTTACATTTCCCCTCCAGAAAATACAGTAAATGCGACAAAAAAACATTTTGTACCATTTTTTTTCCATTTAGGCTTCTTCACATTTCAAACTAGACATATGGATTTGTGTTGTGGGATCAGTACACTCTTAGAAAAAAGGGTTCTATATATGTAGCATAGGCATTTTATGCTAAAAAGGTTCAATAATGACTAGAAAGAACACTTTTGGCACAAAGGTTCTTTAAAGGCTATTATTCATCCATTTTTACATTATTCTGCAACATTTGTTATCAAATTATTGTTTATTAAACTGTTGTAGTAACTTAATATGACATTTTAATCATGCAGATTTTTGGGATAAAAACTGAAATGTCACTTTCGTGTGATATTGATTAATTAATTTTTTTAACCACCATATCTTGAATTTTGTGATCATTCACATGAATTGCATTTTAGGGGTTCCAAATACGTAGCGCTTTAGAACCTTTTAAGGTTCTATATAGAACCTTTTCTTCTAAGAGTGTAGGTTTTGCTGTCAAATGATGTGACCCTCTAAGGCCAATGCCATATGAAGTTTGAGTTTTCCTTCAGCGGCTCTTAAAGAAATTTCATATTTAGATGCTAATTCGCTGAACCTCTGGGTCAAATTATTCTAGCAGGGCTTATGTTTAGCAACATTTCTGAAGTAAATCTAATTCCTGCATTTAAATGATTACAGGAAAATAAAGTCAGGGAAATGCATTGAACTGGACAGGTTTAAGTGGCGAAGTAATGCAGTGGATAATGTTTGGACTCGTCTCATTCAGGCCTCATTTTGACTGTCTCAGAGGCCTGCGCTGATCTGAATGAGAATTATCTGAGCAGAGGAAAAATCCCGAAAGCCTTTAATTACTTTTGTTGCTGATGACATTATCACATCGGACAAAGTGGTCAATAAGTGGACTGTGAATGAGGGCTGACAAAAGCTGGAGTGGGCATATAAGAGGATGGACGTGATGAAACGCACACACATCCTTCATGAGTTTGATTTTTTCTTCTTTTTTATCTAGTGGAGCTGTCAGTCTTAAGGCTGTGACACACACGAGCTGACATCAGAGATCTAGGGGTGAGAAAAGCTGATGTCTCCTCACGTTTGAGCCGAAAGCGGCGCTTGAACACCACAAAGACTATAGGGGCCGAATGTACCAGCATTGCATAAGTTACATGTTAGTCTAGTTGTAAATGGGCACTGCCTTTCAACTTACGCACCATTAAACTTTGTTGAACTTTAACTCAACATATACTAAAAAACAAAAATTTATGGAAGCCTCCAATCAGGAGTAACGGTTGGAATAAATAGCAGACTGACTATCAATAAGCTCTTGTTTTGCCTGACAGACTTCAGGTCTTTAGACATATATGATAACGCTGACATTTACACTCGCTTACATTATGTCAAAAGATTAACGTTGTTAGCAGCTCTTCAACTCAAACCCGTCCTGAAACAGTGCGCCATTGAGTGCATCGATCTTTGTGGTGAATGTCAAATAAAATCAGTCATAATTGATACATGTCATGTTGTTTTTTTTGTATCAATATTTATGTACAATCACCTAAAGGATTATTAGGAACACCATACTAATACTGTGTTTGACCCCATTTTATCCTTCAGAACTGCCTTAATTCTACATGGCATTGATTCAACAAGGTGCTGAAAGCATTCTTTAGAAATGTTGGCCCGGATAGCATCTTGCAGTTGATGGAGATTTGTGGGATGCACATCCAGGGCACGAAGCTCTTCGTTCCACCACATCCCAAAGATGCCCAATTAGCACTAAGGGGCCTAAAGTGCGCAAAGAAAACATCCCCCCACACCATTACACCACCACCACCAGCCTGCACAGTGGTTACGAGGCATGTCGGATCCATGTTCTCATTTCACTTTCCCATTCTGACATTCAGTTTGGAGTTCAGGAGATTGTCTTGACCAGGACCACACCCCAAAATGCATTGAAGTAACTGCCATGTGATTGGTTGAGTAGATAATTGCATTAATGAGAAATTTATCAGGTGTTCCTAATAATCCTTTAGGTGAGTGTATTGATCCTTATTAATTTTGTTTCAAATACAGTTTCTGAACATTTAAAAAATGATTATTCATGATTAAGTTGTACCGTATTTAATGGAAACTTATTTTTACCATTAGTTACATGAGGCAAAAATAAATTAGAATGAAGGATGAACTGACATTCACTGCATTTCAACACAACTTCTGATCACTGTTTTGAAGGCTGATATTTAATCACTAAGGGTAACTGTCATATTATGCGACAACTCATTACTTTACAGAGAGTTGCTTTAAGACCTACTAGCCTTAAGAGCAAATGGTGCAAACAAATAAAGTACAGAGTTACAACTAGCTAGTAGTTACTCAGCATCTAATGTGGACTATAATAACTGTCTATACCAGCTGGTATAGTCTATATTCAACATTCATCAAATATGGAGACCAAAACTAGGACTGCATACAGTATATACAAACCATAAAATAAAGCAGCACTTGCCATTTTTAATAACAATCATGTTGACCAATTTATCTATTCCAGGCACCTCATGTTGTCATGAAATATTTGCACATTAGAAAGATGTTGCAAAAGTAGAGCAGCTTTGTCTTCTTTATACACCTTCATGACTTTTGCGTTTTGCATCTGGTTTGCTCGCAGAACTGAACAGCCAATCAGGGGTCACGATGAAACTTGGCGTTCACTATAGCACGATACATCGTTAAGGAAATCAACTAACTAGTCATGACTTTTTCTGTTCTGAAACCGTATTGTGGTAAATTGGCTGTTCAACCACATTGGTAAAGTAAGTGGTGGAGTAATAACTTCTTTTAATGAATCCGTTTGAGATTTATGCTAGATTATTTTGCTCTAAAGAAAATTCTAATTTTCTTTGCAGATTTTTTTGTGCTTTTTTTCCAGATTGAATCATAGGCTTGTTCTTATTTACTAGAACACAGACACACATGCACACTATTTACAAATGGTGCCTTAAATCTCTTGACAAACCAAAATATGTAAATTAAATGTATATATATATTCGAAATAAAATTATATAGATTGCAATAAATCAATATCTATAGATGCAGTTTTAACATACCGAATGGAGTAAAAAGCCGCAGACAACTAGCCGACAGACGCTCGCCAACTCTAACGCTGGAAACCGGCAGCCATTAGCTTGGTGAGTCACGACACTTAATGTCTTAGTAAGTGTCTTTCATTTGGGTGAAGTAATTTATCAAAGTCTTTGTCCAATAATCTAATCTTTTCATTCTTCCCTCCTTCCTTCAAGGTTCTCATCTTAACCTTTTGTCACTCCCTTTAAACAGGCAGACGGGAAGAGTATCTGTCGTTCACCTGGGGTCACCCATCGATCTCTCTGTCTCTCTGCCTGTGTAGGGTACATGGCAACATGTTCACTGCACTGCACTCGCATCATCGATCCAGATGCACACATACACATAGACGAAAAGTAAAATAAAGCATATTGATTTTTCTTTTTCATTCTCATTACTCTCGCTAAAGCTGAGTCTGGGCACTGCGTCTGCTGTCCTCGCCTACACTTTGCTTATTGTGATTTTCAGGGACTAAGGCAAATATGTTCTTTATCTATAATTGTTTATTTTCTTAGAAAAGACATACGAGCTAGTAGAGGGGATCTGATGCATACCATTGACTCAAATAATTTGATTTAGTTCAGCGAAAAGATTCATTAACTGATGTACTTGATGGCTCTTTCTGTTGGTGGTGAGTGGCGACGAGTGACGGGTGTCTTTTTGAGCATTAAGTGATTCTTTCAATCCCTGCGTCCAAATATGCGTACTATAAAGTGGGCGAAAAACAGTATGTGAAAGGTGTGGTAAATCAGAATTCATAGTATTCATATTACACAGATAATCTATTACTTCAGTCAAGATTCTGAAATGGACATCCAATGGACACTTTACTATCCCATGAGGCCACAAGAGATGAGGTGTGAAGCAATTATGACTGATTTTATTGGATATTTACCGCACAGATCGATGCACACAATGGCGCGCTGTTTAGGACGAGTTTGAGTTGAAGAACCGCAAACAAAGTTAATCTTTTTACATAATATTGAAATTTAAAAAAACATCTTTGAAAAATAGTCTCTACCAGTCGATCTACGAACGCTGATCCAAGTGTGCTGAACTGTGCAGAATCTCATATGGTCCATTGTTTCCGGAAGAAACACAAACACAAATAATTTTCTTCTCTTCAATATGTATACATAGCCTACTGTTCGCACTCACCTTATCACCTTATTCACATCTCACCAGCGCACTTGGATCGGCGTTCGTAGATCGACTGGTAGAGGCTATTTTTCAAAGACTTTGTTAATAAGGGACCCTTATTATGCTACCGTGTTAGTGTGGGGCTATTTTGAGCCTTGTTAGTGGTAATAACAAGCGATTTTTATTTGTCATTACTCTATGCCCCATATACTAGCGTTATACTAGCATTATAGGCTAAACTGTTTTTAGAGATAAAACTATGTCCATTCGGCAATCAACAAATCTCAAATAACGGTTGACTTGGTAACTATGTGTAATTAGACCAAAGGTTCATTTCGTGCCAGAGTTCTCCTTTAAATTAATTTCAGTAAATTAATATTACGTGCAAGGTTGTTTTATTTAAAATATACTTTTAAGATTTAAAACTTAACGTAAAAATAAATTCTGTTTTGTGCACAAGTTACTTTGCCCATAAACGTACTCATAATCGAACAGCTGAGGGAATGCTTCTGAGAACATACTTTTCCACATAGTTACCCATTGGCTTCATTCATTCATAATAAATGCTTATGTAATTTCCACTGGAATGATCTCGTGAGTTTAGCGCTTGGGCATGTTGCAGTAGTGTGCGAGGTGCTCAGTTCTGAATCATTTGTGCTGTGCATCAGCAGACAGCTTGTCCTTCATCAATATTAACTGATTTGCATGGCTACACAGCCCCCCCTGTGGCCCGGAGGATGCCCCTGTGGAAACACTCGTACCCTTCTGCATCCTTAGCTTTGTCCCACCTGCTGATACCATCATAACTTATTCATTTAACACCTGCTAGTGTTTGATCCTCAGAGGGGGAGCTTGCCGTCATTGCTTACTATTCACCGTCTTTATTTGTTCCCTTCTTCTGATTTAATGTCTCAGACTTTGCAGAGCTCCAGCTCAGGAGGGTGATGTAAATGTATCCCACTCAGACGGATATTCATTTAGTCATTCAAAAGCGGACTGGGCTTCTGACTGCATGTAATTCTGAAAACCTCATTATCCTCTTTGCACGATACTCCGTTCCTCATTCACCTGCCTCTCTCCCAGGGATGTTCCTTTCAACCGCGTAGAATTTCGCAACACGGCGGCTCGCCTCAGTGATGCATTTGAAATATTTCCATCTTTCCAAGGAGATGTGGTGAGAGTGGTGTAATGAAATTAGTGAGTGCAGAGACTTGACAAATTTGTCAGCGCTGTGGCGGATTTCAATTACAGTAGGTTTGATTTCTCGTCGTGGTTTAATTAAAACACAGATGGTGGGATGGGAGTAGATCTGGAGAGATGGGGATATCTGCAGGTCGGAGAAATGGGAAAAGGCCGTGCTGAAAGGATTCTCATTGGTGACAGGAGCTTCTTGTTGGCCAATCATCGTTAACCATACGTCCACTGCTTTGCATAAACACATCCAAGCTGATGCAACACAAATGGTGATCAACTTTAATGCCTTCTTTGCTCCACAGCGTCTGAGCTCCCTTTTGTGCTGCGGAGTACTTCTCATGTCACGCATGAAGTTGCACAATGGAGCTGTCACCGGCAATGAGTCTCTAAATAGCATGTTCTGCTTTATTAGTCACAGTTAACATTACTGATGAGGGTTTGCACATAGAACCGTATTGTTCTCTGAAACTTCCAGAGAAGAGTCTTAAATGGCCAGCCAGAAGGAACTATAGATCGAGTGGGTGAGATGTGAACTATTTAAAGTCACAGTTAATTTGTTCTTTTCCGAAAGAAACAGGATGTTCAAAGGGAGAAAATACACGATTTTGTCCATTAGTAATAAATTGGATGGAGATTAAATTTCAACTTGGTTTGTGATGTGAATTTTTGTGCTTTCTAAATTTATATTGTCAGATACATTGCATTTACCGCTAGACGACTGACAAATTGGTGTCATTTTTACAACGCAAATGATGGCTCATCTTGATATCACTCTCACTATCACTCTAAAATTAATTTAGAGAATCCAGCAGACAGCCCTCCCATTAATAGTGAAAATTTAAGTGTCTTTAGATTAGTATCACAATTCATTGTTGCAAGTACATTAAAAAGAGTGTGGCATCACTTACGTTGAATGTCAATAGTGACGCTGGTCTCTTTCCCGTTGGGCACGGCCTTGTTGGACGCCCGACAGATGATCTTCTGTCCAGATTCGATGTTGGAGGCTGAGATGTAGAGGGTGCTTACGGTTGCTCTCCCTTCGCCCATCTCTGAACAAAAGCCTACATGAAGAAAATGGAGTCGTTAAATTGGATAGGAACGCTCCACACTCTTAAAACGCCACCTATACAACCTTTTAGGGGTTTCCATCATGGGATCATTTTATGGATTTAGCTTTAATTTTATGGATTTAGCCCTCTCTGTGTCAGTCTCCTGAACGTCACCAAAGTCCTTTTAGGCAAGTGCCGCCAAACGGCCGCCATCTTGGCAATTCCTCCGGGCAGCTATTTTGGACTAACAAGACCAGGCTCCTATCTAAATGAATGGGCAGAGAGTCAGAACTGCACTTTTACTGGTCACTGGGACATAAAAACTGCATGTATAGAAACATTTATAAAATATGATAAAAATCTCTGAAAAAGTTTGATGACTTTGCCCTTACCTTGCAAATTAAGGTTTAAAACACCCTTTTCCTCACAGGCTATACTTTACTACGCACGTGCAAGGGTTCTCGTCAGTGGAACCAGACGATAGGCTTCAATGTTTCCCAGCTTGACTGTTAAAAGCAGACGATTGGCTTTCCAGCGGGAGGGGCCGGGCACGTGCATACAACCGCCATCTTTGGCGTTACGGGTTTGCCCTGTATAGTTGTATTGAGGATTTAGGAAGTGGCATGTCTCTAAATAAAATTGTCTCTGACGTCACTCACGCACTGTGGTCTCGTGAGGAAACGCAGCTTTTTGATATAAAGTTTTTCTTGTTCCCGAATACAAATATTTTTCAAAGTATTTGTTTGAAATAAGTATTTGCAAAAACACGTTATTTGTGCCTTTCCGAATATCGTATTCGGGTTCGGCTCCACCCCTAATATGGAAAGTTAAGGAAAAGCTAAACTGGGGATTTTTTTCAATTGCAGTCATGAGTGTAAAACACAGCACAAAACAACATCATTCAAAATAAAACCCAAGGCTGGGATAAAAACAAAACAAAAAACCTCAAGCTGTCCACAGGAAACGGAGACCAACAGTACCGTGCGCGTGGTGTCTGCACATGGACTGATTGTTTTTTTGGGAGAAAACAGCATGTTTGTGGGCTCCTCTGTGCAGTTTGAGAGTGAGGCTTTGGTGCGTGGCATGTTGTACACCACAGAAGAAATCAATCTTCTTTTCCAGTGGTCATAGTCTGTGCAAGGCCTTGCCTGCCCAGCGTAGAGCTCCATCTGGAAGCGCTCGACAGAATCCACACTCTCTGTCACATAGCAATGACTCACAGAGAGGGAAGAGAGATGGTAACCAGCATGGCCAACACAACCGTCACCCACCAGAATAAATTGGCCATTGCAGCAGGCATTCCTGGCTTGCGTTGCAGACATGAGAGATACACCATTATATTCACTATTTCTTCATCTCTTACTCTTATCAATTCTCTTTTCATCGATTCTCAAGGGTCAAGGTTTGGCTGGTCAAGCAACACCATAAGGCAAAACAAATTCTTTAAAGGGGATCTATTATGTCCCTTTTTACAAGATGTAATACACAATTGAAAATGGCAATTTTTGAGTGAAAGGAAAAACATGCTGTTCATGACTTTAAATACAAATGAGAAGAGGGCAGAGCCTTTACAGCTGGTGCCTCAGAGACTACCAAAAACTAAAACAGGCTGCGTTTCCAAAAAACATTGTAAGACTTAAGTTCATCGTAGGGACCATTGGTGGCAATTGTTCTACGATCAACTTTAAATGCTTTTGGGAAAAGTAGCCCAGTTTGGTTTTGATTATCATTTCTACAGTCATGCTCACATGACATGGCGGTTCTTCATCATCATGAAAGTTTATTATTTGCATGTGCTTTAAAGCCACATCAGTCTAAACTTCTGGTATATAGTTTTATGAGCGCACACATCCGAAGCACACACACCTGTGAGTGTCAAAACAAGTTATTTTCCATGTCCTATTGTGCTTAAAGGGGTGATGAACTGAGAAATCAAATTTTCCTTGAGCTTTTGACATCTAAGAGGTCATCATATTATAAGAATATCCTGTAAGTTTCAGAACTGAAAACATCCTTGTTAGCTTTTATTGACACCAGGCTCAGCAAACGACTCGTTTTTTGTCAAAGAGGATAAAACCCCACCCCGCAGAAGAAGATCAACTCCTACTTCAACACAGCCATTAGCCCCGCCCACCGATTCACGCATTACACGCATAGCAAAATAACATAGGCCTGCTAGGGTAGGGTTAGGGTTAGACCACTGAGGATGCGCCTTCTGCCCCATGTATATCTGTGTCTGGTATTGACGCTAAAGGGTGCCATGTGCGTTGGATATATATGCATTGTCAAAAGCGTCAGTATATGACGCCTTGGTATGAGAATGGGCTGATATTTCAAGACATTTGTCAGGTTTTTATGCCTAATTTCTTACGCATATCTCTTCCCATGCTAATTCCAAAACATAATTTTAGAGGCATGTAGCTTTTAAGTTGCTAAATTACTTTGCAGATAAAATCGTCAGATCAGTGTTGACAACATGTTTCTGCTCTGTAGAACGTCAGATTCAAGCTTTCAACATCCCTGTAGTGTGTGTATATATACACACACATACACCCCAAAATCTAGCATTGCACATTGTTTCATGAAAGTGCAATTGCCAGCATGCGAGTGTTCCAGTAAAATGTCTCTTCAGCCAAACCCCCACAGAAGCGTGTGGCCTTTTAATGCCAAAAGCACTCAATTGCGTGGGTGGCCAGTCAAGACCCAATCTGTGTCTCTATAAGACCATGTATTAATGTCATCAGCTCTCCAAAGGAATCTAGAAGAATAATGTACTTTTGAACCATAATAGTCACTCACTAATAATTAGTCACGCCATTGCAGAGGCCAGTGATAGCTAATAGTAGTAATTACCAAATCATTTTTTGCTACCGATTTGAAATATAGCTGATGAAACCTCACAATCCCACCAACAGAGAGGAAAAAAAAGTCAAAGTGTGTAGAGAGGAGAAGAGAATAGAAGAAAGGGAGGCATAAGGACACACTAAATATGTGTTATTACAGGTGCCACAAAGGCCTTGATGGAGAATCTTTGAGCAAAACCATACATTCCTCAGCTTTCTCAGAACTGAAAAAGCCTTTTTGGCTAGTCAAATAATCTTTAGTAAAATGCATAGTACATTAAAGTGTATGCCTACTAAGAATTTTAAAAATAATTCCAATTCACCTTGAAATATTTCAAGATTATGCACTGCATCGACTAGCCATATCCTGTCCTCTCTCCACCCTCCATTTCACACGGCAGCCATTTTGAATTTAAAGTTGAGACTTAAAACCTCACAGATTAAAGTAAACAGCAATGTTCAAGCGGCAGCCATTTTGAAATTGAAAGTGAGTTTCAGGAAACCTTGATTGGACAAAATGGAGCTTCTACCATGATTTACTGTGTTTTGTGTAACACAATCATCACACAGCACTGCTCTTCAAAAGATACAGCAATTTTACATGAGATTACTTTGGCATGTCTGCCTTGCCAATTGAAATGCATTTATTCAAGCTATAGAGCGAGTTTGAATGTGTGAGTGTTGTAACCTGCAGGACTGTTTTAACATTTAGATTTTTTGTTGGCTCATTTGTTATTTTTTGTGTTTCACTTTGATTGATCACAATTGTTAGTTGTGCGCATTAAGTTTTTGTTTATCGTGGGGTTTACAAAAAGTAGGTGTGCTTGCTATTTCATTTGTCAAGCTGCTGTTTGTTGATCCTGTCACGTGTTATGAGTTTATTATGATGCCGGATGATACTGTTGGCACTTTTCTCAATGAACGTGCTTTCTCTGTGTTTTGTTATTGCTGTTTTGAGACAGTTTGAACTTGTGTTCTCTGCTTGGTCTGACTCTTTTGGCCTTTTCTTATCACATTTCTTGCAGATTTTGTGACATTTTCAAAGTAATATGTCCATATGATTGGCACTATGCATTCAGTTTGATCAGAAACAGATGAACGTGAATATGGCAATGTTTTACTAAACTGGTTATTTTACATATAATGACAGTTCTAAAATGAAATGTCTGGTAAGTGGCACTAAAATGCTACTGTATGTTATAACTTGGTAGCACCTACACTAAACCTGACCTTAAACCTAACCTATAGTGTTAACAAAATAAAAAGTGTGATTAAAAACTCATGTACTGAAACAACCATTGTGTTTTACCTTGCTTCTCTTTTGAGCTCTTTTATTGTGACTCATGTTTCAAGGCTCTCAAACTTGAGTGCTTTGTATACATGCAACGCTGTAGTACCAGGTGAGCTACCAAGCAAGTTTACTACATTAGAAAAGCTGTACATACAGAGCTGGATATGTGATGCACTATGGTAAAAATGTTTTGAGATCATTACAGTACATATTGTGCAAGAAACCATGCTTAAGTTCTTTAAAGGGGTGATGAACTGAGAAATCAAATTTTCCTTGAGCTTTTGACATCTAAGAGGTCATCATGTTATAAGAATATCATGTAAGTTTCAGAACTGAAAACGTCCTTGGTAGTCCAATAAAAGCTTTCATTGACACCAGGCTCAGCAAACAACTAATTTTTTGTCAAAGAGGATAAAACACCACCCCGCAGAAGAAGATCAACGCTACTTCAACACAGCAGTTAGCCCCGCCCACCGACTCCGCGCATTACACTCATAGATAAATAACGTAGGCCTGTGTACCTAGTGTTGACAATCCGGGTCATAAGTTGATCTCAGACAATATAATTTTTTTTAAAAGCCAGTTCATGACCTCTTTAAATTTCAGCTGATAACTGCAGTGAATATGAGTTTGCTGGTGGAGGCACATTTGCATCATACCAGTGAACCCACCCAACCAAACACAACCTATGTTCAAACTATCTACAATACATTAATCCCCCAACCCACCCTCCTATCCGCATATGTTTTCCATAATGTGTTTGTCAGAGAGTCGAACAGTGAGCATGACGACTGTAGCTCCAGCAGAATAGGTGCTCACTTCTCATCTGAAAGACACAAGCTGTCAGCCGCAGGATGTGTCAATGTAATATCCTGCCTGACACAGTCCGGATTGTTTCTCTCATTGCTCAGGGCCTGTCTGAAGTCATTAATCTTGAATGGGGCCTGAAACAGCCAAGAACTCAACACTTAACCAGGACCGGGCCAAAATAGCTCCAAATTACAAATAGATAATTTCTGGTGGTGCAGCCTGGAGCGTGTCAGTTCTTCCTACAGGAAGTGAAGGGTGGAAATCAGAAGTGGAGAATGCAGCTTAAGAATGAGGCCCGAGACAGAATTAGAAATGTCAAAACTAGATGTGTTTTTAAGGCACAATGCCTCAGCTGTATATGCATGTCAAATGGGCCTGTCAAATGTCAAAATCTGAAAAGTGTCTGTGTTGGCCTCATTTTGCCGTTCACTCTGTTTAAAAGGTTAACAAATGTCAGTAAACATCCTTTTGAAGTGTGCAGAGAAAAATTGTGTGAAATTAAGGTTGACGTCTGGAAAAAAAACAGCAACGATTTGCTGATTAGACCTCAAGGCGCACTAATACTACAATTTAGGCAACATTAGCATGTCATCGCAAAGTATCTTAACGCATTTTCAGGCGAGAACCGTCGCTGGAAGGTGTGTCAAATCAGCCACAATAATTGAAGACCAGCGCGGCCACATTTTCGTCGCCTATTACCACATATTCATTTCACTTTAAGAGAGATAAGTGTTCTGAGGCTTTGTTTTTCCATCTCCCTCAAAAAGAGTGTATAATCTCTCTCTGTTCCTGGGGTTAAAAGCCATTCTTTGATTAACTAATTTAATCTTGCACCTCCAGTTCTGATTAATTTCCACCATTTTACGGTGCAATTAATTAGATGCCTTTTTACTTCTCTCCTCTCCCACTTTTAATTTCAGTGGCAAAACCGCAAGAAGGTTAATTAAGAGGAGGGTGCGGTGGGAGGGAAGAGAGTTGTGGGGTGGAGGCAGAGACGGATGCTTGGAGCATTAACAGAAGAGGCGTGAAGGCAGCGGTCGGGACTTGTGTTTCTGTGGGAGCTGCTGCTGTGTGCAACCGGCTTCAGCAGCGTGAAGCATTTTGCCACTTTCAGTTTGATACTGAAAGTTAATTAGAACTCTATCTGAAATTTTGAAATATTCTCATGGTGAGCATTGCTATTTAAAAGCCTTCACTAATTATACAGAAATCTAAGCAGGAATGAAGTCTTAGGGGTAAAATTAGTTTCGAGCAGGAAAGATAATTAGTATATATATATATGTATATATATATATATATATATATATATATATATATATATACATATATACACTATCCTTCATATATATATATATATATATATACTATATATATATATATATATATATATATATATATATATATATATATATATATATATATATATATATATATATATATATATACATATAAACTATCCTTCGGATTAGACGTAAAACAAGGTCCTGACTTTTTGTGGTCATTAAAAATCCCAGAATGTCCTTCTGAAAAGAGAGTAGGTGTGTAATGAGGTGATGACCCCAGCATCCTGGCCAAATTTGCCCCTTGGCCTCTGTCCATCATGGCCTCCTATAATCATCCCTATATATACTAATTGGTAGTGATGAGGATCGAGAACCGCCTATGCCGAGTCCGAGTCAAGACCAAGTATTTGAAGGGTTCGAGTCCGAAGTCGAGACCGAGTCCGTTGGTTTTCAAATACAGTCGAGTCCAAGTCAAGAACCGAGTCTTTGAAGGGTTGAGTCAGAGTTCGAGACCGAGTCCATTAGTTTTCAAATAAAGTCTAGTCCGAGTCAAGAACAAGTCTTTGAAAGGTTGAGTCCGAGTCAAGACTCGAGTCCGTTGGTTTTTAAATACAGTCGAGTCCAAGTCAAGACCGAGATCTTTGAAAGGGTCGAGTCTGAGTCGAAGGCTTAGTCCGTTGGTTTTTAAATACAGTTCAGTCCGAGTCTAAGACTCGAGTCTTTGAAGGGTCGAGTCCTGAGCTCGAGACCGAGTCCGTTGGTTTTTAAATACAGTCTGAGTCCGAGTCAAGAACGAGTCTTTGAAGGGTCCGAGTCAGAGTCGAGACCAAGTCCGTTGGTTTTCAAATACAGTCGAGTCCGAGACCAGACTCGATTACCATATCACTACTAATTGGCTTCATCACTCTGTCTTCTCCACCAAGAAGCTGGTGTGTGGTGGGCGTTCTGGCTGAATATGGTTCCCAGAAAAAGCACTATATAAATGTAACGATTATATATATATATATATATATATATATATATATATATATATATATATATATATATATATACACATATATATATATATATAATATACTCAAGGCAAAGTTTGTTCTCGTCATTTGCTTTTTATATTCATATATTCCTTTGCAGCAATGGCCAGTTAATGAACATCCTGACGCTGATTCCACCCTGCTGATAACTCGACGTTTAATATCTAAAATATGTGCAGCACGTTTTCCTCTCAGTAACAAAATAAACACAACATAAATGACAGTGGTGACATCGGCATCATGTCGACAGATATGGTAATTAAATTACACTGTTATGACAGTTTGATTATGAAGTTCTGTATATTTGAGAATATACTGTATATATAGACTATAGTTTTTCTTTGCATGACACATTGACATTGAACAGAATGGCTCTTCTGCATTTTCCTGATCTTTGTATAAGAATTAATTTCATGTGTCATAAAGCGGAAGAAAGACGCTCTCGGGAGCGCTGTAAACGTCACATAATTTTATTTTTCCCGGCAAAGTCCTTCACATACAAATCAGTCAATCAGGCTTTCATAGATAACCTAGGAAGTTGTGCAAGGTCTCGTTTTATAATTTTCATTGCAAGCTCTTCTCACATTGGCAATAAAAAAGCAATACATGAATGTTCTTACATATAGCCCCTTTAAAAAAAATGCACACTAGGCAAACTCAAATCGCTGACCCATTTTCGATTTCCTCTATCCCATCTGTGTGCCTTCAGTTGTGCCTTATCGCCTTATCTACGTCACCTCTATCTGTGTTTTACTGCAGCTCATCAAGTAATGACATTCAGAGGCCATTATAAAACTAGTAATGGAAAAATGACACACAGTCATTTGAATTATTGAGTCTCTCTGATAGCAGAAATGCCAGTCTTATAGAAAGACATATTCACTGCATACTTCATACAGACATTGGCCTTCATTTGTCTCGATTATGAGCCAGATGAAGGGGGAGTATGAGAATGTTTCCGCTCGTCACATTCTCCATTATTCAGACCAAGTGATTGTGTCTTAATCTGACTGCATTTCTTTTTAATAGCATGAATAGAGATATTAGAAAGCTCAACTGCCTACATCCTTCACAATGCCCTGTCCCTCACACCCGTCACAACACCAACGAGCATTCGTCCTTCCGATGAGTGATGCCTCCCTTTGCGGGTGTGCTGATGGGCAATATGGCATTCACTTACACTAGCTAAATCAATGGTGCTTATCTGCTCTTTAGAAACAGCCAATAATCAGATGAGGTAGAAAGAGGGGGTAAGCTGTTAGCATTAGCCAAGAGGATCTTGCAAACATTCTTTATTTTTGTGGCTGTGCTGGTTGCTGTCCTCTGCCTAAGACTGACTCCAGCAGAAGAGCTGAAATATTATTATTTTTGATTGCAGGGGAGGGGATTATTAACAGCATTATGACACAAGGATTGGGGCTTGATCACATATCCCATTCAAACATCAGTCTTATAGGAAAGAGGGACCTTTTTATGAGAGGAACGTTCAAAGAAATAATGATTTGGGGAAAACAATATGGCTTTGCCTTATCTTGCCATCTGTTTGTTTGTGTTGACACATTTCACAGGGTAAGGAGGACAAACATGTCTCTGTCATTTTCAGTTAGAGGCTGGATTTCAAGGGATTTTCTTCCAATCAAACGGAGCTAAAGGCTAAAGCGAAGGAGTGCAGATGGTGCAAGCAATCAAGACCACAGATGGCTCTCACTACAAGTGGTCATTTCATATGAAATGGAAGAAAGCTGCCTGTATATAGTGCCTCAAAAAGAATACAACAAAACTAAATGTAAAACGTACTGATAGTTGCATAAACTGTATAGAAAATATACCTTTATTTTGGCAAGGGCCAAAATAAATTGCCGTGTACGATTCATCCATGTATGAGTTTAATTTAAGAAGAGAGAAAGAAAAGGGCCTTGTAAGCTTAATTCAAAATGTCATAACTATGAACCTTTGCCTTTACATTTGAGTATCTCGCTGACATTACAATATCCAACCAATGAATAGAACCAAGTCTCCACCCTGCATTTATTTCCTTCTTTGCCAACCTGACTCGACCCGCTCTTGAGCGGGCCTCTGAACCCATCGGGCGCTCTGAACAAGGAGGCTAAAGACTGTCTGTCTGTCGCTAGAGTGCCTATTGAGTTCAGAGGAGTGAGGTTTACTTGCACAGCAACTACTAGCTGGCCTCCGTTACACTCACCCCCTGAAACCTCACTCTAATGCGGGTCACGGCACCAATGCAACCCCTCCACCAGGGTCCTGACTCAACCCGCTCCCGAGTGGGCCTCGAGCCCGGGTCTCCGCCGTGAGAGTCAGGTGCTCTAACAAGGATGGCTAAAGACTGTCTCTGTCGCTAGAGTGCCTATTGAGTTCAGAGGAGTGAGGTTTACTTGCACAGCAACTACTAGCTGGCCTCTGTTACACTCACCCCCTAAACCTTACTCTCATCCGGGTCAAGCACCAATGCAACCCCTCCACCCGGGTCCCACTCCAACCCCGCTCCAAGTGGGCCTCGAGCCCGGGTCTCCGGCGTGAGAGTCAGGTGCTCTAACATGGAGGCTAAAGTCTCTAGCATCGTGTCGCTAGAGCTCCTATTGAGATCAGAGGAGTGAGGTTTACTTGTACAGCAACTACTAGCTGGCCTCCGTTACATATTTTAAAATACAGAAGACATTATCTGACGCAATTACTGGTTAACCAGAAGCAGAAGGGACATGCTCGTTTCACTTAGTTTTGTTCGAGACCACAGGATTTCCATTTGTGGAAATTTCATATTAACTTGTGGGAATGTGATACTATGTCATGGTCTTGAAATCACATACTTATGTTGTGGCCTTGAGATACATATTCAATGTGCAAAGTTATACAAAGTGACCAAGTCACTTGGCTATATATCTGACCAATTTTATTCCTGTGCTGGACCTTTGATGTGGCAAACCAGAGGCAAATCATGTACGTTTCAAAGCATCATGGTTAGTACACATCCCTAAATCCTTACCTTATTGTACATGGCTCCATTCAGCACCTCCCCATTGCGGATCCAGATGATTGAGGCGGCGTGTTTTGCATTGTCTGCGTGACATGTCAGATTGAGGGGGTCGCCCGCTCTCAGGCTCACCACAGGTCCTCCGGTGATGACTGGATCTTCAGGTGGAACTACACGAGAAAGGAAAAGGAAAATAAAGTTGGGGAGATCTGCCAAGATACCAGGTCTGCACTCAACATTTTGAGATTTCAACATGAACTTGTGCTACAAATTGAAACCCCTGAGCTTCTTCTGGGAAACACTAAACTTACACAACATATAAAGGTTAGTGAGACACTTCCAGTGCCTGCACATTAATTGCAACCTAGGCTCATTGAGAAACATGCCTCTATACCTATATTTTTTTCGCAAAACTCGAAAATGTCTACCTGAAAGAAACACAAGAAGCAGTTTATTGCCTTTCACACAAATTACAACACATCAATTAATGAAGACTTGTGTGCAGTTCCTTGCACAGTTATGACTTCAACACACATTTGCCATTGTGTATGATTTGTAAACTACATTTTGACATTGCATCACAAAATATATGCATAGATACCAGCTCCATCTGTTTGGCTTTTCTGACATTGCAGGGATTTTTTTTTGTTTTTTTATCTCATGTTTGCTTTTGTTAACTATCGGTTAGTTTTATAGGTTAAGTGTCAATAGTCTATTTTATTTGAACGCCACTCACCAGTTTAATTTTCGAACGGCAGTCACAGTAACGTTTATCTATTTCTGAGAAATTTGAACATGCTTTTTAGTGCCACCCACTTGAGTTTTGACTGTCGCTAAACATGTTCTGTAACAATGTATGTCATTTTTGCAATTTTTTCTAATAACCCTGGGCTGTTTAATTTAGATCATTTCATATCAAGTACACATGGAGAGAAAAGCTGCAACTGAAAAACAACTTACTAACATCTTACGGTATTCTGAACAACATTGTGGGCCACGCATCAAGGAACAAGGTTTAATTTAATCTGCATTTAAAGAGAGCAGGTGTGATTTGTAAGTGCTGTGTGTGGAAGCCATCATAGCAGTGTGTGTATGTGGAGCGTACGTAATGGAAGCGAAAAGCGAGTGAGGACTGAGGGGGTGTAGAGGCAATCTAAGAGCAGCCAGGAGACATTGTGTGAGGGCTGTTAAGACCAGCAGAAAACAACTTCATGAATGGCACTGATTACTCTCTCTGTTTAACACACACCCAAACCTGATCATCCTGGGTTTTATTCAAACGCCAGTGAATTATTGATTGCCCTGCATGCTCATTACTGAACAGATCTGGGCAAGAGAAAATCAAAGTTATGTAAGCAGCTGGCGGAGTGAGAGAAGAAAGAAAGAGGACACAATGAGAGGAGGTCACTGCAAAGAGAAAGATAATTACAGTCAAGAGAGGTTGTTCAGGAATTGTACGGCGCTGCAGTCTTTAATTGGACTGAAAAAAGACAGCTATTCAATCTTTGCTTACACTATTAAAAGTATTCAATGAGTTTGTTCAGCTGTGCACACAAACAATATCAATTATTCCCACAGATGAGAGTTTAAAGATCTGGTATCTGTAGAAAAAGTCGGGGATGATAAAAAAGCCACATGCAGTTTTTTTAATCTTCTGTGTGAACGTTGATCATGTTGACCCTATGTAAGATCCTATGGTAAAACTGAAACATTGGACTGATAGTGTTGACTGGGCATTTCAATCTACAGCCGGTTTCTGAGCGAGCCTCAGTTCTCTGATATAGTTGATGGGTGATGTGTTGTAGGTTAGGGTATGCTAGATCTGGCACCACTGAGCCACAGTAAGTTGCTATCTGCAAGTTACGAGTGCAATTTAATTAAAATGGAAATATCACCACAAAACTGTTTCCATTCCATTTGCTAAAAAACAAGACAAAATGGCCCCTTATGGGGAAATTGGTGGAAAACAGAATGGAGTTGTAGGAACAGTGGCTCTTTATTAAATGCTATAAATTACTTGATGTTTTGTAACAGTCTCTGCATTTCAGAATGTCAAGAGCAACATGTAACCAACCTCATCCTCCACATTTCCTCCCCCAAATCTAAAAAGACAAATAATTGAATGAGGACTGATAAAAGAGATTAAATGTCTTTTTCTTTAAACTTTACTGTAATTCTTGATGAAAGCAGTATTTGGCAGCTTTTCAGATAATCCCAAGGTGAGACTCTGGTCATATTAAAAATCGTATGAAATAGGCTATATTTATTTTTTTGCAATCTATATTTTAAGGAAAATCGTTTTTCTTGTTTGCCCATTGGAGGTCTCATTTTCCAAGTATCCAAGTAAAAAGGCACAGGATTGCTCCACTACAGGCTTTTTACAGGCAGTCTTGACTCTTCTTCAGACCTGCGAAAGACGGTTATTGTGGATCTATGTGGATCCATTTTAAATGTGCTTGAAATAAAATTAGAAAATGATATTTCTGAGTTAGATGTCCTTGCTAGAAATATTTCATGTAATGTGTTTAAGGGCATTTAGATTAAGTGACTTTTTATTAGTAACTTTCTGAGTGTGACTGATCATAGCAGAGCAGGTCAAAGATGGAGAAACACTTTTCATATCATATCAGCTAAATCTCAGCTCCAGCTTGACTGGCTTTTAGCAGCAAAAAAATGATAAAGAATATCTTAGTAATATTTTTCTGGTAGATTTGGCTATGAATATAATCTTGCACAATTACTAAAAGAAAGATTGTCGTTCTCAAAGGGGGGTTTCTGAGCTCCTTATATGGAAACATTTCCAAAAGACATCTTTGGGAATCAAGACAAGTCGATTTTGCCAAATTAAAGGAAGGTCTGGCACAAAATGAAACTTTGGTCTAATAACACATTGTTACTTACGTCGACCGTTCTCTGAGATTTGTTTTCATGATAATCGAATGACTAAAACTGTTCTAGCTTATAACACTAGTTTATGGGGGCATATAATAAGTAAAAAGAAATTGCTAGTTAATACCACTTACAAGGCTCAAAATAGCTGCACACTAACACAGTAACATAATGAGGGTCCCTACATGCAAAACGAAGCATTGAGAACTTTGTAAGTGTAGAGACCATTTAATAAGAAGATATTTTATAAAGACAGTCCACTTTGTGTATACAGACAGAAGCCATCTTTGGAAAACAGTCCTGACAGAGTTCGAACCATGAACAACTTGCCAAGTGAGCTGAACTGTAATGAACTTTTCCAAGATGGCTTCTGCCTGTATACACAAAGTGGACTGTCTTCATAAAATTTCTCTAATTATCTCCCGGCTGAAAACTGTGCTAATTAGCAAAATACTGAGAAGGACTTTTACTTTCTGAACCTGGACTTTAAACCTCTTGTCCCCGTATTCCTACCCCTGATATAACTCTACTCATAACTAATCACTAATATCATATAGAAATGATGGGTGAATAACTGATGTAGAAGCACCTAACCCTGGTTTTAAGCCTAAATTTGATTTAAACTGTAAACATGTTCCTTAAATTTGATTGGTTGATTGGAATGTTCTTCCAAGTGTCAACAAAGATGTTGATTCAGGAACATGTAGCTTTTGCTGAAATTAGATTCTATATTTCCCCTCGCTCTTCGCAGACCTCAGCATCCCAAGAGCCGTTCACTGTTGCTGTGTCTACTGATGGCACTGGTCATTAAAGGAAGGAGCTGTCATTTCAAGCTGTGACGCTGAGGTTTTTTGTCAGACATTCCCTTTCTAATTTCAACTCTTCCCAGACACTCTTAGTCTGACAGCTGTACAAAAGGGCAACCCTGTAGCCATGCAAGCCATCATCATTACCGGCCTGTTTGCAAACTCTGCATCCTCTAATGGCTTCAAATTAGCGCTTTACCGCAGTCACTCAATAGATTTCTCATGAGTCAGTCAGCAGCGCGGATTGATCGCTTCTTTTTAATTACTGGCCAGTGGGCTGCAATTCTTCAACCCTCCACTTGGCTTGGCAAACCTTAATCCATAGTTCTGTCTTTCTGTCCTGCATGTCCTGATATATTGCCTGTTAGTGATCTCTCAGTTGCTTTTATAGTTAAATTCAGTCATTTAGGCTACTCACCATCATTTATTTCCTTGAAGCACAAATAATTTTAGATTTTCCTATAGGCGACTGAAGACAGATTCTGTCAAGCTCCAAAAATGTCAAAAAAGCAGCATAGAACTAAATTTATAATAGTACGAAAAATGTTCCAGGTCTTGTGAAGCCATATGTTGGCTTTATATGAGAAACGAACACTTCAAATCGTTAATGTAAAACCTGACACGACATATGCATTGTGTTACATCGGAAGAGATTTTAAAGCAAATAATAACCTAAATGTTGGTCTTTCATCACACAAAGCTATCATATGGCTAGAGAAATCTTGTACAAATCACAGTTTTGTTTTGCTTTTTGACATTTTTGAAGCTAGCAGTGTTTGTGCCTTGATTTACTATCATTGTGTGCTGCACGGAAGAAAGATAATCTTGGGACATGGCAAACTATCCTTTTAATGTGCACTGATTTATTGGTTGAATTTTTAAACTTTTTTTACAATATAAGAGACCAGCATATTTCAAAAACATTATTAAAAAATAAATGATCTGTAGCCAGAGGCAAGACCTGGTTCAAGGTGACAAGACTCTTAACTTGTAGCACGTGTCTTGAAGAAAACAATAAATAACATGCAGGCAAATGGATTTGCGATTAACCAAATGGACTGAAACATTGGCTCAATCAACTGGGGACCTTGGATGTCAGCGACAAGCTTTTTAAATCAACTGGATGGGCGATGTTTCAGTTCCAGGAGCTAAAGGAAAGGACATGTGGAAGAGCAAGAGAGCCGATTCTTTTATTCTCCAGAGTGGGTTTGATGCAATAGTAATTGCAGGGGAGGAAATTTCACTTCATTTACAGTGGGCCTCTGACAGCAGTGGCTTCGCAGGTTGAGTTATTGACATCAAAAACAAGATTGTGGAAGAGTGAGGTGATATGGCCTGTAATCCAGCTCTGAATGGGGGAAAGCAATCTGTTGGGAACCGAATGGGTGAGTGTGGTGTTTTGCCTCCACTGCATGTTGCTTGGCACAACAATGAGGCCCGTCTGTCAGCGACGGCTCTAGTCACCTGCTCACACGGCTGCTCCGGGCTGTGATAGATCGGCAGCGGAAAACAAGGAAAGAAGTGGAAGTGTAATCGAAAACATGCCAGGAGACTGGAGACAAGTGAGCATGCCGTGGCTCACTGGCCAGAACCAGAAGCTCCCTTCACGCCGCCTGTCACTACAACGTGCTGTTGCTTTTGCGGGAGGCAGAATTCAAATGGTAAACATCGCTGGTTCGCCAGTGTTCTAACATCTCCATCTCTTGCTCTCCTCGCTCCTTTCACTCCCTCTCCATTTGGCAGAGTCTTTACGGGTACGGTTTTCAACGGTCTCCGATGCATGAGTGATGCCCGGCCACAGATTGCTGGTGTTACAGCAGAGTGGGAGTCAGGGGTTGGGACACCAAAGGTGATGGAAGAAAAAGGCAAGTATATACCCTCAAATAAGCATCAGGAGTGTGCAGGAAATGAGAGTGCTGGGGCACCTGGCGGATCAGCGTGGGGCTGGGTTTCCCGGGCCACAACCACTCACAAGCAGACTCGTTTTGTTTTCTGAGAGCATTGTCATGGCCTCTGACTATGCAGTAGGTTGGGAAGAGAAGAAGTTTTGAGATACGGTTGGGTACCTGGTACATGGTGGGGTCAGATTGTGAATAGGCGGTGCTTGGAAGCTAGTGATGTGTTTAAAGAAGGGTGGAGATGACAATGAAGCAGGAAAGACTCTGGCTGAAAAAAATACCATCATAACGTGCACTTGAGGAATCGAGCTATCGGGGGTTCCTACAATGCTAGTGACTGGCACTCCGGTGAGATGGCGCAGATGGATAAGACACAACCCTTTGGGTGTGAGAGACCAGGGTTCGAATGCCATACTGCCAACACCAATGTGTCCCTGAGCAGAGTGTACTTAACCCCTAGTTGTCTCCAGAGGCAGTGCAACCTCTGACATATATAGCAATTGTGAGTCGTTTTGGATAATATGTGTCAGCTTTAAATGAATAAAAAAAGTCAATGTACCTTCCAGCAACACTAAGTGAACTTCACCAACAGGCAGCAACACCAGAGAAACATATGGATCAATTTTGATAATAAAAACATAACAATCAGATAATAACTAAAAGTTAATAAAGTCCTTTTTACTGTTTGTTATCATGGATTATTTTGGTTGTAAAAAACATTTCCGTCACAGAATTGTGTGTACGGTACAATTGCAATTTGCATGTAGCTTAATATATCAGGATAGACAAGTCTGAATGCTGCTCAAAGCTCAAAAGTGTTTCTTCTCAACATTTCAAAGTGGTAACACCATAGAAGGCTGAGCAGCTCGACATTTGTAAGTAACAGAACATCTGTGCAGTCTTCTGTCAGCTCAGGTTACAGGAGTGTGTTTGCAGATGTGTCTTAGGTCAAAGCCCAGCAGGAGGGAATTGCCAGCAAAGTTAATCGTCCCGTTTAAATAACATCTGCTTTAGTGTTGTGCACACTTACATGTGCAATAGTTCAAACACAATGGTACGTAAACCAGCTATTTAATTAATTTTGTCTCTAATATTTGATTTAGTCAGATCATCTTTCAGCAAACACAGACTGGGTTTATGGGATTTGGAAAGCTCTGAATGTTTGCCAGCAAAAGTTGCATTGGCTTTCAATAACTGGAAAGTATATATTGTTAGTAATTGATCTAGTCATCATTTCACTTGCAATACAGGTCAAAATTTCCAACTCAAAGTTTATAAGAGTTGTGTGGCTCTAAGGGTGAGCAGATCGTACATCTAGGTTTGGCATGCTTGTTTGCATTTGATTCATATGAAGTCGATTAAAAGTATCCTATCTTGTGAAGAAAAGTGATTAAATGAAGTTTGTTGGTGTTAGGGCATTGCACTTTTGTGGAAATGAAATCTGGATTGGAATTGATGACATTTGTCTATCGCATAAGACTAGTTAAGCAGGACGTTTTGAAAACATCTTGCATTTTGTAATTTGCAATTAAAAGTTAATAATCTCCATGCCTTGAAGCTGTTTATCAAATGATAGACTTTGAGACTTCCAAATGCGAAGTAATACACATTCCAAGTGTCTTCACCTATTTATTTCTCCCGCAAGGACACTTGATCTTGCCAGTAGTTTATGAAATCATAATAATAATAATTATTATTACTTTGCAAAAGCGGAAGAGGTAAATGGGTGCTGTAGGATTTAGCCCTTGCATTCTTCCAAGGACTTAAGTCTCTTAAAAGCAAATATTTCTGATGGACAATTTGAGCACTTAAGATAAAACAGAATATAAGATCATCTTGAATGCTTATGCTATCACTTTGCATACTAAGAGCAATGAGAACCATCAGAAAGAGAGAAAATTGAGATTCAAAATCTTCAGGAGTATGGGTGGCAGTGAGTTAAGCCTTTTGATGGATTGCTAACCCCCTGTTCCCTCCATTTTCTGGTGGCCTGAGATTAATGTTGAGTGGACACGTGAGAGAAACAATGATGGTGATATTTAGAGAGTCTGTGAGTGATCCCTCTGGGCAAGGTGGAAACTTGCTAGAAATGATAATTCTGAAGAGAAAATGGCTAACCCCCTGAATGCCAGACTTCTGCTGAAGGTCATGCTCGAAAATTCATGATGTCTCGCTATAGCAGCCACCAGTTTTGTCTCATGTGCCATGGCGGATATGATGATATAGCGTTTTTCTTTGATGCTTTGATGAAGGAAAGTTTTTTTTTGTTGTTTTTGTTTTGTTCACTTAATCTTTTCCCAAGTTTTTCAGCAAGCATAACCGTAAGTGTTTCAGAAATGTTGTATTGAGGATAATTCACTGTTGGGATTCAGTTTTCTCCACCTTTAAACGCTTGATCAGATATTCAAAGCCTCTAGCGGGATTGGCTCAACCAGGCTATGTGGAAGTCTGTCGAAAGTACACTGGCCCTAAACTCAGCCTTCAGTCGGAAGGCTGAGTCATGAAGCGAGGGGTCTGAGGGACCACTTCAGCTGTCAGGTGAGAAAACTGGGAAGAGTGGGAGTCACACTCCCATTCCTGTCATCACTACGGCTCAGACCAGGCTTTCTTGACATTGTAAAGACAGCTAAGAGATCACTCTGCTACAAAGCTTGCATACATAACAAGCACAGGTTAGAAGATCTGGTCACCTATTTTTTTTCCCTGCCAAAACATTGAGGCTTATGTGCAGAGCTGTTTAGTTAGTCAAGTTGTTTTAATTTTCTTATTATTTTCAGCCACTCATTATTAACATTTGAGTCTGTCAGGATATGCAGAGTCGCAGGTGCTACACACCAATGAACAGTATATGATTTTGAAAGACTTTTGCCTCAAAGCCGCATTATAGGCATTACTGATGTCTACATGTTGTAAATATATTCCTTTGACTGACATACAAAGTCTTGCAAGTTAAGAATGAGGTTTCCAGCTTAGTTTGTTTGGTCCTTTTTATTGGGGAGGATAATTTGAGTTCCAGGGGTTACAGCATGTTTTCATACTACAATGGGTAGCACTTTAATTTATAGTCCTGTTTCCGCATTAACATATTATGTACTTTTTGTAGTAATGACACAAATTAGGTTCTAACGCAGAACCTACCCCTAAACCCCTTAACCCATCCCAGACAGCAAACTGACATTGAATCAACGTGGAAACGACGTCTCTCAGGACATTCAAACAACGTTGATCTGGCAATGTTTTGCTCATTCAAATTAACGTTGAACCAACGTCAGATGCGGCAATCTTCAAAGCTAAATGAAAATCGGTTTGCTTTCATAAACGTTGAAACAGACGTTGATTTCAAGTAGATTTTCCGTTAGTTTTGAAAGAATGATCGCATGCTGACGTTGGTTCAACTGTTAATTCGATGAGCAAAACAATGTCAGATCAACGCTGTTTCGATGTCATGTTTCCACGTCTGATTCAATGTCAGTTTGCTATCTGGGATATCTACATATGTAGATATCTTACACTTCTCAGTACGTTTGTGGGTAGGTATACTGTAAGTACAATGAAAGTGCATGTAGTGTACGAATAAAGTGCAACCATACAATGATTCGATGCTTCTAGGACCAGGAAATTAAGCGTTGAATGGCCACAAGTTATCACAGAAGCCACTATCCCCCTGGTGACCAACTTGACAGGAAATTAAACCAGACTGGGATGAACTTGAGGTTCTTGGTTTTGAGTTTGTGAGGGATAATTAGCCTTATCAGTGCCCGTTGAGGCAGTTCTAAAGCAGTACTAATTAAGTCCCAATTAATAATGACCACAGCAGGAGAGAATCATGATAAACAAAACAGCCTGTGCATCATCACTTTTAAATCCTTTCCTCCAATCAATTCACCAATCAAACATATTTGCAAGTTGACAGTGGCGAGTGATATTTCGGTCATAAGGTGGTTGTGATACTTGTAGTGTTGGGATTTAGGTGACTATTTTGTCTATGCTAAGTGCAGATAAGTCATTTGTAGAGGGGAGCAGCAGAGAGAAACCACAGACCACGTAATTTGTCTTCTTTCTTTCTCTAATTTCCCTCACTACATCCTCTCATGCAGGTCATTATTTTAACTTTTCATTAGTGGAAGATCAATAAAGCAAATCGCATTCCGGCTTGCGAGCACATGTGCTCCATGGCTTACCCCCCACTTATCAACACCTCACCAATCTTCACCACACTCAGTGCTTTCTCAGTAACCCACAGTTGTGCCCTCTGGTGCGGGAGCAAGAGCTATAACTTGGTGGTGTGGGTGGTCTTTTTTTTAGAGCAGACAAACCTACCAGGTGGTTGATTACAACCTCAGCACAGATAGCACTGTTGCTGCCCAATATCGCAGAAACAGCAACTCTGAATAATAACCCAATAAAACTTAATTAAGATTCAATGACCTCTCTGGTTTAATAATGAAGACAGTGGGATTTACAGGAGGAAATTAAAAGTGAGAACTTATGGTACTGCAGGGGAGTTTGGTCAGTGAAAAATCTATTTCTAATACTGTACATTATTTTTCGCTGATCTCATACTAGTTTGAGATCACTGCAATCAGTCTATGTGCATGTTTTGATTTAATTTGAGGCTAATTAGACATAAAATAAAATTAGAAAGTGTAATTGAATGTTAAGAAAGGGACGTTTGAGATTGCAAATAAGCTTTTGATAAAAGTACACGGAAACATTTTACAATACGTGTGCACTAATATGCAGTAATTTAATGCTTAACTAATGCACAAATAATCATGAGTTAATGTTTAACTCATGAAGAACTAAACCATTAATTAATGATTACTGCATCAGCAACTGAATAGAGTCTATATGATTAATAGATTAAGTAATACATGAATTGCTATTAATTCACTGTGTCATTGTGTATTAATTCCTTAATAACATATTTTATTAACTAATAGTGTAAATTAAAGTGTTAATTACCACAATTAGTTATAGCTATGCACTTCAACTTTCAGTTGTCTGCCTTAATTAATCATTAGCTAATGATTTGCAAAGGTATCATTTTGTTATGACTTTACTTGTTGAGGCACATCATTATTAACTAGTAATTTAGTAATTGTAGTAATTTGCACATGAATTTGCATTAACAATTAATTAATTAATCATGTATTAATGCATATTAGTGTACCTGTCATATTATCTGGAAGTTGAAACACAAGGCTTTGGTTCATTCTGGTAATTAACATATTAATTAACACTATTAGTTAAAAAAATGAGTTATCATGGAATTAATCCACAATTACATATTTAATTAATAACAATTAATGTATGAACTAATACATTAACCTTACAGACTCTTAATTAGTTCCTAAAGTGGTAATCATTAATGTATAGCTTAGATAATCATAAGTAACACATTAATTCAGTATTATCTGTGCATTAGTTAAGCATGAATTAATGCTTATCAGTGCACACGTATTGTAAAGTGTTACCAAGTAAACTCTCAGAAAAAAAAAAAACAACAACGTCACAAAAGGTACACTGTAAAATTGCTGGGTTGTTTTAACCAAGCTTTGGGTCAAATATGGACAAACCCAGTCATTGGGTTAAATTTTTTAATTACATTTTTAACCCAATGTTTGGGTTTGTCCAAATTTGACCCAAAGGTGGGTTAAAACAACCCAGCATTTTTAGAGTGTACAATTACGGTACCAATATGCACCCTTTAGGGAAAAAAAGTGGACCTTTTGTAAAGGTACAGCACCAGTGACAGCTTCTGTACCTTTCTGTTTTTTTTTCTGAGAGTGCATGCAAATAAGCCATCGGCAGGACTTCTTCGTCAGTCTTTAGTGTTACCCGCAGTTGTGACTAACCTAGGACAGTAAGTCGAGCGGGACGGGACCTCATGGCGGCCTGGATGGCCTGGCACTCAAACACAGCATCATCCATCAGCTCCACCCTCTGGATTCGCAGGTGGTGCTCGCCAGTTCCATGATCCCCAACCACAGCATAGCGAGGATAACCTGGAAAACAGGGAAGTTGACTGGTTAATACCTCAAGTCCAGCAGTGACTGCTTTAAAAATAAAATTGTGTGTGCTTTTAAACGTTTCTAGGTAGATCAAACCAGGGACATTGTAGCTTGTCAGTTTCAGAGTCGCACTAACCGAGCACCTAAATTAAAGAGTTTTTCATGACAGTGTAAGGTAATCCTCTAATGCCACAGGGAGTAAGTGTTAAAGGCTGATGCAACAGTGGCTGTTTGTTAGCAACCACTGCGATATCAAAGGACATCAGTTGAATTTATTGTATATCATTTACAGATACGTAAGATTTCGTCTGTGTGAAAAACATGAAAATAGTGAAAATGTGAAAATAGTCATTTCTCTGAAGCTTATTTCTTACGTTCAAGTGCACTTTCTTCTGCAAAGTGAAATATTCGATGACTCGTTTCCCTCAGGACAACAAAAACACCCAATGTGAGACAAGAATCAGCACATCTGTGACCTTTCTAAAATAAACGAAAGCTGAGCAGATGTGTGAGTCTTTCTAATGGTCGGGGTGAGACTTTCTGCCAGTCAGGGTGAGACTTTCTAAAGGTAGGGGTGTGATTTTGTGCCAGTTGGAGTGAGACTTTGTGCTGGCTGAAGTGAGCCCCACTGATGATTGAGGTGAGATAATGGTTGATTGAGGTGATGCAATCTGCTGGTTTTGCTATAATATGTTCAGCTGCTGCTGTAGGTATAGTACTTAGTAAGCAGCACACAGAGCCAAGAAGATTGAGATGTGTTCTACTGATGCAGAGGAACAGTGATTTGCGGTTTAATAATACATTCAGCAGGATGTATTTCAGGGAAAACTGACTGTTTTACAACAGCAAGCAGATCCGAGGGCCTTTAAAACCCATTTCCTGGGAATTTGCATGAGGAGCGAACGCAGAAGCTTGGTTTGTCACTATAGGAAATGTAAATTGAGGAGGAGACGTTTGATTGTGTCATACTTTACGCTACATTTCACAAGCTCTCCCTGTGAATGTCTTTAATGTCTCTCAGGAGGCAAATACTTCTAATTATGAGAGATCTGCAATTTCCAATGAGACTCCTGAAAAAGTGCTGTCATTGCTGTTAGTGCAGCGTCTCTTTCCAAGTTCGAGACAGTAATTGATGGCTGATGGGTGATACGGATTTAATAGCATCAGAAGCTGATCTCAGCGTATTTCTTTCAGAGCCGAGCGCTGTGCATTTTCCCCTCAATTTAATTCAATATTGCTTTTTATGTGGCTAAATTTACACCTTCAGAAAGTGATCTCGCTTTAAGTTCCTGCTTCCCGTCTCCACAGAGCAGCCATTTGAATCTTTGCCAGTGAATGACCTGTGGCAGAATATTGATTTTTACAGCATCCATCGATATGATTCATGTTCGCTCTCGGAGAATTTTCTGTGACATAATCGTCATGCACCCTCATGCTCTCGGGCACTTAAGTCCGTTTTCTCATTTAAAGTGTTGTTGGCTCCTGAAAAGCATACGTTTCAAACTGAAAGGATTAAAAACAGCATGTGTTTTTTGTGGTTGATAGGGTTTATATAACTGACTCCACTTGTTTAGAGATGTATCACCCATTTTTCGATTCCGAAAGGGCATCTCCAATATCACCTATATCTTTTCGAGTGCTGTGAGGTACGTAGCCCAACCTATTCCTAAACTCTACCATTGGGGCTATTACTGCAGCAACCGCTGTAATCTACAGCAATGAGGCTTGAAAGAGGGATGTGCATTAACATATTGCTGCAGAAAGGAGTGAAAAATGAACTGGACTGGACTGGACTAATGGCTTTTAAGTCCTTGAGCCTGCCTGTTGAAATCACTGTGCCAGAAAATGCCAATTATTGCCTGTTGCCTCATTGGATCCCATTCACTTTTAATAGACCATGAAGTGTCTCTCATTTCCCCTATTGAGGAGAGCAGCAGACGATTATGGTGCAATGTGTTTTATCTGCCCACATACAGCTTTTAATTTCTCTAAGAGAGTGGGAGACACAAAATGGGCAGGATGACCCAAAAAACAAACATTTAATAAGCCATCGAAAACAGACTGTGCCCACATTAGCTGGTGGGACTACATTGGAAGGTCTTACCAAAAAGATGGTGAAACACGTTATGTAAAAGGAACAGCCTATTTGAACACTACGTGATATAAGTGGCCAGTTATTTACTTATTTTTGACCTAATTTGATTGTAGAATTTGTGTTCACTTATCCGTTCTGCACAGCTTGAGAGTAAATAACTTGGAAATAAAAATACCAAATTGTAGGTTTGATATCTCTGTTGTTTATTGTAGATGCCACAGAGATTAAATGAAGATTAAATGTCACTGTTTGTCTACTTGAGAGATTCAGTAGACAATTCAGTAGAGACCCTACTGTGATGCCCAAAAGTCTGCAATCAGAAATCTCTCATCAAATTCCTTCAAAACATCGAAATAATAGTTATCCACGTTAATTGTACTTACTGTATGTTACAATTGTCAGTGGCAGTCTGAGAAACCTTTCAGACTCGTGACTGAAAACTCCATTAAGTCAACCTTTGGGCAATACAATTAACTTTGGCAACTGTCAGGTTGCAGTTTAAGGCATGTAATGTGAACGTTAGCCAAATCAAGCACTGTTTATGGTGGCCGCCAGTCAAAGCAAATGAAGCTTACGGAGTCATTTTAATGGCCATTGACTTGGTTCCATATCTGTGTTTATTCCTGATGAGAGATTGATGGGTTTGTTGCAGGCAACATCTATTGCCACTTAATGCCTAGCTGCAAATCTTGAGGTCTTATTTCTCCGACTCATACTGTATGCACTGGCTTCTGAAGACATTTCTGCTTTATCAAGCACTATGTCGTGCTATTTCACATATCATAATACAATAGAGTGTGCTATTTATTTGTTTGTTTGTTTGATGAGTGGGGCATACTTAAAAGTCACATTCACACAAACCCTCAATAAAGCAAGTAGGCTTTGAATGTGTGAGTTTGAAATCAGCAGGGATTTACTTCCTACAGTGATCTCGGAATAAAGTGAAGGAGCCATCCTAGCTCGTCTTCATGCAAGCTGACGCCAGTCAAACAACAAACAATGATTAACTGTGATCTAGAGATTAAATCCACCCACCTGTATCATTATCTGAGCTTGGCCCATACAAATGCAGTTGTTTATGAACCCATATTTGTGCATTCTATCT
Source organism: Hybognathus amarus (assembly GCA_030378365.1). Taxonomy (NCBI): domain Eukaryota; kingdom Metazoa; phylum Chordata; class Actinopteri; order Cypriniformes; family Leuciscidae; genus Hybognathus; species Hybognathus amarus. Next base: position 304,054 of record JAQIUQ010001762.1, on the reverse strand, counting down.
GATACACATTTCATCTCTCATCTGGACACCTCTTAGATTAATATATCATCATGCATGGTTCACCCAAGAAATGCACAACAGAGGATGAGAGAAGAATGAAATAATTCTGTCATTGATCACAATGAATCCATAAGACAACCCACGTCAACCAAAGCAAACAATATAAAATAGCCCCATTAGAGTTAATGAATCCATCAGGACAGGAAAGGATTAGTCTTTATGTCGGATCGATGGAAGGGGAAAGGGCGGTGAATGGAGACATGACGCAGTGATTAATGGTTCGAGGGAACAAGTGAGTGTATCTGCCTGTCGGCTTAAACTGAGCACATGATTGAGAGCGAATGTGATAATTACACACATGACTGTTATTTTCTTCCATTAGATTTGATTCTGGGAACCAAAATAGATTCAAGAAACCAAAATATAGTTATATTTTGCAGAAAGCAGGAATGGTACTTGAGCTTTTAGATTCTAGATTATGTTGATAGTCCGCTAACTGAGCGTATTTATTAGAGTATTTGTAGACTCTAAGACTTAGACTTTGTAGACTTTGTAAGTACATGTCAGAGCCCGATCTCATGAAAGTTTTTATTTATAGCACGAATGTAATTTATCGTGCCATTTATACGGCAAAAACAGTTTTTGCGTGAATATGGTACGCGTTTTCGCGTGCATATGATACGCACTTTTTGGCCTGTAATACGCACAAACTCCCCACCCCCCTCCCCCTGAAACCTACCCTAGGGTTTTTTAATGCATAGCATATACACGCAAAAAAACATTTTTGGCGTATAAATGCCACGAGAAATGACATTCACGGTATAGATACGCATTTCCATGGGACTTTGTTGACATGTCGACTTATTCTGCTAACCTGAACTCTAACCTAAAAATCTACTAATACTGTTTACATGTACATAATTTAATGAGACCACTTTTACATTTCTATAGTACTGACTTGGTACCCACATGATCTCTGACAGTCAAGTCGCTGTCAAGGGCTGTGTATAACATGGCATCAAAACTGGATTAGTATCAGCTACTGAAATGTTTATGTTGTAAAAATCTTAGTAGAAAAGGACATTTGACTCTGCTTTATGAGTGTTGCCTTCAATGGATTTTTCTTTTTTGCTCTCCCACAAAACATGTTCTTTGAAGTGAGCAGCACAAATCCGGAAGCTCCTGTTTGGATTACTGATGTGCCAAGAGTGTAAATAAAACAATGCCTCAAAATCAGAATTCTGCTGTGCTCTTTGTGTCCAAGCATGCCTGTGCGGTCTCCCTGTCTGGTTATGTTTGGATATTCACGTTTACACCAGCAGTCCACACAATGCATATTCATGACTTTTATTTGTTTGTTTGTGGCAGTGTTGAAATGATGTCTTTAATTAGAAGCAGGAGCAAAAGGACCTCCACGCAGAATGTAGGGACCGATACGAATCAGCCTCTTTTGTCTGCTGATTTATTAAACATATTGTTTGCGATTTCTCATTTTAATCAATGTTCTCCCAAACTGAAACAGCACTGAATGAGAGAAGCCTCTTCCATGAATAGCTGAGTAGGCTGATATTGAAATGTGGAGCTTTGAGCTGTTGTAGTCGCCTCTTTTTTTATGTGTGCAGCTGCTAGCTTGGAGTACGTAGTCGTAGATGTGTCAATTTTCTTTATTGGACGCAGTGTTACTTGTTGACGCAGGCAAGACTGATAAAAGGAGCAGCTGTGCAGTTTTATTCTGTAAAGTGTCATTCATGTCAAAGCAATGCACCTCCGCCCTTGTACCCGAAGCTTGCTTTTAAAGTGCTCTTTTGTCTAAAGCACGGGCTCTCGGCAACTCGAAAAAAATTACATGCCATAAAAAAAGAGAGACGGAGAGAGCGCAGGACTTCATTGAAATTCTTCATGGCCCTCTGAGCACTGGCCCACCATTGATCCGCATAAAGAGCTAGATGGGGCTGGCTCGCCTCGGATTGGGTCGGCCCTCGGCTCCCGGCCGTGACTGTTAAACTGCAGCTGATGTGCCGTTAAGTGCCGCTCTCTGTCTCTCTTCTCATAATCGCGAGTCCCGCAAGCGCAGAACCTCTTCTCACCTCCCAACCCCCACCCCGGCTTCAATTCACCCTCTCTTCCTCTTCTGACCACTTTTAAAGCTCTTCTCCCAGTGTTTACACTGCCAGGGCCCAGCTCCCAGGAGCCTGATAATGACAAACTCGGTAGCGGAATGAATTTATCAGGGCTCAGTTGCCTATTGGGGTCTAATTAAAGGCCACTATCAGTGCCAAAAAGGCACAGAGCAGCATCCACCAAAGGTCAGAGGCAAAAAGACCTGCGATCTCCAGCGGAATACATATTTAATTGTAAGGATCAGCCAAGCAACTGTTTTTAAAGAGGCCAACTGGGCTTTACGTCATGCTTTGCACTGGAAATATCCCAGGACGCTTGGCAGAGCTGTGATAGAAAAATGGAGTAAAACGTTGAATTCCCTTTTTGCAATGCATCAAATTAAGGGAATCATGCTAAAGTCTCTAGGCCTTTGTTAATCTACACTTTTCAAAGTGATGCTTGCACCTGCTCTTTCCACACAAGGACTCTATGCGCTGTAATCCAATGTAAATGTCATAAAGAGGGACCAACTGTTTCTGATCAACCTGACTATGAATAAGTTCATGATGTTCAAAGTCTGTAGGTGGAAGGAATGAGAATCCAATGGTTGTTAGCTTAAGCAATTAACCAAACAAGTGTGCTAGTCGAGAAGAGCCTCACACTTCACAAGCAATTAACGGTTAAAAGTACTTAAGAGGTTATATTTTAGCTGCTCTTGTCCTTCTGCGCCTGACACCAATTGGACAGTTTTTAAAAAGCAATCACACCCTCTAGCTTAAACTTGTGTACCAAAGTCAACTTTAATTACAAAAGCCTTGTTTAAAACCAATTTGGTTATTTGAGAGGCAGATGAAGACCGGCTGCTAGTTGAAGTGTTAAATTCAATAAAATTAGCTGGAGCTGTGGACACGTTTGCCTCTTGCTCTGGCACTAGGGTAAATTGTTTGCATTTTAAAACAAGCTTATTTGACCATAAAAAGGCTGTTATGAATGTCCATACTAACATTGGCTGGCTTATGCAGGTTATTGTCAGTGGAATGATCTATCCTGTAATGATGGTTGAGCAAGCAGAACCTGATTTCACCAAGTGGATCAATATTCCAATCAACCAGTCATATTTGAAGGATAAATGTACAGTTTGTGTCAAGTTTAGGCCTAAAACTATGATGAGGTGCTTCTACATCAGTATAATTCACCTATAATGTTCGTCTGATCTCATATATGGGTATGGTTAGGTTTAGAGATATGGTTATGGTTACATTTTCAGACATAGTTTGTTGTTCCAGGATCTATCAGAACATGCATCTTTTGGGGGCGGTGAAGCTTGTCAACTGGCATTATCTGGCATTATGGCATTACACTCGGAGTTTGGCCTGAACCCAGAGTACTCCCCCCATGTAAGTATTTCGGACTGGAAGTGTGAAGAAGGGGTGGTGAATGGATGCTGCTAAACTATCGATGGAGTGAGGTGAGATTGCTGAATCTATTGATTTGCACTCCACTCGTGTTAATTAACTGAAAGTGCTCCTCCCGAACTTTGTTAATAAAACATAATTCAATCAACCAGGTCTTACAAGTGAAGATGAATGGTTAAGCAAATCTACCATGATGCTCTTTATTTTATATTGTATAATTTTAAAACTACTTAAGAAGCTTGATGGTTATAATTGCATCAACATCATAACATAAACTGGTAACTATCAAGATTCTGCCATCATGTTCTTGATTTTCCAAGATTCGTGGCAGGATCATGGCAGAACCATGTTTTGTGTACAAGCGCATAGCCTGTTGTTTAGGCCATGTGCTTGTGTTGTCTCGTTACTTTGCCTGAGTCCTATGAGTACTTTGCCTGAGTCCTGTGAGTACTTTGCCTGAGTCCTGTGAGTGCTTTGCCTGAGTCCTGTGACTACTTTGTCTGAGTACTTTGTCTGAGTCCTGTGACTACTTTGTCTGAGTACTTTGTCTGAGTCCTGTGAATACTTTGTCTGATGAGTCCTGTGAGTACTTTGTCTGATGATTGTTGTGAGTACTTTGTCTGAGTCCTGTGAGTACTTAGTCTGAGTCATTTGAGAACTTTGTCTGAGTCATTTGAGTACTTTGCCTGAGTCCAGTGAGTACTTTGCCTGAGTCCTGTGAGTACTTTGCCTGAGTCCTGTGACTACTTTGTCTGAGTACTTTGTCTGAGTCCTGTGAGTACTTTGTCTGAGTCCTGTGAGTACTTTGTCTGAATCTCGTATTAAGAATTGTGAGTTTGTGTTCTTCATCTTGTCATTATCAGGCAGTATCTAGTCCTAGTTTATATCCTGTCTTAGTCTAGGTGTTCTGCCCTTCTGTCCCATTTAACCCCCTCATGGGTTTTTTGTCTACCCTTTTGTGCCTCAATAAATCCCTGTGTGTCTTTATATTGTCTGCGTTTGGGTTCTCTCCTTCAACCCCATGATAGGTAACATTTTCAGTTGTTTGATAAATAAGTCTAAACTGTTTGTGACTTTATTACCTGCAAGATCTCTTCCGATGCCTAAAGCGAGGCCATCTTTGATCCACAGCACGACACCATGGTATCCCGGGATGGAGCAGGGTAGTGTCACAGGCTGACCAGCAACAACTACCAAGTCCTGAGGCTGCTGTGAGAACACGGCATTCACTCCTGAAACAAACCAAACAGAAAGATTGAGATTAACATTAATGTTTTAACTGCAGCCTTCTATTTGTGCAGCTCTTTTTTCATACAGAGTTAAACACATCAGATCCATTATGAAATCATTAATGTTATATGACCTCATTTGAAAATGTATGCAATATATAACTCTCAAGTACTCAAGTGTGATTAACACACAATGTTGAAGTGCACTAAAGGCCTCTCTTCAGCCTGTCAACATTGGATCTTTCACACACAGAAAAATACATGAAGCAAATGAACTCCATTAGAGATGAGTGGCCTGAGAAGGCTGTCAACAATAACACAGTGAGATACAAGACGCCTCTTAAAGAAAGGTGTCACGGATGCGAAGAACAAGCAAACTAGATGCAGTAAGAGAAGGAAAATAGCTGCTGTATTTGTATATCTTTCCACCGGTGGGCACAAAGATACCAGCACCTGTCACTTGGGCGGTCCAGGTTTGACTGGTTACCATTGGCAGTTGGCCCCAAAGATTTTTCTGTCTCCAAAGGGAATCTAGTTAGAAGACAAATGTCTTGTATTTCAAACTCCAGTGGTACATATTGCATGTGCAGTCACAAACACGCACTTTCAAAAATACAATGGTTGACATCAGCTATCAATATTGCAATGAGTTGTCTCAGTGGAGAGATGACGAGTTTCTTGCTGGCAGTACTGATAATAATGGGAGTCACACTGGCAGTCATGCTGAACTCTGCAGTTGTCCCTGATGTGTGCCTATCTACAATTGATGAAGATGGCTCATATTTCTCATTCCACTTTACATCTCAGTGTACTTCTTAATCAATACTCATTTCTGTGGAACACATACCACCCTCTGTTTCTTGATGTATTGTATGTGTGAGTGTTTCTAACTTAAGTTACACTTTACTAAAAAGAATTGTCCCCAGAAAAAAAGCAAAAAATATGACAAAACAAACTTTGGAGGATGTTGATCCCTTACTAGAAAAGTACTGGTCGGAACCACTGATGGTAATTATGTTACTTCATAATTACCATATTCATAAAACAGTATACATATTATCTAATAAATAAAAAAATAAATAAAAAAGCTTTGCTGCCATCCAAAACGTATTTGTATAGCACCTTTCACAATACAAATCGTTTCTAAGCAAAAATGTCCACAATCACAATCTAGAGTGATCTGTTTTCTGTTATAATAAGAGGCAATGTTAGAGTTTTGTAATGGATATTTTTATTTTCTTCTTTTTTTTTTTTTTTTTTTTTTGCTTTTCCTTTGCATGTCAAATAAAAGTTTATCTTTGAAAATAATTGAGAACGTTTTCTGGTCCGCTCTGTCGAGCAGTTAATGAACACAAGAACCTGCCGTATGTGAACGCACACTTCTGATCGGAGTGTAGTGGACATGCAGCTAATTATACACGGTTGAGACTGACTGATTCAGACGAATATGAAAATATGTCATTTTGCAGATCGCTATTGGAGTTAGGGTCAGTCCGTGCTCTGTTGTAACAAATTACCTTTATTTGAAAACAGTTGGAGTCTATATGCAAATCAGGGACACATCTGTGTGCGAGTATGTAAGAAATGTGCTAATACCTATAAAACATGACATTTTCTAGATGAATGTTAAATTAAACACACAGGGAGGAAATAATTAATTGCCAGAATCCAGCAGGATGTCTTTAACGCTGTGAATTCCATGGATTAGTAAACAAATCAGTCATACCCCTGTCCAGCCTCCAGTAAAATGTGATGAATGGCTTGTTAAAAGCTAAACGTAGAGTCCACAGATTGATTTATACAAATTCTCCCTGGCGAAACCCAACGTCTGCTGCTCCAACAAGCCATTATTAAATCAACAACTGCAAAGATGCACTATGAATTCTTGTAAATATATTGGGCTGTTCATCTTTGAAGGCCAGCAGGCTTGCCTGGACACTTCAGCGTTTCTCATTCTGTGCTGTAAGCTGGTTTATTTGTATCTGTGTGTGTTTACTGTGAAGGTCCTCTGTTGATTACTCAGGTACGCTTGCAGAGACTGTAGGAACTGTGAATCGCAGCAGATCCGCTTCCAGGCTGCTGAGAGACATCAGGTTTCCGCTTGTCTTGTCACATTAAAAGGATACTGAGTATAGATGAATGCTTCATTGCTCTTCCTTCATTTTTGCTGTCTCTTCCACTGCGATATTCATATTATCATTGTATTATCGGTATCGTCCATTCTGTGCAGTAGCCGATTGACCCCTCTACTGTTATTGCGCTCGGTGCACTTGTTAACTTCCCTCAAATACCCACTGCACGATTTGGTTTGATTAGGAAAAGATTTGACCCTCTCTTGGATTCCAACACATTGCGAATTATTATGATGAACGCTATTTTTACAATAACAAAGTAAAAATGTAGAGATTGCTTTTTTATGAATCCCATGACCTCTAAGACACAATCACAAGCAAGTATCCATTTTAGAAAGAGAGGTTGCCAGAGAAGTGGAAAATAATTATTTGCTACTGGTGAAACAGAGACAAGGGGTTTCCTCTAGTGATGCGCGGGTCGGCTTTTTTTCCAACCCGCGGGTCCCGCTTTTATGAAATTATTTGGCCCGCCCCAGCCCGCACCGCACCACTGTCTCTATTTTTACAACCCGCACCGCACCCGCGACCGTTAAAAAGACATAGTAGTTACTAGACATTGTAATGTAAATAAAAACAGCCTTTATTTCCGCCTGAAAGTGCTTGGAAACATATCGCTCTGTAAACTGGCAACAATAGACGACTATCATGAATATGAACCATAAATCAGGTCATATTAATAAACATTTTCAACATTTACAAAGCAGCATTTGTATTCAATAGGCTAAACCATTTTTTTTATTTCTTAGATATGCCACAAATATGTCTTGACATGCTGGAAGTGTCCATTTTGTGGCGCTCCTGTTTGTATATTTTTCACACGAGTTGCACTTCAGGTTACTGTTGACTACTGCTGCAACGACTTCTGAGAACCACTCCCAAACATTAGATTTAGCAGCCTGACCTTTTTTCCTTTTAATCATGTATATTCCCGACCTCAATTTTTCCCGGACCTCGTCTTCCATCTTCACTTTTAGTTCTCCGTTGTTGTTGTTGTCGAGACTGTCGCGGCTGTCGGAGGAGAGCTGCTTGGCGCGCCGCTTTCGTGACGTGTCACATGACACCAAAGGTTTGAGTACTTCACGCAAATTACGTTGCTACAGCAATCGCATTATAAACGTATCAAATAACCTTATAAAATATGAAAATAGATATTCCCAAATATTCAATATAGGCTGGAAATTGCAAGCAACATGCATGGATTAAAAATAGGAAAATGCATAGTTAATTGTTAGCCAACAATGCTTATGGTTATTGCAATGAATCCTTTAGTCCTAACAGTTGTGGAAATGACTGCTCTTAGTTTAAGAAACGCCTGTTTTTATAAAGGTAGAACATGATTTTCTGGAAATATTGAAAAACAGCAGGCAATCTTAAAGTGTATGATTCTCTGTGAACTGAACTCATGAACACAACTACTATGTTGAAGGAGGAGCAGATTTGGCTTTTAATAGCTTAAATGTGTTTTGAACTCCATTAATGGTCATATTTGGTGGTATTGTGAGAATGTGGCGATATTCAAAGTGGATGGCAATGTGGTAGAGCCGGTTGCCAATTAATGCCTTTGATACTGTGATCACAATTGTTAATCTTGATTAATAGCATTTAGTCTTTTGCAAAACCTCAAAAAGATTATCCATTTTTCATGCTGTACATTATAATGTCACAATAGCTAAATTGACATTGTATCCGTTATTGTCAATAAATGCCATTGCTACTGAGTCCGAAATTCGCGTCTGAAATTTCCGCACGTTAAAAAATAAATTTGACCTTATGTTATGTCAATCACGCTTGCACACTGCCTCCGAAACTCTCATTCATCATAAAAAAAATCGAATCAGGTTCGATTTTCTGCATTTTTCGCATCTATAGCGAGCAGTTTGAATGGTGTTTTGAAAATTCAGAGCCACCGAATCACGAATACGAAAAAACTCATACGAAAATTTCGGACTCAGTGTGCAATGGCCTTAACATGGAAAATACTTACAGGCCACAATTATTATAATGGTGCTTAGTCAATTTATCCCCTCAGATAAACCTTACTCAGTCACAGATTCACACATTTTTCCCTCAGTTTTACAAAACCCGCAAAGATTAATTAATCATACCCCAAATTTCCAACTGTGCCCTCACATTTGTAATACTTATGAACTGATAATAATGGACAGTTGTATTTGTATTAAGCAAATGTTAAAGGTATAATATGCAGGATTTTTGCAGTAAAATATCCAAAAACCGCTAGGCCAATGTTATATATTTTGTTTAGTTGATTACTTACAATATCCCAAATGTTTCCACTTATTTTTAAATAGTGAGAAAATTTAGATTTTTAACCAAGGAAACCGGGCGTGTGAGCAGGGGTGAGGAGTCGCCAGTCAAGGACGTCAAATCTGCGTTACCCTCGGTTTCCGACAGGTTTGACCTCGTACTGCAATAGTAACCATGGCGACAGACGTGGACAACTGGGTCGGTCATGCCCGTTCATGCGTGCTCAACAGCGTGAGCGTCCCTAGCAGGGTTTTGTTCAAACATTATGGGACCATGGCAAAAAAAGAGGACTAGAACGAAGATCAACATCTTTCGAGATGCCGAGAGCTCCACGTCCACGACTAACGTCGACTTGACAGAGACACGAGTGTTGCATGTAGCAAACAAGTGAGCAAATTAATGTGTGAGTAATTCAGCTTGTAGTTCGGTAGATTTAAATGTCCTTATTCCTTTATATTCACGGGACTGCGTCTTGTGTGTGGCGCTGGTATACGTCTAGCAATCGCATTCTGCTTCGTACTACAATCATGTTAAAAACATCAATGTATTCACTCATCCATAAAAGATCCATCAGCTTGACGACAAGATCCATAATTCCGCTTAATACGGAATATACGTCATTAATATACACCTTTGTTATAGTAAGAGGTTAGCACTCCCTGGTTGCGAAACATCTTTCATATTGTAACTTTAACAAATATAAATATATTGTAATAAATGTCCAAATGGGACCTTATAAGTGTTTAATTTCAGAAAAATTGTATCTCAATGAATACAAAAAAGGTGTCTACTACCATAAGCTATTAGAGTGGTCACTAATGGGAGTGAGAAGTCTGGTCAGGGAGGTTAACACATCCTTCCGAGTGATCTATTTGAAGCACTGCACCACCTGGTTCATCCACTCGGACAGCAAAACACCGGCCTGTTTGATTTTCTCCAAACCACCTCAAGCGGCAGGAAAACATATGTAGGTCAGTGAAGAGGAGGATGTTGAAAAATGGGTGATGAATAGGGTGGGTTGAACCAGGGGGCTTAAGTTCACCCACTCCAGTGGAGGAATGCATGGGCTGTTTGGAGCTCAGCGGCGCTTCGGTCGCATTTGGCAGTATTCCGCTTCGGTGCTCATGTCGCCGTCCTCAGAGCAGACCCTTCCTCTTCACCCTCGTCTTCACGCCGTTCGAGGCTGCCAGCTGCACAGCCAGCCGTGCGTGGAGGAGAGTGACGTGGAGGAAACAGATTATACTGCTTTATAACACCCTATGATTCCTCTGAAGCAAACCTGGCTAAGAGAAAGAATCGAGCAAAAACTATTCTTGCTGATCATGAATGATTAATGCTAATAATCGAAGCACCGAGTGACACTAATCCTCTTTATAAATGCTTTATTTGGAGAATAATCCCGATCAGATGCAGTCTTTTGAGATGAAGTGAGCTGGTCAGGTGTAGTGTGTGTGTTGATATTCCAGACATGAATCCTGGCGGATCTGTCAGTGGGGTCTGTTAGGACTGCAGGCAGTGCCTTGAGGGGCTCTCCTCCCTCCAGCTGCATACACACACACACTTCAAATTGACCATAGCGTGTTAGACCTGGATCCCTTTTCATTTTAACTACACCATTCAGGTTAACAAATTCTGAGTGAATGGAGTGTCTGGACAAGAGTGCTCTATTTCGTTCTTTAACATATTGCATCAAATTTCATCCTCGCCCATGGTACACCCCAGGCTACATCTGAGTTGGACCATGCGTGGTTGGGTTTGGGAATGTCTTCAAGTGATAAATGGAGGTCATGTCACTTCCAATGGTAGGAGTTTCTCAAGCCAGACTCCCTGATGCTGCATATAGACAGTCAATCAGTTGAGCCCAATCTCATGAAAGTGTGTATCTATACCACAAATTTAATTTCTCGTTTCATTTATACGCCAAAAATAGTTTTTGCATGTATATGATACTCACTATTTGGCGTGTAATACGCATGCACTCCCTTAATAATTTATAAATGTATTACTATTATCATTATTAATACATTCAATTGGGTTTCTACAACACTATGTGAATGTCATGTGTACTGAGACATTTAACTGTAACAGACAAAAACTGTAACAGAAAAATGTAAATGTAAAAATTAGTCTACTTTAGAGTCCAGATAAAAAAATCTAAATAAAAAACATACTTTTTTTGTGAAATGTGTCAGACGCCAGTGAACGAGTGATAAATTATAAATCATAGTTTTTCATGTACATGTATGTCTTCTCAAAAAGGGCGACACACTGTGAGCAAGTGATTACAGCACATATAGCTAATTCACCCTTCTGTCAGTAAAACATTTGGGATATATAATGTTATTAACCAGTTAAAAACAGACGCCCCTGGTACCGGGGCAACGGGGCTTAAGCAATTTTTAATAAAAATATGGTGATGAAACTATTTAATGTTGAAATAATGTGTGAATATCATTACTTTCTTAAATGTAAAGTAAGTGCTAGAAAATGACGCAATAGCTTGAAAAGACTATTTAGCGGGGGGTTTCAGACTAAATTTGTCAGGAATCCAGCTAAAAAAGTTATTTTGTCCTTGTAGAGTGTATTTTGCTTTTTTTACTGATTACATTTGTAGGACATGTTTAACATTGGTTGAGGATAAATTAGGTAGTGATTCATTTAGATTTATCAAACCTGACAGTTGGATTTTGAAAAACTTGGAAAATGTATAACAGTGGCATTTAACCAGGCACTATTTTTAATACCACACTTTAACAGTCTGAATGGATTACCACCCATTTACATCATAAGGCCATTAAGAGTGCTATCCCTTTAAGAAAATAGCAGTGAGGTCGATTGTTATTCCCCAGCAGGGAGTTAATTTGCATCTATGCCTCATGTCATATTTGTGAGATGCCGTTAAAAGTGTAAAAAAATACAATCCAATCCAACTGTCATATCCCCTTAACCACCAAAACAACATTATCTGAGTGTCAATGCATCAAGACTGAGTTGATTTACTGTTGGCTGTTATAATGATGATGTGTAACAGATGGCATGATGCCACAGCAGGGCTGTTATTATTACCTTGCAGGTTAGTTGGCTATCAAAAATGCTGGTTGAAGAACTATTTATGCAATTAAATATCTGTTGTAATTGGATAATTATGAAGATAATTGCTGCTTGTGTATACGTATGTGAGCTGTTGCACATGAGAGAGCAACAAATCCATCCATCCTGATGATTGTCACCATTAAGATTTTCTAGGAATAGGAATTCAACATTTTATCATTTTATTACGATAATTGTAGTCCATCCTTACTTGTAGTCAGTCCATCCATTCATCCGTCCATCCTTCTGTCCATCCATCAATCTATCCGTCCGCTCATTCCGTCCATCCATCTGTCCGTCCGTCCGTCCGTTCATCCGTCCAACCTTCTGTCAGTCCGTTCATTCCATCCATCCTTCTGTTCATCCGTCCGTCCGTCCGTCCACCGTCCGTTCATCCATCCATCCACTCGTCCTTCCGTTCATCCGTCCAACTCTCTGTCCATCCGTCCATCCTTCCGCTCCATCCGTCCATCCTTCTGTCCATCCGTCCATTCATTCATCCATCCTTCTGTCCATCCGTCCGTTCATTCATCCATCCTTCTGTCCATCTGTCCGTTCATCCATCTGTCCATCCATCTGTCCATCTGTTTCGGCCGTCTATCTGACCATCCTGTCCGGCCGTCCATTCCGTCCGTTCATTCCATCCATCCATCCATCCTTCTGTCCATTCGTCCGTTTATCCATCCGTCCAGTCATCCATCTGTCCATCCGTCCGTTCATCCATCTGTCCATCCATCCGTCCGTTCATCCATCTGTCCATCCATCCATCTGTTCATCCATCCATCCGTCTGTTTATCCATCCATCCTTCTGTCCATCCATCCGTCTGTTCATCCGTTCCATCCTTTCTGGCCAACCATCCGTCCATCCATCCATCCATCCATCCATCCATCCATCCATCCATCCATCTATCCATCCAACCATCCTTCCGTCCATCCATCTTTTTGTAGAATGTACTCCAATAATCTTTGTTTTAAATCATTTTTACTGTGAGACAGATTATTCACATTTACAAAATGATATTCCAGAAAATCTGCCCAGATGGATCAATACAAACCCCTCAGGTGACCTTTGTCATCCTATGCATGTTTTCCCAGACTATAAAGTAAATCTGTTTAGCCAAACCCATCAGCACCCCCCTCATTCTCACTCTCCTTCTTCTGTTTGCACTTGTTCTTCACACCTTGACAAGGTTCAGCAGTCCCTTTAGACAGATTGGATTATGGTTATGCTTGTTTAAGTGTGGGGAATAGACAGACTCAAACTGATGAGCCAGGGATCATTATGGTCTCTGTAATGTTTTCATTTCACTCTGTGGTAATTTGTTTACCCTCCAACTGCACTGGCAGTCCACAAACCCCTGCTCTATTTCATCTGGCAATAACAGAGATGTGACGGCCCGACGCTCTCAAAACTCACCCTCTGTGAATCATGACAAAAATTACTCTCAGGGCAGTATGACATAGCCACTCGAAGAGACTAATCAGTGCCTCTACGGCACCTTGGATGGGAACACACACGAACACAAACACACGCACACTCCTAATCAGAGAATATTACCTCTCTCCATCCATTTCCCATATTCCCATTTCCTTCTAGCGAGGAAGTGTGTGTGTGTGCATTTAGAGGATGTACCAGTGGAGTATTGCATCTGTGAGAGTCTTTGGCTAATGTTTCAGCCACAGATGTTTGTCTCCATTAAGATGCTCTATAATTAGGAATAGGATTTCAACGACTCCAGCTCTCAAACTGTTTTGTTTACAATTCTTTTAGTACTTTTAAGGAATGAATATCTGGCAATAAATAAACGCAATTCCATTGAGATAAATATGAGTTCAATCAAAACAATTCTTGCTAAATGTGTGATTACACAGACTTTTGATATGGCACAAATGCGGTAACTTTAGATTAAACAACAATACTGAACAAACAAACAGTGTATTATTTCATTTATTAATATAAAATCAATTTGATTCACTAAAACAAATCGGCTTATAAGATTCATGTAATCAGGAATTGGTTGGACAACACTGCTAGCATGCATGTTTTTGATTCACTAAATATGGATCATAAGAGTGATTTTATCAGGACTGGTTGGAGAGCGCTGCCTTTGTTGTACATTTCAGATTCACAAACTCAAACAGGCGTATACGAATCATTTTGTTCAGGTTTGCAGTGGTTGCACTGTATGTTTGTGATTTACTAAAAAGTTTCATACGTTCGTTCAAGAATCTGTATGTTTGTGATGGACAAAAAATAACCAGTTCATAAAAGTCACTAATTCAAGAATTGGATTAGAGTGGTTGCACTGAATATTTTATGATTTACTAAAAATCAGTACAAGTGATTTCACGGCTCATTAAAGTAATTAATCGGAATTAGACTACACTGGTTGTGCTGTATGTTTTATATTCACTATAAAGAACAGTCTTGTGCCTGCATAAAGCTGCTATAGTCACGGCCTCCACCGACAGGGACCGACGTCCCATTCCTGCCCCGGCTCACATGGATGCACAGCATGGTAAAGCTCCCTCCTCCATCCATCAGCGCCCACGGGCATGTGTTGCAGTGGAAGCCTTCATTTAGCCAGTGGCATGAGAAAAACGCTTCCTAATCCTGGCTGTTTACTCCCGGGACAGTATGCCGTATTGCCCCTAGACTAATTAGAGAAGGATAGAAATGAATAAATCTTCCCATTATTGTGTTTTCTCTCTGTGCTGTCACACTGAACCTGGCTGAAATCAGAAAATCGCCGTACACACTGCATTTGTAGGCTTTGTGTCATTTGGCTCAAAGATGAAAAGCCCATCATGGAAGACAGATAGACAAATTAGACCAGAGGCAGACACGGTTTCAGTATGTACCTGCTGGCTCCGACTCACTGTTATTTGAAGGCATAATAACATGGACAGCCCTGCTGGAGCTCAGCTAATCCAGACCTGGGGACCCACACAAATGCAAACACAAAAGGTGTCTGAGCCAAATGATGCTTAATTGAATTCTGCCTATTGGGCCGGAGCTGATGGCCAGATCAATCAACGCCCCGCATCTCCGTAGCTGTAGCCGCCGAATACCTGCGTTTATTCCGGCATCGTTCGGCCTGCATTGCTGAAACCAATCACTTTAAGCTTTAGGATACTTGTGGATGAGCTAATGGTTTTGATCTGTGAAACCACTTCCATCTCACCAATGCCTCAGTTTCTAAATGTAAATGAATCTCTTATGTCAGGGATTATAGGGTGCATCCGGCGACTCAAAACATTCAAAAATATATAAAACATTTATTCATTTAGTTGGCGCTTTTATACAAAGGACCTATGGAGGAACTAGGGGTTAAGTGTCTTGCTCACAGTGGATTCGAACCCAGGTCTCTCACACCAAAGGCATGTGTCTTATCAACTGCACCATCACCCACCACATGAACTACATGCAAAATGTAAAAAATAAAGCATAGGGTGAAGTTATACCGTATTTATATTAACAACACCGAATGGCACTGCTGGTCTGTGTACATAGAGGGCGCTGCGCTTCTCGTTCGGTCTGCGACCCACTTTACCCTTAAAATTCACCTCAAAAACGCATCGAAACTGCAAACACAACTTCAATGGGGAATAAAGACTACAAGATGGATAACAACATTGTACACTACACAAACAGTAATTATTAATTTCCATTAGTGACACAGGAGGTGCTGGATCCAATAAAAAAGGTTCCGGATCCAACGCTTGGAGGCGCCAGAACATGTTCTGGCATGTTCCGGCTCAAATTAAGCCCTGAACCCAAGGTATTTCAAATGATACAATGGTATAACCTAAATGTTGATTAAATATATTTTAGGTTAAAATTAGCAAATTTATTTCACATAATAACACCATAAATAAGGGTTGTTTGCATTTTTTAACAGGTTTCAAGGTTTATACTTTATAAAAAGGAATTCATGTCTTTTGTTATTTTATTGGAAAATTAGACTATTTACTTTATAAATTTTAAAGTGTTTATGCCTAGAATAGGACTATACATCACACACATGCATGAAAACATCTCATCAATCTAAATGTCCTGTACGTGGTATATAGACTTAACCCCTTATATTCTACAGATCCAGAGCCTCCTTACTTTTCATTAATCTCAAACCGTATGCACATTATCCTGTCAGTGTTTTTTATTTACTGCCACCCAGTGCTTCTTTATTCATCTCTCTTAAATCACTCTCCCAACCTTGACCTGGATGTGTTTGCGAGGAAGAGCTTTATGTGATTGACAGGTTAGATTTATGCCTGCGTCCTTCCCGCGGTGCTTCTGGCCTTAGACGGTACCCGCCAATCACTCGTGGCTCTCGCTAATCTGCGCACGGCATTCAGATCCAAGGTGCAGGGCCTGAGTGACGCTCTTAATTATCTGCTGTGCAATCACTAATTGGACAATGCAAAAGAAGACTGTGGAGAGGATCAACAATTAATCAGCTGAACTGTGCTTTGAAAGCTTGAGCTATTATTGCCCGCAGTTTCGGATATGTTTATTTTTCAAAGAAAACATAGATTGGCAGGTTTGAGCTGTTTGAGGTTGATTTTAACTGCTGGTGATGGTCATTTGGTAAGACTATTTTCTGAAAAAATGGAGGATGGGAGCTGTCCCATTCACAAAGGCCAATTCACACAATGGCCAATAACTGACATAAAATCATTGACAGCCAATCAGAATCCATCCTGCTTTAAAGAGCTAGAGCTTCAGTAGTTTTGAACAAATGGATTAATCCATTTAGTGAACCAGATTACAAAAAACTGATTCAAAATAATTATTTCATGATCTGGTGCTTAAACGTACAGTATGTAATTTTTGGCCACCAGGGGACGGTAATCTCTTACAATAACAAAGGCGTATATTGATGACGCAAAGCCTCAATTGGAATTATGGATTTTGTCTTCAAGCCGATAGATCTTTTCTGGATGTTTTTAACATGACTATGGTATGAAGCAGGGCGCGATTGCTAACGAGAGTCGTATACCTGCGCCACACGCAACGCAAGTCCAGCGGATATAAAGGAATACGGACATTTCATTCTACTGAACAACATGCAAGTGCTTGATTAATAAGTTACTCACAGGTCAGTTTATTAGACAAATTAAACTTGAGGTAACGCGCGCTGTTTCTCTGTTTCTCCGCGCTGTAGTTACACTATCACACTAAACAACATTTGAGTGTGTTGAATGTTGTTAGTTAGGTTGTGTGTTGGCTGTATGAGATTAGCAGTAAGCTAGATCAACATTAGAATAACATACAGATCATATTCTAACTTTTCATCATATTGTACTAAATAGCATTGATTAGTTTGATGTACATTTGCTTACCTGTCTAATAAAGTACATGCAACACTCGAATCTCTGTGAAGTCGAAGTTAACTTTGTCGCGGACGTACAGCTCTCGGCATCTCGAAAGATTTTGATTTTCGTTCTAGTCCTCAAAAATTTTTGAACAAAACAACAGCCTGAGCATCCTGCTAAGCATAACCCAGTTGTCCACGTCTGTCGCCATGGTTACTATGGCAGTACGAGCGGAAACCAAGGGTAACACGAATATGACGTCATTAACTGGCGACTTCTCACCCCTGCTCACACGCCCCGTTTCCTTGGATAAAATCGCAATTTTCTCATGATTTACAAATAGTTGGTAACATTAGGGATATTATAAGCAATTAACTTAACAAAATATATAACATTGGCCTAGTGGTTTTGCTAAAATCCTACATGTTGCACCTTTAAGTTATTTTGTTAACTCGGCCTGGTCAAAGTGATCCTCAAAATTACAGCACAGGAAGGGAGGAACGTGTTTGTAATGCATTGAGTTTCAGTCTTAGAAGTTGCATTTTGACTTTAGAAAACTAAGTACAAACTACATTTGTTGCACTTTTTTTTTAGCTTACACACTTTGAACTGTTATGTTGGTCTCCACAGCAAAAATCAACAAATTGATTCGAAAAGACATGGGGGTGAGTAAATGATGGCAGATTTTATTTCTGGTTGAACTTTTCATTGAAGCGAAGCATTTTAGTATCCAACTGTTATAAATGATTCTTACGATGACGCACAGAGTTGTCATCTTCGTTAATCGTCTTACACTCAATGAAGCACCTACAGGAAGCGTCACATGCACATGTTCAATACTTCTTAAACACGTTTACTTCACACCCACTCCTTGAAAATCTGCCAGCGATCATTCCAGATTGATGGATGCATAATTCATATTGAATTTGGGGTCAGTGGTAAATTAATTGCTCTATAAGAGCTCATTCATTTCAGAGAAGGTGAGGGTTTATAGCAGGGTCACTGCCACCACTAAAGATCTGATTCCATTAAGATGCTCATTCCATGAAAAGAAGATCATTTTGACTCTGGACTTATGTAGAAAGATGTCATTTCAAGACGGAATAACATTACTGCCATTTTAACAAGGTCAAAAACACATAGAATTGCATTGAACGCATCTAAAACGTAAATACTGCAGCTGTAAATAGCTGTTCTTTACTTCTGCTTTGTAAATTAGGAATCAGAGGAGATTAAGAATACAAACTCGTTTGGCGAATGAATTGAAGGCCTATTGCACTCGCACCTGAACATGATAGTGAGCCGCTCAGAAATCCAAGTGGTGCTGATGGTGAAAAGCAGATGGCAATTGCTTTCATCTCCAAACGTCCGCCGACGTTTCTGGAACGTGTAAATTACATTTGATAGCGCAGAAGTGTTTTGAAAAGGATGCCCATTAGGGTCCTTTAAATGATGTTAAAAACCAGGAGAAATCACGACTACATTTGCTAAGCGTGGAACAACCTGCTTGAAAGCATGGCCTTCATAGTCCGACTGCACAGGCTGTGAATGTCACGCAGATTTGGTCCCTTTGAATTACAGAGAGGTGGGTGTAGTTTATGAGAGGGCTTAAAAGACCTCGATGAGCCCCTTGTCCTCCTGCGAATCATTAGATGAATCGTAGAGATGAAATTTCAAGTTCTGGACGCATAAGTCTCCCTCATAACAACTAGACACGCTTTATCAGCATGTACACACAAGATCCTTCAGGCTCAGCTGGCTACCGCAGATTAATAGTCAAATAAACATTGTACACCGAGAGTGGATAATGTAAGACGAGGTTTCGGTGTGTGTGTGTGCTTGCTTGTATCTGTTTGTGTTAGTGGGGATTGTGCTCATCTTTCCCCCAATCTGAATGTACAAACTCATTTCCTGTCATGCATTCTCGAGTAAAAACAAATAAGCCAACACATGATGGGGCCGGCCTGGCTACAGAGCGATGGCTCACGTTCTAATGAAGATTTGTCTCCTCTCACGCAAACACATAGAGCAGAAGGAATAAACATCAGCAATGAAGCCAGCATATTTATACCCCAGTTGCACAAGGCATTAGACACATCAGGACAGCTGCGGTGTGAAATCAAGATGGATCGCCTGTGATGATGGGCTCTAAAAATTATAAATGGCAGTTCGAAGAGGCCTGGGGTGTTGTGCTTTCCCATAAGCCATTCTGAAAGAGACACGGGGGCATTCGCGGTGGCATCAACTATCATAAGCCTTTATTGAATCTTTTTTCTTTCTTTTCTTTTTGGTTTTTCTTACCTCCTGATCTCATCAAATCTCTCCAAAGACTGCTTCTAGGCTTCATAACCAGAGAATGGCATAGTGTCAAATGGCATCCACACTTTTATTAATCCTGGTTTGTTCACTCTTGATTGTAAAGCTGAATTTGGTGTTTCTAGCAGCAAAGCAGCTGGCCTTTATTTTCGCTTTCTGGTGGGTCAGTTTCATTTCAATGCAATACGTATGAAGAAAAATACGAAGTGACCTTTTATAAAATAAAGCGCTTGTTGTTTCCGAGATAGCTCATACAGTTGCACAAGTAAAAGATTTGTACAATCAGATCCACTAGGCAAAGCAAAATCAAACTTAGTGGAATGATGTCAACATAAAACTAATTTGCTGTAAAATATGGTTTTGTATTGCAATGTGAAAAAAGAGGAGAGTTCAAAAAGCAAATTTGACCTGCTCAGAAATGAATGACACTTTCTTCACTCCCCGTTAACAAGATAAAAGAGCACGTTTGATGTTCACAGAACTGAACTTTCAACAATGTATTCCCATTGCTTTGACGAAGATTAAATATAAAGATGGATCAAAGCTGTGTGAAATAAAAGCCCTAAAGGGTAGTTGATGTGGTTGCGGAAATGAACACATGAATGAAAATATATATTTTAATATCTATTACAATGTAACCAGATGCTTTATTCAAATAAATTGGCAGTTGGATTTGTTTTAACATTTGTAAGATCCTAAGAGATTAACTCTGTGATTAACTGTGTAACAGACACATTTGCAACGAAAGTTAAAATATTCCAATGGAAAATAGGAAAGCAGAAAGATTTATCTTAAATGTCTGGTTTATTTAAAGGAGTAATTAACTTTCAAAAAAATAATAATAATAATAATTTACTCACCCCCAAATAATTAGTAGTTCCTATAGAAAGATGTGAGTCATTTATATCTAAAACCTCAACGTCTTGCAGTGACTATTACAGTCAGTATTAGGTAGTAATCAAGGTTTTCACTTTAGAATACTGATACAAATTATTAGTAGTTGTAGTAACTTGTAGTAACACTTCATTAATTACTAATGGGATACCATTACCTTATATTATACATCATGCAATATTAATATGAATTATGAAAAAATAGTAGTTAATGATTAGCTAATAGTGAAATACCACATTTGACTGAGCGCTATTACTTACAAATTTGTTAACCTGTTTCTTGTTAGTTAACCCTTTGGGGACAGGCCGTTTTTGGTCCGTTTTCTCAATTTTTACATTTGGGATTATATGTAATGGAGATGGATGCACTATGTTTGGTATCTATGGATTCAGAAGACCCTAAGCTATCATAAGCATGCATGTAATGTGTTTATACATCCACTCTCATCCACTCGACGCTGTTGTCATATCCCTTACTATATAGTAACACCCGCAACAGAGTCCTCCAATTTGCTAGAATATGTCATGGTAACCTTCCCCTGATTAGGTAAGAAAAATATTTCTCCATCTGCAATTTTTCCATTGGTTGTTGCTCGTGAATCTGCTAAACAAGGCAACAAGGAAGTGCGTATACAAGCCGGGTAAGTTATCACTGTTTTCAGTGGAATCTGAGGAAGACGGTAAAGACTATTGTGAATAGTTTTTAAGATAAGTACACATTTGTAAAAGTATGTCATTTTCAATCCAATCCGTCCCCAGAGGCTTAATAGCAGTTTCTAGAATGTTAAGAGTGCGTTACTCATTTGTTCCTGTGTAGTTATTCATTAATGAAGGAACAGTACTCTAATAATTATGTATAACTACTTGCAAATAAAATGCAAATAACTGACAAATGATGAGTACATACACATATTTTCACAAGGCGTGTTGTTTCAGTGAGGTGTGAATCGTCAAAAAGGAGAGTGTTTCAGTATTCCCTTCATCATTACTAAGGGAAATTAAGATGTGGTGTGTAAACCGGGCCTCACTGATCCCCAGCCACTCTGAGCAGAGAAGTGTAATCTTTTTTTGCCTTCATTTAATTGTTACAGTAGAGAAGAAGAGCTGCATGGGGAAATCGAACGAGATGAATAGTGTCAGCAATTAAGTGTGAGTGTTGATGATGGCTCTTAAGTTGCCTCTCAACAAAGCCGTGCTAATGCAGTCCATCATGGCGTCTTTTTAACGCCAGGGAGGCCATTTTATCTTTGAAATTAATCAGTTTAAAACATTGTTATTAGAAAGTGTCTGTGGTAAAGCATGCAGATATTCAAACTCCCAAAACATCTGCTGGGGAAAGAAGGCACGGCCCCCAGGTGTGTTGTTTGATTTATAACTGAGCAGCGTGGCATGAATGAATGGGGGTCTGCTTACGTTGCTCATATATTGAGAATGCCGAAAGATGACAATCCATCTCCCAGCAGGGAAGAGGAAAGAAAAAGTGGAAGAATAATAAGGAGACATTCTCACAAAAACAATTTGCAGCGTCGACAAACAGTGAGATCAAGATGGTAACTATGTTGTCTTGACTCAGAATATTGTTTATCACTGTTTAATCGGTCTTAGGATATAGTTGTATGAACAAGGAGCCGTTACCATTACCTTTCCTGTTTAAACAATTTGAGAATGACTAATATATATATATATATATATATATATATATATATATATATATATATATATATATATATATATATATATATATATATATATATATATATATATATATATATATTTATTTATTTATTTTATTTATTTATTTATTTATTTATTTTTTTTGAGGATCTAGAAGGGGCATGGCATGGGAATTGAAAAATGTATTTAGTGAATCTGCTGCTGAAAAATGCAGCAGATTCATAATGCACAAAGCAGACAAACTTGTGCTGTTTACTTATGCTATAATTTGTGTGAAGCCCAAACACTTGTCTTCCAGCATTTGGGTTATTTCTGAACAGCTGTGAGGACAACTCTTTAGCAGGAAAAACCTGAAGGTGAGACAGAGGCTTAGCCACTTTGATATCAGAGCGATTCTCTCAGAGAGAACTAAAAAGACACTAAAAAGAGCCCAAGGCAGACATCCAAAAAAGAAGCGGAAAAGAGGGGAGAGGAGAAGACAGCAAGAAAGTGCTAAAGATGGCCCTTGAAAAAGTCTGTGAAACATACCAAATCAAAATAAATTTCACTCTTTGTGAAACCTCTTCATAGGAACAAAGCTTACCGGAGAAGACCCGAGTCAATCCATCTGTACGGTGGTACGGAGTGCCTCAGGACCGCGTCCATTAGGATCCATGTGCGGAATGGTAATAAGCTCTTGTGTGGCCGGCTCGATGCCGTCTGACTCCTGTGACTGATTGGCTGGGATTGAAAGCGTGCGAACGCTCTGCTTCTAATGTCGGCCTAGTGAAATAAAACGACTAATGCAGGCAGCAGTGAAAGTAATAGGATTCCAATCCCAGCGTCTTCATTTGAACAAACGACAGCAAGACGGAGTAATTGACAGCTCGTTCCAGAAATAGAAGATGGGAAATGGAAAGAAAGCTCCCGATCTGATGGCACACACAAATTCCTCATTATAGAAAACACACTTGGTGCCTAAAAAGTGATGACGTTTGTATTGTTAATGACTTTGTAGACATTGCATTAAATGCAAATGATAAGCGCTTGTCTATTTTTTTTCTTGTACATTTTCTGTGCAGATTTTCAAAAACTTTTTTTAAAACTGAAATTGAAAGCTCATCAAATATGGATCATTTTACACAACTAAATGAATAATAAAATGTAAGTATACAGTACATGTATGGAGAATGTGTGGCACTCATATCAGTATCATAATAAAAGCTTTTTTATTGAAAAGATAAATTTGCAGATTCTCAACCTGCTTTGTATTTTTACAATGTCAGTAGTGTCAATGCATTCTCATCCTAAGGCGTCATATACTGATGCTTTTGTCAATGAGTAGACATCCAAAGCACATGGCTCCCTTTAGCGTCAATATAACAAGCTTCGGTTATGGGTAGGTTTAGGTCTGGTGTAGGGTTAGGGTTAGATCACTAGGAGGCGCCTTCTGGCCCATATATATCTGTGTCTCATATTGACGCTAAAGGGTGCCGTGTGTGTTGGATGTCTACACATTGGCAAAAGTGTCAGCATATGACGCCTTTGGATGAGAACGGGCTGGTAGTACTGTATATGTACTCTTTCTCCAATACACCAGTTATACCAAATTTTTGACAAATAATCTGGTAAACTTTTGACAGCTCCAAGGCACCAAGTTAAAACTACAGATTGAACTTTTGTATTGACACTCAAAAACAGTCAGATCAACAGAGGTATGAAGCCAAAAACCAAAAGTATATTGTGATTGTTAAAGTTTTTGGCAAAAGAAATGCCACGTCATATAGCACATTTAAACAAAACTTAAAATTGTGTTTCTAGTGCATAGACAGTCAAGTTTTATTAAGCCTGTTAATAATCCGGTCACCTGATGAAGCCAGTCATTTTTAAATCACACGACCTATAGTCAAAGATATACGTCTTCTAGCAACACAATTACATAAACGGTAATAAATGCACATTTATTAAACAGTATTTGTTTTATTTCATGAATTATAGGCGTTCCAATTCGGAATGTTGTTTTGTGTGCCTCTACTTGGGTCTAAAAAGCTTGCATTGTTTGCTCTTGTATTTTCAAGTTTCTATGTGTTCTGTTATGTAAAAAAAAAAAAAGTGAGGAGAGATGCGTCCATTATAACAATCTCTCAACTTTTCGCAGCTCTGAGACGAGACCTCTTCAAATCACTCAGACACGCATCTGTCTGCTCCTCCCACCGTTGGCTGTTTCTGCCGTGATGGGAACGTCTCATTTTAAACTGCCAGTCTGGTGACATTGAGAGGGACCTCTAATCAAAACATTTGTCTCTCTTCCAGAAGCATTTAGATCAGTGAATGGGAGCTGACACCGGAGGGAGAAAAGGATTTGTCCCAATCAGTCCTCGCCGACGTGACGGGGAGAATACGCGTGTGGTCCCGGTCGGTCTCTGATGAATCCTCCACTTAGCCTTGATTTCTGAGGAGCGTGTGCGTCAACCAGAGCACCAGGTTAAATCACAGCTCCGGCTACCGAAAATGCAGAGGTATTAACACAATCAGGGCAGTATAGTGCATAGATGGCCCTACCACACAGGTTGCTGAAGTCACTGACATCCGATTTCCAATGCTCAAATCATTGCACAAAAAATTTGGTTTAATTCAGGGGAGGTCTTGTGATGTGTGTGGCCCTGAAAGAAATGACACTGAACAAAAATACTTCTTATTTATTTCTTCACACCCTTGTAAATACAAATTTAATTTTGTCCGATTATTTCTTGCTCTCCCTTTGCGCTTTTAGACAATACATGCTCTTGGATGGCCTCTTTCAGCAGGTCTCATTGTTGTCGGAGGTATAACGATCCCTAGCATGGCATTAAGATAAGAACCGTGTTTAGACGGCAAGCTCTCTTGGTACATCAGACAAAGAGGCGCATTACAAGGTGTCACCGTGTTACTGACGTCTGCTTTGTCAGCAGCCACACAGAGAGGCTGAGAAATGCAAATGATATCCAGGCTCCTTACTAGATTCACCTCTTAAAGCCAAGTCGATCTTGAATAATGGGCAAGACTTTCATGCAATCATAGGGATCCAATGGACGGAGTCAGAGTTCAGTGCCGCCTCTTTCATGTTGCTCTAATGGGTCTGGCAGAGACGGCCATTAGCAGACGGTGATAAAGAGTCCCACTTCCAACATGTGCTGATGCAGTATCTGAGTTTAATGAAGCGCTGCCCCTAACATGCACCCTTCTTCACAACACCTCCTAAAAAAAGCTTCCAGCTCCGAGGACAACGCGCGAGAGCGGAGCCGTCAGTGGCACCCTGCCACAGAGCATGATGTTATTACTGAGCCACAGAACAGAAGAGTCTCTGTCAGAGAGCTGTGGGTGATTGAGAACATGAAATTGCTGTACTAAAGGGAGAAAGGTGTTACGGCACACTTTCAGGGTAAGGTGTCTGTAAAGACAGATGTGAAGTGAATCCTTCTTTCGTGACTGAGGAGGTCATTACTTTTACTCTGCAGTATCCAGTATTCACACAACTGAATAGTGAATTCAAATACACTCACCTAAAGGATTATGAGGAACAACTGTTGAATTTCTCATTAATGCAATTATCTAATCAACCAATCATATGGCAGTTGCTTCAATGCAATAAGGGAATTTGGCATAAACAGAATGAGAACATGGATCCATCATGCCTTGTTACCACTGTGCAGGCGGTGGTGGTGGTGGTGTAATGGTGTGGGGATGTTTTCTTGGCTCACTTTAGGACACTTAGTGCCAATTGTGCATTGTTTAAATGCCACAGCCCACCTGAGCATTGTTTCTGTCCATGTCCATCCCTTAATGGCCACCATGTACCCATCCTCTGATGGCTATTTGCAGCAGGATAATGCACCATATCACAAAGCTCAAATCTTTTCAAATTGGTTTCTTGAACATAACAATGAGTTCACTGTTCTAAAATGGCCCCCACAGTCACCAGATCTCAACCCATTAGAGCATCTTTGGGATGTGGTGGACCGGGATGGGAGCAGTTTAGACAGGAACAAAACAGTTTAGTTTATTTTCTTCATGCTCAAATCCAGAGTTTGATCCAGTACGCAATTTCCTTCATGTTTAGCAAGTGAGCTGCTCAAAAGAAGTGCAAGTGAAATTATTAGTTCACTGAAAAAAAAATTCAGGATCGATTGTCTAAAATAATTACCAGCAACCCATTGTAGAAACCAAGCAGGCTCACAGTAAAATTGCCTTGATTCAAACTGCCACAATCGCCAAGTTACAAGCAACGTATCATTACACAAGTTTCCCAAATGCCACTTGATCAAACGCACATTTGCATTTCAAAGTGCCACATTTTTTGTGCCTCGTAAATGAACATAAAATCACATCTGCCTTCAGATAAATAAACGCCAGAATAAAAGCACAGCAGAAACGAGATAGGAGAGACGGCGAGAGAACGAGTAGGCTGAAAATGCAGCTATTCATATTTTATATCCTTTACAGTGCATTCCCAAACACTTTAAACTGCGCACAGCTGTGCAGTATTGTAAACACTGCAGTTTTAGAGTTTAACTTTAACTACAGAGAGTGTGTAAAAGCTTCATACAGCACACTGCAGAATGCAGGAAATTTCAAGACTTCCAATTCAGAAAAAAAGGCAATTTTACTGTGTGGCAAAATTTAGGAGATTTCTGAAATACAAATATTTCTTGTTCAGCGGTCAATATCATTGACAATTCCAAAGATATTATCAATGATTAATAAAGGGAGACAATTCAGGTTCTGTGCATTGTAGCCATAGTAAATATAGTACACTACTTTCATTTCATATCATATGTGTCATACTAAGGAACTCTAAATACTGTCTACAAATGATGACATCAGAATATATCTGAGCAGTGACCGCCAATTGCTATATATATTTAAACAAACATGCAATATTTTGTGCAATATTATTTGACTTTGCATAAAACAGCTTCAGTCGCAATTTCTTGCAAAACATGGGGACTGTCCTGAGGAAACGTTACAGTTTATTTTTATGGTCTCCTTTAGATATTCTATTGACTAAGTAACGTTGCGTCTACATTAACTGTCAATTAACTCTCATTCAATTATTAGTTTAGTATTAATTAAGGGTGTCATGATTTCGATTTTAAATCGAAATCGATCAAAATTAATTCAAAATGG
This sequence comes from Hybognathus amarus, assembly GCA_030378365.1. NCBI lineage: Eukaryota > Metazoa > Chordata > Actinopteri > Cypriniformes > Leuciscidae > Hybognathus > Hybognathus amarus. Next base: position 276,476 of record JAQIUQ010001762.1, on the reverse strand, counting down.
AATGGAATCGAATTAAAAATGGAATCGTCACTGCCACGCCCCCATGTCATGTCCGTTCGGCTTGCCAAGCGGGAAAAAACATGCGTGTTGAGTGCTGCGAGTCTATGGTCAACCTCCTCTGACTAAGCTAACCATTCAAAAGATAGCATGATACAGGAGACCCATTGACAGAACTTGAACTCCCTCCTCTTTCATTGAAGTTGCAGGTGTGGAAGATTTTTGAGTTATGTTGACAACGTTCCCGCCGGTGTGTGTACACTCAGAGAAAAATGTGTTCGAATTTTAAAGACATGGCACTGCGCTTCTCGTCCGATGTGCAACCCCCTTAAGACAGAGAGCACCCTGATTGGCCGGTTTCATCATTAAAAACAAATAAATATAGAAATCGAGAATCGAATCGAGCCGTGACCTTAGAATCGAAATGAAATCAAATCTAGGATTTGGAGAATCGTGACACTCCTAGTATTAATAGACTTTTAAGAGTAGGGGCAGAGTTAGTAGAATAAGAGTTTACGTTTAGTAGAATAAGTTGACATTTACTTGCTAAGTTACTAGATTGTCTGTTGAGGAGCATCACAAGATTAGCAGATATTAATAAGACAGTCGACCAATTTTCTTCTAATACTAGAGTTAGTTGATATGTAGGCGCTATATAGTTAAGAAAGTGTCTAAAAGGGACCATCAAAACAAAGAGTTGCCAAATACTGATTTAAACATAAAAAATCTGGAAAACTTCAAATTAAAGAAAAGCTGCTTTCACCTACTCCTGTTCTTTGCACTCTTGGCCCTACCACTGTTTTGTAAGCTTCATCTGATTAAAATTTTATTTAAAAAAAGTAGCTTTAAAAAAAATACCCAGTGAAGAAGTGTGAAAGTTAATAAATCAGCCTGATTATTTCACAGTAGGAATCAGGAAAGTTGTTACATTTTGTACAGGTGAAGGCATTTCACTCCTCTTGAACACAGCGTGAAAACCATACATGAGGGACTTTAAAATAAAATGATGTGAATGGATGTAACAGCCGATATAACACATGTAGGTAATACAGAAACACATAGACTGTGTTTGGATGGGAGTAACCAGCTTCCCTTTATCTTCATACTCTGCTCTGCTAGACGGGGACCAGCATTGCTCTGTAGGTGTTGTCTTTAGGAAACCTCTGCCTTTTGGATTATTTTTCCCAACCCCTTTTTTTCAGGCTCTTGAACTTTTGTTGCCTTGAGCCACACTCGAGGCGATAGCTCGGCTTCAAAAAATAGTTGTGCTTTGAACGCTTCCACTGTCTTTGCCTCGTGGCGCTCTGCTGTGCAATCATCCGCCGTTGTCCGCAGAAACCCTGTTAGTAACTTTAGTAACCAAACTTCACACGTACACACAGACTGGGATCTTCGGCCTCACCCATTGTACGCAAATTGGCAGCAACTTGTCCTGAAAGTTCTCGTTTGGTTTCTGAGCTACTATTGTGTCGTAGTAAAGGCATTCTGGGTTGTGCGTAGATGGGTTTCTACCTTGCTCAGACGGAGGCCTTTCTACATTCCCCGCGGGCCACAGGGGTGTAGCAGCCGTCTCCCTCAGCCCCAACTAGCGATAATTAAAGTCTGAACAACAGTGAGAAACCTGCGCAACAAAGAACGGCTGCACTGCTCCAATCTCATTACCACCAGTCCCTGCCCGTGACCCCCACGGCATCGACGCTGATTTGAAGAGTGCGGGGGAAGCGTGGGGAGCTGCCATTAGAGTGGGAAGCCATGTTTGCAGAATGGCAGGGCTTTAATAAGAGCGTGTTGGGAATATCGGGATGCCAAGAAGCGAAATTAGGTGAGTTGCTTGGTGGAAAACAAATGAAACAATACGCCATCTGATTTCCTCTCCGGAGGACTCCCGTACTTCATTATAACAGCGAAGGCTCGGGTTCAAACCACATTACATGAGAATTGAAAACCCTTCCAAGTGCTTGGCTTGCCTACTTCTCTGTGTAAAGAGATTGTGGGAATCTCCATTAGCATTGAGTTTAATCCACACACTCCTAAAAAAGTTCAAACGCTCTTCACGCATTTAGAAAAAAAGGTGATTTAAAAAAAAGTTCTTTGGGGAACTAAAAATAGGTCTTCTATGGCATCACTGCAAAAACCCTCGGTAACACTTTATTTTGATGGTCCCATCCTGTTGACTATAAGTAACTTTGCAACTACATGTCAACTAACTCTCATTAGAGTATTAGTAGGCTGTTTGCTTAATATCTGCCAACTCTTTATTGTGATGTTTCTCCAACAGACACTCTACAGACTATAAGTAACTATGCAACTACATGTCAACTTATTCCATCCCTAACCATACTAGTCTACTAATACCCTACTAAGACTCTAGTGAGAGTTAGTAGACCTGTAGGTGCAACATTACTAATAGTCAACTGAATGTGTTAAAGGGACCATCCAAACAAAGTAGAGTGCATCAAAATAAACTGTTATATCAAGTAGACTACTAATTGTATCTAATGATACTAATCTAAAGTGAACTCTTGGAAAAACGGGTTGCCTGATCTTATTATGAGTATTTGGAAACATAATATAATATTACAAAACTTAATTTTTAATCAGTAATCAGTTACTACCCAGCACTGACTCTTTCTAGTGCGACAAGGCGTATCTTGTCCCTGTGAGAGTAGACTGAGGTGGGTGGTGATATTCACTCTTGTATTAATGTTCTGCATTCAGACTAACGTTATGTTATAAAGGTCAGCGGGAGTCGCATTAGGACACGGGGGCCACTCTGACGGCGTGACCTTTTTACCAGCACATCCCTGCAGCCGTGCTCCCACCATCTCAACCCCCTCTATCCACAGCTCACCTGACACTTGACCACACTGAGCCAGGGCTGGGTGTGAATGTGAGCTAGCCTGAGGATGGAAGGACTATACCTGTGACCACACTGTCACAATGATTTAAGAGAAGGGGACAGACAACTCTGGTTACAGACCTCCAGATTTTCCTGCAGGGTTTGTTTAACATCGCCACACATATGTGATGCCTCTGTGCCTTCAGGATGAGTAAATGTAACAACTCTGACGTTAATTTGAACTGTTTTTAACTGAGATGATCATGCTAAATTTATGACACTGTCAGAAAATGATTGCAGGCTATCTTTGGTCTCAATTCCGTGAATTTAAACCTCTCTCACTGTATATGCAGCCTGTTCTCACGTAAAAGTGTCTCTATCGCACGCATTATGTATTATCAGTCAGTTCTCATTCTCAAGGCGTCATATACTGAGGCTTTTGACAAAGCATATACATCCAACGCACATGGCACCCTTTAGCATCAATATGAGACAGAGATATATATGGGCCAGAAGGCGCCTCCTAGTGGTCTAAACCTACCCCAGACCTAAACCTACCCATAACCGAAGCATGTTATGTTGATGCTAAAGAGTGCTATGTACATCTGATTTAGATGAAATGTCAAAAGTGTCACTTTATGATGCCCTAGTATGAGAATGCGTTGGTATTATCTTGCAATTTATACATGAAAATTAGTTTTTTCACACCACTACTTAACCCACCCTAACCAACCCATACGCATCATATGCATGTAAAAACTCATTTTCGCAAATAAATTGCATGATAATTCAACGCATTCTCATCCTTTATCAGCATATAGAATGCTATATGACGAAACGGCGCTATACTACACTCATGGCATCCATTATCGTTAATATAACGAATGCCATGACGATAAAGGATGAGAACGGGCTCGATAATTACACTGCGTGCAATAGGAACGCATTTGGTGTGATCGGGTTGGTATATGACATACTGTACAACCATAGTTTAGGAACAACGACTACAGAAATCGCCACAATTGGTCATCTTTCGTCTGGGACAGCCCACAATCGCACAACGTGTAACAGGCTTTTTTTTTTTTTTGGAGGTCATTTGTTTTGCTATTGGGATGTTTTGCATTGGATGGATATTTTAGAGTGCAACAGAAAGTGAATAGGGATTACGAAATTAGGGAAATGAGAAAGGTTGCAGGCAAGACTCAAACCAGCATCATCCACATGAGCACCACATTTCATGACACGTTTTAGAAACACATGTGGTATCCTCTATAGGGCTCTGACCAGATTGAAATGGTTTGCTTATTTCACAGTTTACTGAATTCGAGAATGATTAAAAACTTTTCACCATTTGAACTCACTCTGATATGTCAGCATGACCTTTGGGTTGGCATTACAGAGCTGTATCAAAATCCATTTATGGGCTGTAAATACAACTCATATTTTTTTTTCTTTTTTATGCCTTTTAAATGTAATTTTATGTGTGATGCTCAAAAGACCGGGGAAAAAATTATCTTCAGCATTGTACTCCTACTCAATTCTCTCTTTCACACCTGACACCACTGGACTAGCCTTTCTCTGGTAATTAAAATGTCACAACTTCAGCCGACCTGTCCCCACCTTTGCTAGTGACCCAACCAGCCCTTGCCAGTCTGACAGGAGGTGCCATAACCACACCGCTCAGCCTCCAATTAACACAGCTTACCCTGAGCCAACAAGAGCCAGCCGCACAGGGACAGAAGTGTAAAATTAAGCTGTCTACCCGCTGCAACTCATTGTAAAAGCCACCTTGGCCTTGAGAAGGGTATGTGTTTTTATGTCTTTTAAAGAGGAAAAGGAGAGAGAGAGACAGCCAGTTGAATCAAAGAAATAAAAATAAAAAGGTAGTCTGCGTGAGTATGCGAGACTCTCTTTTATTCTGTTCTCACACTCAAATGTTTTCATGCAACCGCCCGAGCTGGGGTTTTAATTACCGTGTGTTCGTTTTAAAATAGAAAACAAAATATTATAGGTCTCAATGTCAATTTGAAACAACAGGTGTTGGGCAATTTTCAGCTTGACCTTACTGGGAGTCAAGCTTAAACAAGGTAAGAACTGCAAACCTGATTAAGCGGGGAAGGTTGTTTTGACACATTTGTCATGATCGTTAGCATACCATACTCTCCTAGCAACAACAGATCTGAATTAATTAGCATCAAAACCTCAAAATGAGTAAGAAAAGCATTTATACTGTGTTTGCATATGGACAACAAATGTATTGGCTGTTCCCTGGCTGAGGTCTGTCAGCCTAAAAGGGATGCTGTGTGAAGAAAACAGGCCTCTATTATCGACGCTAACTGGTTGTTGATAAGACAGCAAAGTTCTTGCAGTGGCCAGATCTTCTTGAGATTTTAATTACAGATGAGGCTTGATTAATTGGAGTGAAATAGTGCGTTCATTTCTAAACTGCTGCTCTGATGTGCCTTTTCAATCCCTGAGGGTTTTTTTCCCCATCCAATTTAGCGCTGCCCTTCTTTCTCTTTATAGCTTGCTAGTATATTTCAACTGAAACAGATAACATAGAATTTTGCAAACAAGTGCTGTTACCATTTCTGACTAGCTGTCAGACATCACTGACATAAGTGACCTGAGAATGAGGCATGCACCTTTTAAGCCGATCAGAAAACATTGCAATCAGTGATTTTGTTAATTTGGGATTGTTGATGAGGGGTGGGGTTTAGTGAGAATACAGATTGCAAAACAGCTGAGATCACTCACAACACCTTTAACTGTGCATTCACAGCAGACACGAATAGTGCGTCAAATTTGCATCTACCACGTCTTGTTTGACGCTTGACACGTCTGAGTTTGCGCATCTGAGTTTGAAGCGAAATTTCACGTGCGTCACGTGCGTCGGAATCAAAACCCGTTGGCGGCCATCTTTTTTTTATGTTGATCGAGACATTCATCGAGAGAGTCCCGCGCCCAATTTGATGACCTGTTTCCCGCATAGGAGCGAGGATCACCCTCGCCCTCTTCCACCTCATCTGTCATTTATTTTTGTTTTGATTATAAACAGAGCCAGACTCCAAAAGTTATTAACCTGTCCTGTGATTTTTTCTCTCTCACATCCACACATGAACATATGCACATGTATGTTTGTTGTCTTTATATTATAATAATATTTCACATTATCTAGATATGGAATAAATAACATTCTATACAAAATGAACACGTCTCGTATATTGAAATAAAGTTTTAACTGATAAAATATTTGCTTTGTTGTGCATTAGAACACCAGGCATTTAGTCGTAACTCGGGCGGCAGACGCGAATTCGCGTCAAACACGTGAATGCACAAATAGCACTAACGAAATCATTCGCGCGTATTCGGGTCCGACGCGCCACGCTCTACACCTCATTCGTGACTAGGGATGGGAATTGATAAGATTTTATCGATATCAATGCCACTAACGATTCTGCTTATCGATCCGATTATTTAACAATTCTCTTATCGATTCCTGATAGCAATGTGTGGGAAAAAGTAGTCATATGCTTTTTCAGGGGAGAAACAAGTGGTTTTATTTGACTAAGCTACTTATTTATGTAATAAATGGAACCTTATTAAAAAGTTTTACGATTAGTTATTCAACGATTATAAGTCCCGTGAGTGTTGGAAGATCTAACCATTCATTAAAACGAATCGGTTCAAATGAGTCATAAGTTTGCGAATTGAACGTGTCATCATCGGATGTGTGCGCATTGTGTGATTATCCCGGCGGTAGGGACATCCCACAAGATGTGTGTCATCAAAGAAAACATTTCATTCCTGGATCGTTTTTTTTCCGTTTATTTGAAGTGTGGTTTATGTCAGCTGAATGTGCGGAACGCTTTTCAGAGAAGATAAGGCAACGTAGGCGTATTTTAGCACAATTCACGGTCAGCAGTAATTCTGGAAAAACAAATCTCCGAAAGCTCCACATGAAACTTCAGTCTCCTGACCTTACCATCGTGTCGATTATTTTGATTATGTGCGAGGGAGAGAGAGAGAGCAAGACAGCGCTTAGTTTTGAGACGGTGAAGCCTGAGAGAGAGTGCACGCGCACGATCGGGGCACTCTCTCTCTCTCCCTGCTCGTTCAGTTTAACATGCGCGCTGCCACAAGCGCAGCGGTTCATCACTACAGAGAGAGACAGTTTTACTCACCGATCAAATAAGGCATTGGCGGTACAAAAATTCGCTTGGAACAGTTGTGAAAAAATACAACAGGGACAGTTGTAAGTTCACAGTCTGTAGCCTTCATACTATGGTTGAGTCAGAGCAGGAGCATCGATAAGAGGAATCGATTAACGTCGAGGGCATACAATATCGATGGATCGTAAAACTTAGAACCGGTTCTAGAGTGGAACCGGTTCTCGATTCCCATCCCTATTCGTGCCGCAGGATATTTTTACTCACGTAACGCATCTGTGCATTGACTTAACATTGAAATCCCTAGCGCCTGACGTGCTATTCATGTCCGATGTGAACGCACCATAAGAAGTTAACCAAAACTCGAGTCTGCATGACAATTTGAACTTAGAACTGAACATGTACTCACCTATCGTGTTCAGAAGATGACCAATGGATAAGCATGAAAGAAAAAAAAAAGAAAAGAGAAATTGAAGTTAGTTTAAATTCACATTAAAAGTTGGCAGATCACATTTACGTCCAACATGCAAACTTAGGAAATGATCTTGCCACAGACGCTAAACAATCTCATTCGCACATTACACACAAACCCATTTATATTTCCAAAAACGCAAACATCTCGATCCCAGCAGTGCCTCGAAGAAACAGCAGTGATTTAAACCTCTCTCTTTTCCAGGCTATTGAGTTGGAGGCTACAGCCCGCTGTGTAAAGAGTGTAGAAATGAGGATCTCACATCCTGTTCCCTGTGCATCAGGCCTTGTTTGTTTGTGCAGAACCACAGAGCATTGAATCCTCACAGAGGGAGAAAGGAAGAAAAAGTGAGATCTTGCGGGGAAGCCGCTATGGTGAGTGGGAGCACGCCAACAGCTGGAAACAGCGTGGGCCTCGATAGAATCACATTAACATGGTCAGACCAGATTGGGATTTAGAGGAAGCGCCCTATGGCTGTTCAGAGCCGTGGCAGAATGCTGCACTCCTAACTTAATCAGTCACACATCGAGTACGTATAGAGCGGATACGTCGGCCCGTGGGTGGGATGTTGCGCCGTCCCCTGTCAGCGTGCACAGACGTGGGCCCGCAGAGGCTGATGGGAAGGGGAGTGTGTGGTAGATTAATTTGACTGAAGGTTAATGGAGTGATGCACGCTATTGCTGATGGCTGTTTGACACTGGGCGCAAAGGGCATCATATCCCAGCATGCACGCTTGTGAGAAACACACACACACAGCTGTACCCAATATAAACGAGGCTCCGCGGAGCATTAATCTTGAATCGCCCCCAAACATTGGATGGAGGTGTCAAACGCAGTGGCAATGCAACGCAACTGTTCATTTTATACGGTGGTCGCATGTTGGATGCACACTCTTCCAGCCTATTCACCTTTTTCTAACTGAAATGTAATTTAACACACTTCCATTTTTCCCATTAGACCTTCATGGCCGATGCATCAACGCGTTATGAGACGTCAATAAGAAATCCATTATACAGAGATAACTCGCAAGCCAGTTATCACACACGGTATTTCAAAAGAAAGCTGAAGGTTGTTGAAATGCCAATTAAAAGACAGGACACAGACATTTTCTGCTACACACATTGTCACTCTTTAAAGGATTTACAATCACTGGGGAGAAAATCTTCTTTTACACGTTTAGAAATTCCAAAATATGAGCTAATCGGGTGAGAAATCAGTCTTCACACGCTGGGCTTGGTGGATTTAACCAAAACAAATTTGGTTAAATCCAAATGTCACCCTTACTAAAAAAATAAAAAAATAAAATAATAATAATACTCAAGTACAATTTATTCGTATGAGCTTTAGTATAACTAAATGTATGTGACAAACTATAAATTGGTATACTTAAAGTAATTGCAACAACTCATTTTGTACTAAATGCATTTTAGTTACTGCCAAAGAGTAACTAAAGTTGTATTAAATACACTTGTTTGTGACAAAGTGGAACTATTCCAAGTACCGTTGATAGGAATTATTAAACATGACAATCAATTTTAACAAGTTTCAAACATGTTGTAGATGTAATTACACTCTAAAAAAATCTGGACTGGGTCAAATACGGACAAACCCAAATGTTGGATTAAAATTTTTAAACCAACTTCAGCTTTCACGTTAACTGTAATATATAAATATATATAAATATATATATAAATTATATATATATATATATATATATATATATATATATATATATATATATATATATATATATATATATATATATATATATATATATATATTAATTACATTTTTAACCAAACATTTGGGTTTGTCCATATTTTACCCACATTTGGGTTGAAACAACCCAGCATTTAAGATGAAATTTTGATGAACTTTCTGGTTGTGGTGATTTCAGGCATACACAACCTTCGAAGAATCTTTGAAAATCTAGTTTTAAAGAGGTTTCAATTCAAGTTGGATTTATTATTAAAAGGAAGACGCATTTTCATCACAAATAAAACATCATGTATTGCACTATAAAAAAAATGCTGGGCTGTTTTAACCCAATTTTGGGTCAAATACGGACAAACCCAAATGTTGGTTAAACATGTCATTAAAAAATTTAACCCAATGGATGGGTTTGTCCATATATGACCAAAAATTGAGGTGAAACAACCCAGCATTTTTTGAGTGTGTGACTAAGTAAAACATAAGAACATATTTAAGTACACACATATGATTCATTGTTTTCAGAAAATGCCCGGCTGCAGGGTTTCTTACTGTTATTTATTTATTTATGTATTTATGCATGCACCATGTTTTTGGCGGAAAGCAGTGAAACAGTGTGTTTATTACCTAATTAACATGTATAAAATATAATACAAAAATGGCATCCAGAAGAAAGAAAGTCATTAAGATTTGTAACAACATTAGTGTGAGTAAATAGGTGTTTTGGGCTTTAATCTTCATTTCGAATACTCTACAAAATCCATTTCATCATGCCTGCCACGCATCACATTAAGGCCATCATAAACGATATCCCTGTTCACCCCACTTGAGCGCACGCACAAACTCATGCATAAACATAGAGAAAGTCAGTAGGCATTTCCTAATTACGGCGAGAACAACTGTATCCCGAACTCGTCAGACTCGCTAGAGGGCCAGTGTTGGGGAAGACTGTGTCTGTGTGTGTACGTATACTGATGCATCTCTGCGCGCTGGGTGAAGGTTAACCAGACTTGACATTAATGGTAGCCATAATGAAAAGCTCAGGCTCTAATTAAACCCCTCACTGAATGAAGACCGGCACGAGGCACTCGCGTTCCCCAGGAGCACTCTATTCCCTCCTCTCCATCTCTCTTCCTCTTCTGTCTCAGACACGTGGTCTGACGAACGCAAGTCTTTCTCTTAATGACTAAAGTGAGTCTGCTGTGTGGAGTTTTCTGTGCTAACACGCGCTCCAGAAACAAGCCTTTGATAATGTAAACTTGACTGTCAGCTCATTCTCCTCAGGCATCAAACCGGCGCTGAACCCTCCCTTTGCCAGTTCCTTTCTTTGTTCTGCAAAGACCAGCCTGTCGGCTCTTTAATGGACTCCAAAGAGAAATCTGTGTTCTTTAAGATGTCATTAGGCAGTAAATGAGATCTGAGTGGCATTAACAGCATTAGTGAGGTAAAAGTTTCAGAAGAGAGACTGACAATCACTCGCGGGATGAAGCGTATGGGATCAAAATCCCGCCAAATGTATTGCGGCCACGGATCAAAAAATAATAAGCGTGATTTAAAAATGTAAAAACACATGTAAAAATATATTGCACAAACTGAAAAATATCATGCAAAATTATCAGAAGAGCAAAGAACGTGGTCACGGATCAAAATATAATAAGCGTGAACCAAAAAATAACAAGCATGATTAAAAACTAAACATATAAAAAATATATTTTGCTCAAAACTTAAATTTGTGTTCATGTTTTTCGTGCTTCTTTCCGTGTTCTGCGCTTGTTCTTCCAAATGTTGCAGTTCGAGTTTCATGTAAATTAGGGCTGGCTTAAGCGTCACCATTGGTCCATAGTTCTAGATTGACAGCTCCTCCTCTAGCCAATCAAATCGAAGAGGGGGAGTGGACGTCACTCCAATGCGACTCATGACGCTACTGATGTTCACTTGTAGAGGTGCAGTTGAAGATAACCAACAGTTCAGCAGACAGCAGGCAAAAGTCTTTCCGTGGCAGGACACCATTAAACTATATGTGTGCCTGCAACTCGACCTGTTACTGCTACATATACGTCTACCTGGTGACACGTTATTATAGTCATCCTAACGACGACGAACTGTCAAAGTTGTACCTGTCCGGTGATCCATCATAATTGCTGGCCTTACTTCTGGAGCTTCGATCTTCTTTGAGCCACACAACAGTTTCATCAAAGAATTCCCGATTTGAACGAGAAGTTTGAATTAATGACTCATTCATAAAGACAACAACTTGTAACCACCTACAGGCCGTTTTACTTTCATATTTAATTTACCGGTATAACATGATCGGGCAATGTCGGTCCTGTGTGCAGGGTTTAGCTCCTCCAACCCTAATCAAACACACCAGAAGCAGCTAATCATCTTTAGGATTATTAATACTCTGACGTTAAACTCTGCTGGACAGCCGCACTCCAGAATAATTTTCATGTTGTATTAAAAATGTAAGTTATATATAAAACATTAATCCTAAAGTAATATGCAAATATGTAGCTATGTAAATAAACACAATAAGTAATAAATCACTGCATATCAAATCCACCAGGTTTCTGTAATCTTCTCTGTAGCCTACTATCATTTCATTAATATTTTGTCAAATGGTATCTAGTCTTAGAATTAATTTACCAGGCTATCTATATGATAGCTTTTGAGGGTGGCATAGCCTATGTAACGATCGCCAGATTATGGCTGTGCATTATTATTATTATTATTACAAAGGCTACATGTTCATTTTAAATGTTAGTTGTTGTTGATGATGTTCTTTGTTTTACATACTATGAGATGTACACAAATGCCTTGTATTTGCCTTGTAGCCTACTTTTTGCTCCTTGTCTGTAATGTAACTAAATAAAATGTAGTATATAAAATATAGTTATAAAGGTATACAGTATATATAAAGGTAGGCTGCGTGTAGCGTTGACAGATTAAAGTCCTACGGTTACAATGGCCGTTTTAAACTTAATTTTTGCAAAGAAATGTACAATGTTTCAAAAATGCAGGATGTTTCACTTAGAGCTGCCTTAACATATTAACGTTATGAGCCAAGTAATATTGTTTAACACCAATTACCAGTGTGCACATAAAATTCTCATGTAGCCTAGGCTATCTCAAACAAGAGGAATTTAATTATTTGTATGTGTCCAGAGTTCAGATAACTTTACGTCCTTCCCCTTTATGAGTGAATCCATGGAGAGAATCAGTAGCGTGAGTCGCATTGAAGTGACGTCAACTCTCCTCTTCGATTGATTGGCTAGAGGAGGAGCTGTCAATCTAGAACTATGGACCAATGGTGACGCTTAAGCCAGCCCTAATTTACATGAAACTCGAACTGCAACATTTGGAAGAACAAGCGCAGAACACGGAAAGAAGAGCGAAAAACATGAACATAAATTTAAGTTTTGTGCAAAATATTTTTTTATGTGTTTAAAGTTTTTATTCATGCTTGTTATTTTTTGATTCATGCTTATTATATTTTGATCCTTGACCACGTTCTTGCTTTTCTGATATTTTTGTATTATTTTTTGCAGTTTGTGCAATATATTATTACATGTGTTTTTACATTTTTGAATCACGCTTATTATTTTTTGATCAGTGGCCGCAATACATTTGGCGGGATTTTGATCCCATAGAAGCGTCTCTGTGGACTCTATTTCCAGAAGGCCCATTAGGGGCTGATTAAAAAAGGGTGTTGTGCTGTCCCTTTAAATAAGGAGATATAATCTTTACACTCGAGCATTGGTCATACATAGATATAGATAAACATATTTGAAATTAAGCTTCTTTTTCCTGTCCTTCCATATGTTTTCTTTTTTTTATAAATATTTTTTAACACATTGACCTTGCAAAAAAAAAAAAAAAACAATGTTGAAAGTGTATACTTAAATTAATGAGGAAAGAAGAAAGCTTGCTTGCTAATAGGCTAAGAAAATAAACTTATTTTTATATTTGACAATACAGCAAGACCTTTAGTTTTAATAAACACATTTTATAGGCATAGAACTATTCATAATCAGCTGCTTTTTAAATTCTGTGATCCTAGACTTATAATACAGCCACGTTCTAATAAAACATTTGGCATTAATAATATGCATTGTGACTGAACCAGTATCTTAAAGCTTATCTTAAAACATAAAAATAAAAAAATATGCTTCAAAGGTTCTGTACACATTCTGTACACCCCTTTCTACAGCACAGTGATTATATCCTTCAAAAGCTAAAAAAAACAAAGATTCATGCAGATGTAGTGAAAGATATACTGAATTGTATTTAAAATACATTTATTTCAGAAAATGTATACTAAAAAAGATTGACATGTCTGACTAACTGAAAATACACTGTAAAATGTTGTTTTATAACTTAGTGCACCACAAATTAATTTGTAAAGTCGTATACCTTTTACAAATGCAATCAGGAAAGGATGCAATATATATTCTTAAGAAAGTACACTAGCTAGGTTCTTACACTGGGTTGTTTCAACCCAAATTTGGGTAAAATATGGACAAACCCAAATGTTGGGTAAAAAAAAAAAATAATTAAACGAATGTACGGTTGAAAGTGAAAGCTGAAGTTGGTTTAAAATTTTTAACCCAACATTTGGGTTTGTCTATATAATACCCAAATTTGGGTTGAAACAACCCAGCATTGTTTAGAGTGAGAAAGAAAGCCATGTGGGTTTGGAACAACATGAGGGTGAGCAAATAATGTTTCTTCTCCCTAGAAGACTCCTACCATGTGTTCTAAAGTTGGAAACTACTATTTATCTTCTCAGAAGTTTCACCAAGCAACACAAATTCAATAACGCACACTCACTCCTTGCGTCTGGCTAATTGCATTGTATTGAACTGAACCACATTTTCGTCTGTGTTTATCAACGGACAGAAATCTCAACCACGACCCGGGATGCGCTTAATAGGGAATTTGAATTTATACCCACAATCTCAAGCTCTCAGCAAACTGCTGCAATTTGACAAAATTCATTTGTTCATTTATGTGTCATTTGCAATCAATGGTTTCAATTTGTTAAGTTTACATCGATGCGTAATTCTTCCGAGATTTGCAAAAGACACAACGTTTAGACTCTTGCCTGCCAGAATGTGTTATGTTATTTCCAAGTAAATGGCTCCTAAAAGGTTTGGTGCAGCAGTGCTGGCGGAGCGTTTGAGTGACATGGAGTCGAGACGGGAGACAGAGCAACACAGACGCGTCAGCGCTTCTAAAGTGACAATTTGCTCGGGCATCATGCCAGCAATGAAAAGTCTCCATAAATAAAGCATGCTGGGAAAAAAAAAAGATAACAACAGGCTAAGAGACCAAAGCAGACAGAGAGTGATGCATGAGAAAGAGGGACTAAAAGAACTTAAAGAGGTAGTTCACCTCAAAATGAAAATCTATCCAAACCTACAGTATATGACTTTCTTTCAACTGTTACATGTGAAAAAAAGAAGACAAAATTGTGATGTTTTGGAGAAATCAAATGTCAAAAGCATTGAATTGAATTATTATAGTGAAATGTTATACTCAATTGACTCACAAATACATAGATTGGAACAACATGAAGGTGAGTTATCGATGACGGTTTTGTTTTATTATTATTATTATGTGAACTAAAGGAGCCAAACAATTTTGCTGTAAAATTTTCTTGCACCACAAACTGTAATTAAGCTTTAAATTAAACTGCAAATGACCCTTGTTATGATTGGCTATATTCCTTCAGCATAGTTTGCATTGTCATTACATTATCATGAAAATAACTGATCAAATTTCAAAGTCTCATACTATTTCGAATGGACACTATATAATTGCACAATATAGTGAAGAAAAGCACAATCGGTACAGAGAAAACCTGGGGCACATTTACACATAACTATAGTCTGTATAGATCCTAAGAAGCCATTAGTGGCTGAGTAAATCAGTAATTAGAAACACAAATGATGAAATGTCAGCCATGACCCAGGGCATTAAAGGCGGCCAGGCCTCATCAAGGCAAATCTCTATTTGCTTAACTCCTCAGACTAACATATACGAAAGACGCAATCCGATCTATAAACCTGACAACAGTCTGAAATGAGCCAGAAGTCTAGGGTAAAGACCAACTGTAGGGCTCCACAGATATTGGGTTCACTACATGCACCTCTTTGACCATTGTTTCTTCAAAAGAGAATGCATTTGGTTTATATGAATAAAAAATTGGATGCTTTTTTTGTTCTCCATTGGGGTGATTATGCAGGCAACCAAACGCACCACGGAGCCAACCAGAAAACAGCATGGCAGCCTTTACACACTCCAAGCAAGCAGTGGAGCAAAGAACTTTCTTTTGTCTATCTGTCTCATATACACACACACAAAGGGCAGCTACTAAACTAGATAGCGCTGATGCAAGTCTATAACCTTCTGGGATCGCTGGAGCGAGTGGATTGAAGAAAGGATGGCTACAGAAAGCATTTCAACCCTCTAGGGTAGTGCTGACTCCAACACAAGTGCACAAGGGTCCCGCCTCGTGGTGTCATGCCACTATAGCGGCAAAGCAGAGTGAGAATGAAGAGAATCGCGCCTTATCGTGACACACCATTTAACACACAGCGCACAGCCCAGGAGGAGAGTCTGCCCGTACGGAGCTGAAGCACATCAATCTGTGGTAAACTGCACCTACGGATCATCCCTTATGCAGATCGGTTGAAAAGCTGAAAACATAGATAGATGGAATGGACTCAGGGAACAAATAACAACTCTACAGAAGTACACTAGCGCTGTTATTGTGTGGTTGTGTGGTCTTTTGCCCGCACAAAAGTGGCTAACCTGACCTGTCTTGACCAATTACTGGGAAGACAATTAGAGTCTGGCCTTCTAAGCCGCAGGTGAGAGAGCACAGATGTGTATGAGACGGCCTCTCTTTCCCTCAGGAGAGGGACACTTTATTAGGTCAGATTGCTGATTTACGGCGAGGCTGATTTTGCATGCAGCGGACTGAGAGTCACAAAGAGCTAATGAAGCCTGACTTATGGGAAACAAATTAAATTTCCTTCCACAGGCCTCTCATTGACACTTCAGATTTGGCTTTGCAAGTTTAACCTCTTGATGGAGTCTGCAGTCGTAGCCTTTGAGGATGTGTATGATAAAGGTGGTAATGTGCGATTTGTACATTATTTTGCACAACGACTGAACTGGTTTATCAAATCGTAACACATTCATAAATCAAACTTTATCGTCCTGGCAGATCAGGAGTCAACAACTATGAGTTTCTGACATGTCAGACTTGAGTTGAATTGTCAGTTTTATTAACTCCTATATGAAGCAGTTTTTTTTTCTCTCTTAAAATTGCTTTATTTTTAGAATGGATGAAGCCAATTGTGTTTATGACAGTTTGCAGTACACTGTAAAGAATAAAAAATGTATTTTTTATCGGAAAAAACAGCAGCTTGTGGTTGCCAGAACTTTACTGTTAAAAATATGGAACGTTAATGGTTTTACAGACTTAACTTCAAATTTACAGTAATAAACTGTATTTCATTTTCTGATAAAATGTTGTTTTGTATCATTGTAATACACTGACAACCATCAATCATCACAGCAGTGATGAGAGTTACATGAGCAATCAAAGTTCATCACAAGTAGTCTTCCATTAGAATCTTAATACTTATATTAAGAAGATGCACATAAAAATTAAACACCATCATTGTAACACACATGAAATAAAAAAAAATCCAATAAAAATTAATTTAACAACATTAAACATAAAACCCTAATGTACATAACTGATTAGAAGAAAAAAAATCTATGAGGAACCATAATTATATCAACAAAGTGTTTGCACTGTAAAATTATACAATGAGTTGTTCTTTTTCACTTTTAAAAAACTGAAATTTTAACGGTATTTTACAGTAAAATTATTTCACCGTTATTTACCGTATATAGTCTGGAAACTTTCTGTTAAACGTTTAACAGTTTTGCACTGTTGCTTTTTTAGTCTTGTACCGTTAAAATCACTATTATTTTTTTTACAGTGTAAATGCCGAAAATATTGTCAAGATTTCCAAAACTTTTCTTAATGCATTGTGTATCATGAACTTAAAATGCACAACAATTTATTAATCTAGGTTAATGTTAATTTATAAATGTAATATTGTTCATTGTTAATAAATGTACATAAAAAAGTCAAAAATCTATCTGTTCAGGTAAAATGTAACATTTACTGCACAGCATCATTAAATCCAGGTTAAAATATTCTTCATTTGTAATTCAAGATGCAACAACTCATTAGCCAATGTTACCAAATGTATTGTAAAATGTTTCTAATATATTTAGATTTTAAATGACATTGTTTTTATCTATTCATTAATTTACTCTGATTAATTGAAAAACTTGAAAAGAAATAATTAGCAAAAATTAGTCTGTCTAGAGCGACGACAGGAGAGCTTTTTTAAACAGAAACTTTCTTTCCCACTTTTTCTTCTCTTTCATCGTCTAAGACTTGAGTCATGATTTCCTGCTTTACCTTGATTTTTTTATAAAGCAGCTCATTTTTTTCATATTTCCACCTTTAGATTTTTGTAGTGCATTGACCCCCCTCTCTCTCTTCTTCCTCATTGATATGTATACTTGGCTATGAGTCAGTCAGTGTGTCTAGAAAGGATCTGTGTCACAAAAAAAAAAAAAAAAAATATCACACTCAAAGCTTCCCGTAGTGGCATCATCTGCTCGCCTCACAGGTAGCACCAACATATCCCCTGCTGCTGGACTCTCCTTCATCACCTTTCTCTCTAAAACTCTCTCAAACACACCCACATAATGTATGCATGGAAACCCTGGCCAGCACAGATCCACAATGTTTGGCATGCTAATGAAATGCCTGAGATAAGCTTGAAAAAGACTAGGCTTCAAATGAGGTAGTCCGCTGGATTCAAGAAAAAAATAATGGCTAATGTTCTGTAGTGTGTTTTCATAACCCGGTTATAGCTTTAGGGGGGCGCAAGACAGAAGCTCCATTCATAGTTATTGATGTCTGTTTTATGATAGCATGCCCAGAAACTGACAAGGATGCTAATGTCTGCCCTCGGCATCCTGGGAGGAGGCATACAAGCAAATGTTCATCTATTTGCATAAGAGACCTAAAGTGAGCATAGTCTGAAAATTGCATACTTTAATAACGGCAAAATCAGTGAATGTCAGGAAAACAAATGGCACCAGGTAAACATTTTACAAATGGTTTCTGTATTCTGTGTGCTGGTTTCATAAATGTATGTTTTATAGAACTTACGGGTATGAATCTGGGTAGTTGGGGTACCTGAAATAATTTCCTTATCGAAATATTCTGCTTTTCTCTGTTCCATCCAACCTGATCTGCCCTTATTATGGTCTCAGGAAGTAAATGTCTGAGCCAGAATGTTATGGCACAAATACTGCAGACCGTTTGCTGCCCCTCTGACATCATTTTACCTCCATATGCTGGTAACAGCAGGTCCAGTGAGGCCCAGCGTGGGCCATTCCTCTGAGAGGTGTTAAAATAATCCCTGGGCCTTCAGAGGAAAGGTGTTTGCTCATCCATTTCCACACTCGGGAGTTCCCAAATTCGCTGCAAGGTACATTCAGGCTCTTTGTCTATGCAGGTTCCACCTTAAACCCCACTCCTTCCCCAACTGGACCATTGAGACGAGCCTTCTCTATGCCACTTTCAAACATGCACACATAAAATAACACAGCAGTCAGACAGTGTTTACATTGCGTAGGCAGGCGACGCTTAACACCCATCCAAAAAGACCAAGAAGTCTCCTGCAAAGTTCAGCTTTTATATTCCCACCCTTTGCCACTTTGTGTGAGCAATACGCATTTGTGAAGCTCTCCAGCTTCTTTTAGCTGACTGTGGTGGGTGGGCCTGTCGCTCCCTCTGTTTTTTCATGGAGGCTGAAGTCGAAAACTGTGACAGATTGCTCCACCGATGGGTCAAAAAGCCCTAATTGGTAGCGGGGAGAAGCAGTGGAACAGTAATGCATCCAATCGCCTGTTTTACAACCAACAGACAGTAATGGGGTTACTGAGGTGAGCATGCTGCCATTGTAAAACAATATAGCCAAGCCATACACTTTTGTTGTCGCGGTGCCTGGTGGATTCCTAATATTCATTGTCACAGATTGTAACAGACGGCTGGAACAGATCATTTACCAGCCCATTGTCCTTAATCTGTCCATCTCTGGAAGACGTCAGATGGGCAAGGATAGACAGGGGGCAGCTGTAACTTAATGACAGACTGTGCTTCCTGTCCATGTCCGTACCTGTGTCTGGAGTCATGAAACGGCTGTGTACGCTTTGAGGATAAGGGATTTGCTGTAATTAATCGGAGAGGACATGATGACTCTTGAAGTACAGGGCAGTCTAATTGTATCTGAGACAAAGTGTCACAGGGACATGTAGAGCTGGAAGGACGACCGCCCGAAACGTCCCTGACTAAGTGAAAGTGACCCCGGCGTCTGAGCCTGACAGACACGAGGTGAGCGTGATGAAGACGAGACGTCTTGCGTCCTTCATGGCGCCTCGCAGACCTTGGGTGAGTCATTGAATGTTATCACAACCTCGAACGGACACCATCCATCCACTCAAACCGCTCGAGCTTAGAGAAAATTAAAACCACAGTCTCGCTGAGAGACAGACTGCCCCGAGCCTTTCCCTGTTGAGAGCTCTTTTCAAAAAATGCTTACCGAGCACGCCCAATAATTTGCAGGTATACCTAATTTGACACCTGTCTCATCATTTACAATTAGGCATTATGAGGTCTAATTGGCCATCTGCTGGTGCCATCTTATGCTTTTGGAGTGCGGCCACATTGCTGTCCAGCTGTTCCGAGAGGCCACACGCAACAATTGGACACACCAGGATGGCCTGGCATATAATAACCATCAACATCCTTCCTAAAACAAGAAATATCAAAGACATTTGCATATCTAGTAAGCAGGATTGTGAACTGAAAATATTTTTTATTCAGAACTGAATTTGAACAAATGCGCTTAGTTGGACTACTAACTCTCGGTCACTGTTAAATCTAAAGTGTGATTATCAGACCGATTCCAGAACAATTGAAACTTATGATGTGGTTATTTTTAGTGAATCAAATATTGACTGCTCCACAGATACAAATAAATAAATAAATAAATAAATAAATAAATAGAAATACTTGTATGATTTCGTGAATCAGTCAGAGCTCTTACTGAAATCTTCATAACTCCGCCCACAACATCTGGAGTTTTTTTTTCGAATCTACCTTTTCCAAAATACGCTCCACCCCCTTTTCCCATCACATATCAGATCAGAAAGGAAATATATGGGGAGGTGGCTTCCATTTATGAATTTGAATAAATATAATCATTTAGGCTACACTATATGTTATCATTGCATTACCGTTTAAAATACAACAACACTGAGGTGCAAATAGTAGGCCTATCTGCCACTATTTTAAATTATGTAGTATTCTATTAAATGCTATTTACACAGTGCAAATAGCCGCTGCTTTAATTTAATCATGTTCAATTTGAAATGAACTAAACTGTTAATGTGTTATGCTTCATTATACTTCAGATAATTAAATCAATGTGTTACCATGGTTAAACATGCACACAGTTCTGTTGTAATCAATGTTATTATATCATGCATTAAATTACACCATGTTTTCTTCCCCCAATAGTTAAGTAGACAAATTTAAACTATTTCACTAAAAAGTAAAGTCATTTTAAGATCTATGTACATCTTTTCCACACATTTCTGTTTTGCTGATATTCTCATCATTTGACTATAGACTGTCAAAGAGCTATAGTAATATTTCAAATTAAATATCGTTTGTTGAGTTGGATCATAAAGTGGAACCGGAAACTAAGATCATTAAACGCCTTCCCATCCCCACAAGATAATCCAAAAGACCTGTCACAGGTGTTTCAGACTGTCACAGACGGCCTTGAATAGCGTGTAATCACAGGACAAATAAACTCCGCCTACTTCAGACGCCAACAAAGGGAAGAACTATTGGGAGTGTTTTTGACAAGGATTAAAGCTGAAGCTGAGGTGATTGAGATTTGGGAAGAAAAAGAGACAAACAAACCAATAACGTTGTGTTTACAGCCTCCATCCTGTCGCCATAATTGTCATTCCTCAACAGGTAATTGTTCTCTACGCTCTGTCAATCAACCCTCAACTTGTCAACGCTAAAGCTGCATTTGCTGTTAGCAGAGATTCCCCTGAGAGAGGGTCACCACGCTCTTAATGAAAGAAGATGAGTCCTCCGCTGAACTCCTCTTTCTCTATCTCTATATTTATGAATACAGATTCTGACCTACAGAGAGCAGAGGAAAGAGAAGACCCTCATACATAAGTTCATGTATTTATGCATAGCTACAACCTTATTTCCCTTCCTTTCTTAGACTTTGAGGTAAATCAAGCCTGAGGTGAAAAATAAAAAAAATCCTTTGTGTGCTTTGTTTTTACAGAAACGAGAAGCACCAGGGTTGGTGTCATTAAAAGTTTTAAGCTAAAGCTGGTCGCATGTTTATCTCGATAATTAAAAACTCCCCACTGACGACTTGGCTCAAACCCGAAACAATGCTCTGAAAAATGCTGTGTAGAGGAACCGTTTGAACGGTTAGTCCACCCCTGCCCAGTATGCTAGGCCTATCTCCCATGGGACGGCAACATTTACCCCTTAGCATGAGTCACTATTGATCTATTGTTGTGTTTCCCTCATATGTAGGTTCTCCCCTCAGGTTCTAGCTGTTTTATGTGTGTGTGTGTGTAGAAAAACAGTTTGCTTTTGTTTTCCGTTTCAGGCCATTTTTATTTCATTACAAAGACTTTCTTTTACAGCCACTTGTTATTATGGCCGAAACAAACATATCACAGCAATACAATGTATTGTCCTTTTGTACACTGTGATTCCACACAAAAATTAATATGATTTGGAGTCTAATAAAATGTTATACCAAGACTCAGCACAAACAAAATCATTGCATGCTAGGATTTTGCATCTACGTGCAGTACAAGATGGCGACCATTGTTTATCAAAGAGGTTCTTCTCATTTCTCTAGTAGTGTATATCTCTTATGATGTATCATAATTCCATAAAGCAGTTTTTAGACAGACGGTCAGGTGTGTATTTCTGGGAGGTCCTAAGTCTAATAACATTCTTCAGGTTAACACAGACCACAATGCATTGGAGACTAAATACAACGAGGAAGACATTATAAATTATAAAGATCTCTTTCTTCACTCTAGATTACTGTTCACTGGGAAAATACAAGCCCCAACATAAAGTTCTGCTTAAATCTTTGATGTCCAAACACAAGTTTGTCTCCGGAAGGATTGCATGTGTAAACAGAACGCTAGAGCAACACAAATGCATACACATATCAGGTCCAAATGGGTTGGGAAAGCGCACACGCATTTGGTTTCTAGTTTTTCTTCATATCTGTGATGTTTTTTTCCTCATGGTTGTTCACAGAGCATACTCACGGTTTAATTCGTCTAAGAAATTCTGTTCAGAGATGTGAATGACATTAGTGCATTGGCTATTTGATTTCAACCATATCAACAAGAACAAACTGAAGCATAAATAAACTCTTTCGGGTTTTCTTTATTGGGGCTTCAGGCTGCAATGGATTCAGGTTCGATGCATCTTGTGATTTTGGCCAAGTTGTTTGTGCAGGAATCATTTTTATTCACGGAAAAATTGATCAGGTGGTATTGATCAAACAAAACAAATATACTTCACAGAGGGTGAATTGCTTTTACAATGGTGGATATTTATGAGCTCTTGAATTGTAACCAACAGCAAAATGGATCTTATTTGCAGATGGCTTTGTGTGTGTGTGGCCTTCTTCGAAGAACAGGAAAAGGATGCTAGCAGGTTGTGGTGTCAGGATGATGGGATGTGATGGATGTGTTTGGACAGAAGAGTGCCAACTCTGCCCTGTTGCATTACCATCATCCAGTCAGCCAGTTACACTCACAAACACACACTGGGGTATTCCCATTAACTCATTACACAATCGAAACCAATCATGGATGAACTGCTGCTTTAATTACCTTCCTTTCTGCATTACACTATTCCTTGTCTTCAGTCCTTTCTTACTCTACACTGTCAGCAAAAGTACATTTACAACACAACTTCTCACTGGGAAAATATCTTCCAAATACACTAATTTGTACTATTTAGGTAATATTACTGTATCTACGCTTTAGGCACAAGGATACACACTTTAGGGCTAGGTTAAAGGAGTAGTTAGATAAAAAAAATTGCTGATAATTTACTCATCCCCATTTCATCCAAGACGTCCATGTCATTCTTTATTCAGTCGGAAATAAATGAAGGTTTTTGATGATTTTTTTTCGAGGCATGACTCGAAGGGTCCTAAATAAGACCCTTATTCATCGTCTGGTGTCGTTTAAAGCCCTTTGAAGCTGCACTGAAACTCTCATTTGGACCTTGAACCGTCTAGTTCCCATTGAAGTCCATTATATGAGAAAAATCCTGGAATGTTTTAATCAAAAACCTTAATTTATTTTCAACTGAAGAAAGAAAGATGTGGACATCTTGAATGACATGGGGGTGAGTAAATTATTAGCAAACGTTTTTTTTTTTTTGTGAAAGTGAACTACTCCTTTAAGTACAATGGTGTACTTCTGGTGCTATTTTCCAGAATTGACTGCACAACCAATTGGAAATTGCATTTGTGTACTAAATAGATTAACATGACCCTAAATGGCATGCACAAATGTATTATTTAAAGCGTTCCACATTAAATATTGAATATTTAATCATATGAATGAATGATAACTAAGTACATACTGTACATATTTCTATATTAGCACACGTACATACAGTATTAAAAAAAGAGTAGATAAAATAGAGATAGGCTACATCACACACAGCTGAACCTCTGAAACGTATGCAAATGTTCCATTGATAATGACATAATGTTAATTAACTATGTGTTTAATTAGACTGAGAGCATGTCATTACTTTAAATGCCATTGTTCTTTAATTGCTCTACGGCTTGTTATTTATCGTTAATGCTCTGAATCCACCGTGCTGATTGTCAGATCAGTTGAGGGATGTGAGTTTAACGGACTGCTGTGCGTTTGGCAGTCAGGCTCCATTTGCCAGTATTTCCTGTCTTCCCGTTTCCTCCTGTTTAACCCGATGCGAGGAAAAATGAATCCGCATTAGAGGCCAAATTACATAGACTTCATGTTTAAATCCATTCGTCAGAATCTCACAGATTTTCCTCAAAAAAAAAAAAAATCAGTGCGGAAAATCTGGAAAGAGTCCATGGAGTCTGTCTGGACCTGCTGATTGTCCATGCCGTGCTCAAACAAATACGTAGGCACTGCAGGGGATGAATTATGAAGGTGTGAAGAAGCGTTTTGGAATCTCTCGTTGCGCCATTGGACACACAGAGAACACAGTCTTCTGTCCCCATTACCGGATCAGCTACCGGTCCCCAGAGCCCAACGTGTGCGCAGCAATTAGTCGAGTAACTGCCTCAACAGCAAAAACCATAAGCAGATGAGAGGCGGATAGAAAAAGAACAAGGAATAAAGGCTGGGAGAATTGCAGCAGCTAAGACAGGGCATGGATATAACCTTGGGAAAATGGGCTCCTGATTATCATAGAATTAATGTGCACATTTATTACATAATATTCTCATAGATGTTTATTGGAGCTAGGGGAAACCTTTGCTCTTTGCTGAGAGGAATATGATTATGTGTGACTTAATTATCATATATGAATTAATATAGCTATCGTGGTACCTGCTCCCTTTTAATATGCACAGTAAAATCTAAAAATCTTCTTGGATTGGGATATGGAAGCTTAGAGGTTTGCTTTTGTTGCTATTGTCATCCATTTAATGTGTTTTTGTGTGTCCTGTATCAGATATAGAGTGACGCTGAGCCAGATCCATTCATCCATCAGTATCCAATCTATTTTGCGCATGATACTGTTTGATCAGCTGGGCTTTAGATGTGACTAATAACTCCAAAACAGCATGGAAATGACATCATTCCAGTCCCAAACCCTTAAGCACAGACTGTCTTTGTCCTCACCAGTGACGTCAAAGGCAGAAATATAGAAATAGCATGACTGCAACCGAATGACATGGTCCCTAAATTTTTAGTCCGTCTCTCTAAATGTCTCTGACCAGATCCATGTGGAGAGAAGCAATATTATCTGTTTGACTGAGAGGCTTGGATGTCCACCTATCTCAATAAACACAGCCCCCAGACACGAGTGGACAAATAAGCCTGTTAAAATTGGCACATGTTCCCTGCTCTACCTTTCTATCTCTATTTGCTAAGGTGAGAAGTGCTGAGTACAATAAGGAGAGTGTGTTTACCCGTCAAACACAGCTCTCCAACCGCTGAGACTCAACATTAGAGTAATGCAGCACATTACCCACTTCTGTCCTGGGGCCAGTTGCATAAACATGGCCATCATGTTAAGACTGATATTTAAATACTAGTACGACCAACTAGCCAACCAGATCACACTAAATGCGTCTTTGTAGCATGCATGTGTTTTGTCGCGTAATTTATACACTAAAGTGAGTTTTTACGTGCATAGGATATGCATGGGTTGGTTAGGATAGGTTTAGTAGTCGTGTGGGGTATCAAAATGAACTGCGTATCAAATGCATGCGACAACTGCGTCTCATTTGCACGTAAAAACAAAATTTTGCATATAAATTACACGACAATACACAATGCATGTTATAGAGATGCATTTACGTGAGAACGGGCTGAACTAACAGTTAGTCAAAGGGTGATCAGTCTTACTTTTTGGTATCAAATTAGACAGCCCATCAAATACTGATGCTTTTGACATTTCGTCTACGTCCAACGCACATGGCACCCTTTAAAAAAGGTGCCTTCTAGTGGTCTAACCCTAACCCTACACCAGACCTAAACCTTCCCATAACCGAAGCGTGTTATATTGGCGCTAAAGGGTGCTATGTGCGTTGGATTTAGACGAAATTTCAAAAGTGTCACTATATGACGCCCTAGGATGAGAACGCATTGAATTAGACCAGTTTTATGTAACTGACTTATGAAAAAAATGTGATGAATAATTTATTAATTTGTTAGACTAGTCTTAGGAGTTTATGCAAAGTGGCGTATGCAAAGGAACACTCAAGGACTACTGGTGAAAGATTTAGAAAACAAGTATTTTCTAAGAATAAAATGCATTTATGAATCCAGTGATATTAAGTAAGCAAACAGGGTCCGCGCTAATTTCATGTTGTCTTCAAAGGTTTGTAAATAACGTGAGTCATGTTTTTATGTTATTGTCTTCCTAATATGACTACGATTCTCCATGGATTTTAGTGTCAAGTAGTGTGAACAGTCCTGTGTTATTAAAATGATAATAGCAGTAATAATTTGGTGGATTTCATTGTTTTTATTGAGAGACGCTTCGAGGGGAGATAAAGCCTACAGCTGTAGACATCCTCCCTCTGGCTTTCCTCAGCTGCGCTGGAATCTCGCCCAGAGTGGCGCAATGAAAAAGCAGCCACGTCGATTTCCATTATTAGGCATCAGGTGCTGCGGCCGGACTGGACCCATGCTCCATTGCTCCTACCCTACTGCACTGCGCCTTTTAACCCTAATTGACAGTCTTACGTCCTCCCTCTGCCTGCTGCCCAGAGCATTCGCCAGGCAGGGATAGAGAGGGAGAGGGCACTATGCACATATGCTTGCTGCCTGTGCTGGCACGCGTGTGCCGGCTGCGTTTGATATCTCTGAAGGCTCCATTGGATGCAAGTTAGAAAGAGTCAGCACCTCTGCAGCTGTGCCAGCTCTTCTTCTCTAATAGATAGAAAAATACGCTTTTGAGAGTGCTCACGTTAATGATACACGGCACTAAAAAACAGCAGGAGTGTAGAGTTTCAGCTTCATGTGACCAATGAGACGCACTCAGCAAACCCAGACGGACGTATCCAGAAGGATTTTTTAATATCATGCATAAAATTCGCTAATATCTGACAGGTATCACTGATATCGGTGTCCTGAGAAATTATACCTGATTGGGACAACCCACAAACACAGGAATAGGAGCCAGGGGAGTATCCTGCACCTTTTACCCAATCAGAAATTATTTAATAAGAAACACTAGCCACTATCCTGATCTGAAATGTCAAAGGTAGCAGACAAAGAGAAATGTCAGAAATAAGTCAGTTTCATGCTTATAGGAGGGCATCAAAAACATGGTCATTGGTAAAACTAGAAGATATATTGATTATTTAGATGTTGCTTCCAAAACAAAGAGTACAAGGCAACTCTACTGTCAGTAGAGCGCTGCAGTAAAGGCATATTTTTGGTTCTCTTGACAAAAACCCAATGGGATTTTTCTATTGGCTTTTTGATTACTGCAGAAAATAAATGACTTGGCAGCCGCATCTTTCAATTTAAGTAAAAGTGCATTTTATGTTGTAGAAAAAAAATGTGAAAGTGTCTTGAGTTTGTGTTCACCCAATGCATTCTCATCATAGGGCATCGTATAGTGACATTTTTGACATTTCGTCTAAATCCGATGCACATGGCACCCTTTAGCGTCAATATAACACGTTTTGGTTATGGGTAAGTTTAGGTCTGGGGTAGGGTTAGGGTTAGACCACTAGGGGGCACCTTCTGGCCCATATATATCTGTGTCTCAAAGAGTGCAATGTGCGTCGGATGTATATGCAATGTCAAAAGCGTCACCTATATGACACCTTGGGGATGAGACTGGGCCGGTTCACCACAGATTTTATTTCAGGCATTTAACCAAAAACCCGTTCAAAACACCCACTGACCTCAAAACGATGGAACCAGAAGTGCAAAAATGCTAACTCGCTTCTGGGTTTTGGCCAGCAAAATTAAATCATCCCTCCTGCACTCTTTGGATAAACATTCTTTTTGTTTCCAGATGGTGTAGATGCAACATATAACAGCAGGGGTTAACTAGGCCATGATTACCAGCCAAACCTAGACCCCATTAGCAAAACGGCTAAAGTTTCCAACCGCACCATTCAAGGTAAGCTTTATTCCTGAGTCAAAAGCTTCATAATTAGAGAAGGAACATTTTTTAGACAGAAGTCAAACCGAGATGCTACGTTAATGTGTGAGCACAGCTGAGTAAAAGCCTCACTTATCCAGACTGGAATTAAGGGGGAGAACACATTAAGAAGATTCAACTCATTAGCGGAGCTTTAAAGTGACGCCCCTCCCTGACTAATCCTTGTGCTGTGGCACCCTGGGTAATAATGCTACAGCGGCGAGCACAAGACGCACGCTACCGTCTGCTTTTCTCACAAGCTGCCATTGATGAAACACGTTCTTTCGTAAGACACCACAACATGGATGCACACACACACAAACATTCCTCATCTATTTTGAAACAGGGAATATGAGTGACATGAAATAACCTTTATTTAGGCAGTGCTGCTCAGACAATCTGCCGGTACAAAGTCTTGATTCACCGGCCTCTGTTCATGGATTTTTCACTTACTAAAGAAAATCCAACATCTTAAAAGAACATTCATGTTTTTTTCTCACATGCCTTCTTTAGTGCTTCCAGGTACACTCATGGACCCTTCATCTCTGGGACAAATGTAGTCCTCTCTGTCTCATTCTCTGTTTTAGATGAGGCAAAAACACAATTCAAAAGCTGTGTTTCATCCCGTCTCTCGAGCAGATGTGACATGCTCAATGACTTCGAAGTGACGCTTTATGCCTCTCTGAATATTTACTAAGATGCAGCTTATGATTGTATGACCAAAGAACATATTAGACCCATGAATTGTTAGGCTGTGACACTATATGCTTACTAGTCAACTAGTCAGTGCTGTGCAGCATAAGTGGGCTTTGTCGTTCAAAGAAAGGATGTCCATGCAATTTAGATGCAAAAGCTTGCTGATTCATGCTGCTTTCAGTGTCATAAAAGGTGAAAAAAAAAGAAAAAAAAAGTCGCTTATAGTTTCAGTCAGGCATTGGATTATACTTGGTTGTTTTCTGGGTAGTTTGTATGCATTTTTACCTGAACATGAATGCTCCATTTAAACTCCATCGTGGTTAATTGATAATGAGTTTAGTGCTTTTTCACAATTTTAATTATTTTTGCACGCAGCTACAGTTTCATTCAAATATATATATTTTTTTGCTTGTATGCTTGTTACCCTTTTATTACCCAAAACTGAACATATTGTTCCCTTATACCTACACAGAAGTACGCTATAATTACAGAAACATACACCGTAATTTCGGTGTACTTACGCAGTTGTTTGCGGGATGAAAAATAAAGTGTTAGCAAAACTTTATATGTGTTTTGCCCATTCATATACGTGACAATGGCGTTTTGGGGTGGACATTTTTTTAAAACGATACTGTTATCGTCTCTGTGTAACCAACAAAAACGTGAACAATGTCGCAATACGCATGCATATTATTTGTTCAGTCTACTGGCCTGGCAGCATTGATTTTCGTATTTTTTTTTCTCGTGAACTGGGATCGTTTTGACAACACTGTTGTCTGTACGCGAAAAAAGCAAAGGTAAAACTTTCCAGTTTTTAGTACATCACTGTTGTGTAAACATACATGCATCAACTAATAGTGGCAGAACCAAGTGGTTCTTGGTACAGCAACCTAATTTCAAGCTTACTGATTTATCCCATTCTCAGATCTGCGTTTATTGATTTAGTCGATTTTCAATTGTCCCAGCTCAATGCCCTGAGGTGTTGTGGAGAACATTCTGAAGGCTTTATGATTTACTCGGTTTGGGCATTTCTCTTGCAGGTTCCATTCCAGTGTCATGACCTCAATATACACAAGTGAAGTTGCGCTGCACAGACCCTTTTCTTCCCCTCTGGATAAATGAAAGTGACTCACAAAGAATGGGTCTGTTTCCTGATACCATTTTCAATTACCATAGGAACAACTAGGGCAGCACCACTCCATAAAACATAGATACTTACGCAATCTGCTCTTCACACAACATCACTCTTATCAGAAAATCCCTCAGTGTGTTGAAAGCGATCAGTCCGGGGCCACTGAAGTCCTGTGGGCCCCAGTTAATGGCTCTCATCAACTATATTTATAAAATGCCCCTTGGCCCTAACAGAAAAAAGCTATGTCATGAGGGAAATGTGGCCAAGCTCTTGAAACTCCTTCTTTTTCAGTCTGATTTGTCATTATGCTGTGTACTAATCGTAGCGTTTGTCATTTTGATGGATAAGTGGGTGACGAGAGAGGGCGGGTGAGCTACGGTCTATACTTTTAAAACCCTTCATGCACTTACAAATGTAAGCAACCCACTCTGTAGATGTAATCAGAGCAATCCTTCCTCAACCGCCAGTTGGGGTTTGTTTATTTCCTGCCACAATTTGTCTTTATATGCTCGCTTCACAAGTGGAAATGTCAGGCAGCCATCATCACACCGGCAGTTATTAACCCCTCAGGCTGCTGTGGAGGCGGAGTCACTTCA
Source organism: Hybognathus amarus (assembly GCA_030378365.1). Taxonomy (NCBI): domain Eukaryota; kingdom Metazoa; phylum Chordata; class Actinopteri; order Cypriniformes; family Leuciscidae; genus Hybognathus; species Hybognathus amarus. The sequence continues at coordinate 245,781 of JAQIUQ010001762.1, read as the reverse complement.
GGAACGGTGCGTGTCGGGGTCTGCGGGGGTTGCCAGAGCAGGGTTATTATAGCTTTCAAAATCTCTTGTTTTGTATTTTTGATTTTTTAATATCACCTTATGCATCAGTTAGTTCTAATGGTGCATAAATAATTGTTTCGTCACTAAATTTCGCAAAGTTTATAGCATTCGATTTTGATTTAAGGCTGTTTTAAGGCCATTTCAACATTTTACACGGTTGTATTTGATGTTATTACTTTGTTTTTAGGTGGAAATAGCTAGAAATCAAGCACTTATTAAAAATATGTGGTAAAGTCAAATTTACTGCAAGTTTGTTCATTTTCAATTGTAGTTTAAGTTTAGTTTATGTTCTTTCACAAACTTGTTTATATATATATATATATATATATATATATATATATATATATATATATATATATATATATATGAACATGACATTGGTTTGTCTTAGTCATAGGTTTCACTACCAATAATTCCATGGCTTGCAGTGCAGAACATTTACATTTCAGCTCAGCGTGGCCGCAGCTAAGCACAATATCCTGTCAGAAACGGCACCTAAAAATGATGATTGGTGACTCAGTGCTGATCTGTATGATGAGGAATCTTTCCCTGTAGTTGAAGGCACATTTTGCTCCCTGTGTCACTCAGCTCCATTCAGTCAATACAACTTATATAAAAAAGCAAAGCAAAAGAAAGACAGAAAATACAGACTTGGTACCAAAAGAGATGGATGGGGATGCGGTTGTGAATATTTCTGAAGACATGTCGCTGACAGTGCTGCACAAATGGAACGCACCACACCTGTTTTCTGGCCACTAATTGGAAATCTCAGCTGACTAGAAACATAAAACAGGCTTTGTTCATGGTTGTAGTTTCTTTGTTTGATGTCTATTTGATTATTTCATGTTCAGGTAAAATAATGGGCAAAAATAACACTCAAATCATGCATGCACATACACATGCATTGTCAGGTTCTGAAATCTATGTAGTCATAGAAGGCTCTGTGCTGAGCTCACAGTTTGTACAAAAGGACACCCATTTACAAATCAACCTCTTATATCTGTCACTCCAGTACCTGAATTCAGTCTTTCTACCCACTAAGCATTAAGTAGTCGATGGAGGATTACAGAGTTTCCGTGTGTGTATGGTAGTGATGTATGTCTCAAGACCGGTCCAGGACTTTTACGTGGTCTCGAGTCTTGTCACGGCCTTGATGGTCTTTGGTCTTGGTCTTGTCTTGGTCTCGGAGCTCTCGGTCTTGTCTAGGTCTCGCTGTCTCAGACCGACATAGTGGTCGGGGGATTTAGCAATACAATACTACAATATCCACGATGATATCCGGAATGAATGAAGCGCACGTCTGAGTGAAGACACGAGAAAACAGTGATCGCAGCGGCAACGAGCACTTTGATCACTTGATTTAAAAAACACATATCATGTACAGTTATTGATGTATTAATGTTTAGTAAAACACATATCATTGACATGATGGGTTTTAACTTCATTCAGTAGATTTTGGGTAACTGCACAACTGACAGATGACAGATGACACCGCCAACGGTGTGTGTGTGTAACCATAGTGACAAAACAACCAACTTTCGGATCATGCACTTAAGCTTATATTTTCGTTTTTAAAAATATTTATGTATTTAAAAGTTCCTGAATGGATTCGTTTGAAGACTTTGAAATCGGCAGAGATAGACAGGCAATGCAAAACAAAATCTTACAAGTTATTGCAGCTTCAACAACACTAGTCTGTTTTTTGGTCTCGAACTTGGTCTTGTCTTGGTCTCAATACCCTCTGGTCCTGGCAGTGTCTTGGTCTCGGTTTAGGTGGTCTTGACAACAAGTCTAGTGTATGGTAAATTAGTCCAGGTCTGTTATGTTCCCCACCTAGTTTTATCTTTGTAGGAACCTCTCTGCAAAAAAAAAAAAAAAATAAAAAAATAAAAAATTCTCGCCTCAGAACCTATTCTCCGGATACCCTTGGGAGCCTTCAGTTTAACAGCAGTTTTCAGTGGAGGTTTGCCGACTATGTCTTACATTCACAATGTAACCTCATGCACATTTATTCAGTGTAGCATTTCAACCCCGAAAAAGCAACTATGCAATGTTGTAAGGAGCTGAAATCATTAACCATAAGTACTAATTTGTGAAATACCTCAAACCTACGCTTGTTAAGGAAATGTGCTGTTTCTTTTCTGAGCAAAACTATTTAATAAGTGTGGTGGGCATTATTATATACAGTATAATGACATAGAAGTAAGGACATGCCTAGATCTAGGGTCTATATTATCTAATAATTGCAAGCCAGTGAACACCTTAGCAACCACACGATATTGCAAATCAAGCAGTCGAGATATCTTAGAAACCACGCAGCACCCTGGTAACTAGCCAACTTCCTTAGTTTTCATGGACGGGAGATATGATATGCATGAACAAACACATGATAGCTTTAGAAAATGTAAAGAAATCTTAGTGTTCTATCTCTATGTCTTCGTATTGTATCTGTTTTTTTTTTCTATTTTGCAACACATGCACTCACGCTCCTGCCATGAAAAGGTCAGTGTTGTGGACAGTGATAAGAAGCTGGTTATCTTTTGCATGCTTTCTGTTTGAGATGCACTAATGAGCCAAAGGTATTTGGGGACTGCAACATCTGTCACACAGACTGCCTGATGCAGTCACCGCACGCATAAATTACCGGTTGTGCTGGCTTCAAAGTGCATGCCATCACCTTTCTTTCTTTTTTCTTATTTCAAACTCTGCTTCTTGCTCATATAATTGCCATGAACAAACAATTATATTTTGCAAATTGAACAATACGAGACTCTGGCAAAAATTACTAAACGACAGCAAGAACATTAACCACAGCTATAAATGATAAATGCACACCCGTGACTATACATTTTACATTAATGCGCTAAGTTGCTACATAGCTTGGCAGCTATAAACAGCCTACAGTTAAACTATTTATTGGACATTGGTGTCTTACCAAACTGGTAAGAAGGAATGCGGCTTTCATAGAATGCAAAGCTACACAAGGTCAATGATTTTACCAGTGTTTATCATGGTAACACTCTACGGAAGAAGAGTGCTTGCCAACAGACACACGGATACACATTCAACTGTCCTGTGTTCACACATCTATCAAAATGAAAGGCTGCCTGGTTTCATTTGCAAGCACGCTTTCTTGACAAATGAGCTACTACAAGGCTGAGAGAGAGAGAGAGCGAGAGAGAGAGAGAGAGGGAGGATGTGCACGCAAGCAAATAGCAACAGTCCCTTGGACAGTCCCTCGTTTTAAGGACATAACACCCATGTGCTATGATAGGCCTCTGTCTCTAACCTATCAAAAGCCGACGGCTTGTTGTGACCACCTGTGCTTGTTGCTCAGGTCTAAAAGTGTGACGGGCCTTTCAGCTTCAGTTAGGCTCACTTCACAGCCAGGGTTGTAGGAAGACTAATGGTTTCTTCCTTCACTTTTGAAGGGCCTGCCGCTGTGTAGCTAAGGTCCGGTTCTTTTCACCTTGTCTGATGCTTGTCTGCGAAACTCTTTGCCCGCAGGGCCCTTAATGAGCAGGCCGCATGGAGCAGCGGGCTAAAATGGAACCTGTCTGCTATTCCTAGCCTTTTGTGTTTTTCCTTCTCTAATGGGCTTTCAAGCCGTCTGCCTTTGTGTGTTCTCTTTCTCACTCACACTTTCTTTCACTTCCTCTATCGCTATCTCTATTTCGCGTTGCTTAAAAAAGACCCCCCCCCGCCGCCCCTCTGCAGCGAGCAGCTGGTTGTATCGTCTTTAATATGTCTCTGGACACAGTGTGCCTGCACATATGTTTGTGTTTGAGTGTATTCACTAACATAGGCGTGTTGAGGTGCGCATGTGAGAAAGCGGTTGATGGCATCGGATGTGCAGGCCTGTTTGTGCAGTCCCAGAGTGGATTGTTATCGCTTTTCATCAATATTGCTTCTTCATCATTACTGAGAGACTGAAGAATGAGAAATACAGACACCAAGTGGGATAAAAGATACCCTAACATTGCTGTTATTGTAGATGTTTCAAACAGCTTGAGACTAAGCGGACTAAGCAGGACCAGGGTTGAGACCCACTGCAGTAGGTGAACATATCAGATGCATTAGATCTGCTAAAGGTGGCACGGTTGCTCGGGTGTGGAGTTTGCATGATCTCCCTGTTTTGGTGTGGGTTTCCTCTGGTTTCTCTCACAATCCAAAGAATGGAGCAGATGGCTGTAGACCAAGGTTTCTCAAACTGGAAATTAGCTCCAACCCTGATCAAACAATGCAAGCTAAACAAGGTCTTCAGGATCACTAGAAACTCACAGGTAAGTGTGTTTGGATCTGGGTTGGAGCTTAACTCTGCAGGACAGCGGCCCTCCACGACCGAGTTTGAGAAACCCTGCTGTAGACCATAGTAAATTGACCATTGGAATGTGTATTTCTGTGTTTGCAAACATCCAGGTTTTTCCGATGCCTTCAGCCTGGGATGCTACACCACTGAGAAGAATAGGAATGGGAACAGATTGTATCATGGACCTCTTTTTGCAAATTGCATGCAGGTGTGCAAGAACAGGTTTGAAACTAAACTATGGAGGACGGTAGCCAATGCTGAATAGCTTTGCAGTCTTGCCTCTGCTCCTTGCACAAAATGGCCAAGGGAATTGGTCTGTAGAGGTAAGAATGTGAAGAAGTGTATAGAACGAATTTGCTATCCCCATTTTCTCACCCTCATTCCTGAGAGCCCTGGACAGCAGCATTGTGCCAAGTGACAATATTGAACCGCTCATCAAGTCAGTCTGAGGACTCGAGAGGCTGATTGGAAGACAGGAAAGTCGATCACACCTCTCATTTTGGTCTGATCTCAGCTCTATATTGCGAGACTGAGCTGTAGGTGATGTAAGTCTGGTCTCAAGGGGCATTTGAAGCTCGGACAGGAAGAATATGTAGTATGATGAGGGCTTAGGAAGATGCACACTAATCTATCAACGTGTGTCAGGGACGAATTATTTCAAGGATAGATCTGCCACATGAATCCCTAAGAGGGCGTAGTGTACAAACCCTTAGATTCATTATTCTGTTTATGCCATTTAATGGAGCTAAACAATCAAACCTGCTTTTATTGCATTAATATTGTACAGTTCTGAAGCTCAGTGAGCTGTGGCAAAACACCAACCCACAGATCAGATTAATGCACCGCTTTCCCCACAGTGTCCACCTACTGTAAAAATATGTTCTTGATCACCTTTTTTCTAGTGTCAGAAAGGCTTTGGAAAAGCAATTTTGCGCTCAATATTAGATACTGATCTTAAAGAGAAAACTGCTAGAAAAGTCATGATTCTTCTGTATGGCTGTCTCAAGTGCACACCATTGCAGGATGACACATGTCCCCAAACTCCCATAATTTACAATCCACTCTGCGGTCTGTATGTTTGCGAGTGTGTATAGACACACATCCAGAGTTCATTTACAGATCTGTAAGGGTATGATGAATGAAGCATATGAACCAAACATAAAAATCATATATTAACCTGACACCTAAGCTGAGAGGGTTGCCTTTACTGTGAGGCACTAATAATGAATCTATGCTTATCTCCTGTCATGGATGCTAGTCACCAGAGCACCACGTTTCCCGTTTTCTTCTCTTGGAAGCAACTCTAACTTCCTCCTGTAGTTTGACCTATCTTCCCCCTCTCTCTCTCTGTTTTCAAGTTTCAGGAAGAGCTTACAAAAAGTCAGCTAATCAGCTACATCTGACATCTTTATCAAAAGCACCATATTCAGCCACACATGAACACACACACAAACACCCACACCTGTCAGATTCTCAGCCATCAGGACAGATCAACAAGATTAGGTCTCCTTTCTTCACAGCGTAACTCACACTATAGTGGTGTATATGTGTATGTGTAGTCAGTGAAAGTATGTGCGGCTGAAAGTGGTCCACACCACAAAACCAGAGACTCTTTCTCCTTTCCAATCACTTTTCACAGTGATTACTGTGTTCGATAGTGGGGTAACGTGAAATTACTTATTGACTAGAGGTGAGAAAGTTATTTACGAGGTCGATGGCTAATTCCCTCTTGGCTACTTCACAGGGCTGAGGTGTTTATGCACTGCAGGAGCAGGGACAACACAATAAAACACATCATATGACACCCAGGCTTCTGCAGCCTATCCTGCTGATTTCTACGGTTGTGTATTTGTAAGCGAATAGGGAAATCTTGAGGGCTTTCAAAAGCAGAATGTACTACTAGCAGTGAAAGCTTACATCTTTGAAGGTCGTGGGCAAACACTGCACACCGTTCTTTGCACCCATTATCCTTTTATAATATGTCCATTATATATACAACGAGCTACTCTTAAAATTCAAATTTACCATTTGAAAGTGTTAAATACCTAAGCCGTGCATTACCTGATCAAAGTCTTAATGACATGAAATGCCTAGGCCCTTGTGGCAATAGCATTCACACACACTGCATGACATACGTCTTCAGCAAGAGACCTTTGCACCTGCCATAGCAACATTAGCATAACACATACCTCATTAATCCAATCCAGGGCACAGCCCGTTATAGATTAGCTCTCAAGTCCTCAGCCAAGACAAACGAGGCAAATGATCTGAACAGAAAACGATACTCTATGTGAAGATGGCAAGAAAATTAGGCATGGGTAAACACCCGGACCAATTACAGAGGTGCACTGTACGAATCAAACCAGTGTTTTTAAGAAATGAGTCAACTTGTTTGGTTGTGCCTTATATATGATCTTAAATGGCACTAGGTAGACTTAAAAACACAGTGGTTTGTAAGCACAGGGACCATCTAAAGGAGGTCTGCTCTTGACTTGGATAAGCTATTGAGCTTACATGAGTATCTCCTTGTGACAGCTCCTTGCTCAGCACCCTTCACCACCAACGAGGTTGTCTTTTACTATTCGACAACATTTGCCAGACAAATAATAGTCAAGTAAAATGTATTTGCTTTTCACAAAACACATTTCAAAGCAGATTTACAGAAAACCATACTGTTAAATGTAATGCCTTTTAAATATAGAGCGAGTGTTTAAGTGCTGGGTGATCTTGTGACACTTCCCCCGCTTGCCAGCCACCCCCAGAATTTTTGACCATTTTCACAAAATGTTCATTCGTCCCCCATAATATTTTCAGTCTGAATGTCTGAACATACAATATGCCAAAAGAACAAAGCCTCAGCTTAAAAATGTTTTAATTAAATTCAATAATTTTTTTAAGTGATTGCAAGAAATGAAGAACTCTAATTTGGTGATAGCAGAAAAAAGAAACCTTAGAAAAAATAAAAAAGTCTGATTTTAATAGGTACTTCTACTCCAGCACCAGCACACAAGTTTACAAATTCTTAAATAATGACTGTTTGACTTTTTTTTTACTCAGATGCATTTTGCTTTTGGGGTGACTTGTGACCTTAACATATTTTTGTTGCTTAACATTGATAATGTTGCTTTTAGCAATGTGCTTGCTGGAGAGACCGTGCATCTCCTAGTCAGATGGGAGCATTTGAGGGCAGTTGCCATAGTGTAACCTCCACAACACAAGCTCTTGAATTACCACAGTACTCTGTCCTAACTGCTCTGGCAGGGCCAGGCCACTTTTACACAGCTGGGTATCAGCCTGAGAGCAGCTGCTGAGCGCCTGAAGCGAGCATCATTTTAGTCAGTCTGCTACCCGCTCTCTCTGTCCCAGTTTCTTTTCCTGCTGCTCCCCCGGTGACTCACATCACACCCCTCTCACTCCGTACAAACGAAGACTCTTCATTTTCAGTCAACCTGAACTCTGCCACCAACAATGAACCTAGCACTTACTTCAGCTTCTGGGTTCATGAATGGCTGCAATTACAACCATTAGCATGCTTAATTAACAGATTCACTGGCAGCCAACACAGAGCATGACACCTTCTCTGAATGCGCATCCAAGCACCGGCCCCAGCACTGCACACTCCCACGTCAGCTCAGCAAGGTGTGTAATTTGAAAGAAAGTGATACAATTGCTACTGTTCACTAATATGTTCTTTCTACTTCATGTGTCTTTTGATTCATCCACTTTCTTTCTTCTTGCACCTCTCCTTTCTCACTCTTTCTTCGCTCTCCAAGACTCAGCATGACGATGACCTGGGATGATGTTATTGACAATATTTTCATAGACCATTCTGTGGTTTTGACAGCATTGCCAAAAAAACAAGCTAGTAAACAAACATAATCAGAAAGAAGCACAATGAGTTTTCCTCAAAGGGCCACTGAGGAACGATTGGCAAAAGCAGGCACTGGCACTGGCACCAGCCCCAGTGCCAACAATTGGCACTGCCAGTCCCCCTTTTCTTCACCCTGTTCTGGAATGCTACGTCACGCAACTTCGTAATTTTTCGTCTGTCTCTCTTCACTGGATTCATGGACTGTCTCATTACTATTGTTGTGGTGACCCCGACGTGCTTCCGTGGAGGTTGCCCCCCATCAGACTCAAGGCTAATCACTTTTTAATGAACTGCAGATTACTACTTCATATGAAAACCATTAGTGCAAGAGCAATGTGAAGTGTTTTGTGTAAACTAGATATTTTCAATTGCATAGCCCTCTATTAGTAAGGCTGCCCGATCCCCGATGCTGTGTACAGTAGTTTCCGTCTTATCTACCTTTCTCTCTCCTTCGGATGTGTTTTTGAATTCTCCAATTTATCAATCCAATTTAACAGCTCCTTTTCTCTACATTTGATCTGGATATTTTTCATGGGTTAGATCACCATGGAGGCAGAATGCATTTGCCTCTTCAGAATGGGAATTTTCTCACTAGAAGGTACATGATAACAGGCTTTCTGTTGGTTTCGGCATATGTGAAATAACCGTACCTTACCTACCCTCTTGTAAGAGGTTCAAGGAGTCTTTTAGGAGGAGAAGGTAATTAGGCGTAGATTAATTGATTGCGTGTTTTAGAGTATATAGCTCTGACTGACCTACCTCTACTTGAGTATGTAGTTATGTTCTACAGCGACGGCCTCATTAAGACGTGTGTATAGTAGGAGGATTTTTTTTCCAGTAAAATGGCCTGATAACTTATTCTCCCTCCCTCTCTTTGACTGTTTTCCCCACTTGCTTTCCTTCTCTCTGCGTGCTTATGCTGTCGCTCTTTAGCTGTCGATGGCTCTTTAGTGCCTGTCAGGAGCTGCGCTGAGCGCATCCCAAACATATTGTGCTTTTTCACATAATTAGGCAGGAGGGATTTCATTAACAACACTAGAGTGCAGGCTTCCATTCTTACACCAGTGAGTTTGCGCCGTCCCAAATGGTTTTTAGCTCTCTCTTTCTCTTTTGCTCTCAAACGATTTTCAAACACTCAAAGACAATATAGAGCCAAAGGTCTCCATTCAACGAGAGGCATATATATATATAGCACTGCAAAACATCTTTTGTCTTGATTCTAGTGGAAATACATGTCAAAATCCATAAAACAAAGATTCTTCATGCGCATTAATATTACTATTATAAATACACCAAATACAGTATGCATATGATAAGGGATGCTCCATGTTTAATTCTAGGGCTGTAGAGATCTGTGCGTCAAGAAATGGACCCGTTCACAAGACCATCTAATAAGACAATGTGTGTTTAGAAGAATTCAATAGTGGAGAAGTATGTTCAGTGATGCAAATTAATTATAGTGGATTGATATATAGGTTTTCAGCATGCATACACACTCACACTCACACAACCGCACACTCCTGCTCTGTGGGCCAAGTGACAGCTGTGTTTGGTGCAAGTGGAAGAGCAGCTAATGAACCAAACACAAGGCTTGACAATTCACATCTGCTGCTACTCTCCTGCCTCTGCCAGACCCAGCAACACCCACCCAGTCTCACAGGGCTGCAACAGCAGCCGGCGTCTCACCTGGGATGCACAAGCTCCTGTGAAAACTTAAACACACACCAGACACACCAACATTCACATAGACATGAACACATGGTCACACTCAAGTTGTCCGCAGAAAGGCAGACGCATGTGTGTCTACTCCAATGACGTGCACAGATGCTAGGCATGCATGCAAAAATAAACAAAACTCACACCTGGCCATCAATGGTGTTGTTAGCTGGTGTAACAGCTAGCAACCATTGCTTACATCTCTTCTGGAAATTAAACCTTGTCTTTCACAGTTTTAGGGTTGTCAATAAAGCAGTGCTTTGGCAGCTTTTTTCTTTGCTTTTTAAAGGGCTTAGGGGAGAAACATTGGCCGACTCCTTGCTGTGCTTACCTGCACCTTCTCACCTTTAAAGTTTTCTCCATTGTTACAGTCTGACTATCCTTTGTAACAGCACAGCGGGGTAAGACTGAGAGAGAATGGAAAGTTCTAGAGAGTTTTAGTGATGGTCATAAGTCTACGGCTGGCTAAGCACCAGTCCTTCCTTCCTACTCAGCCATCTGCTAATGCAGGGATGACTGATCCATGCGTTTATGATATCTGCTCAAAACTTGGACTTACATGACTTTTGTATTTGTAAACTATTCGTCCAGAAATAGTCCGTGAGGTATTATTTAGCACATGTTAATGACTTTTCACACAGCGTACGCATCAGCGGTCTGAAAACCATTTCCACAAAAGCAGAAATGATGTGGGTATGAAACGAGTGCTTTTATAGCTTGTGTTGTCAAAAACATTCATAATTTTAGATTTATATCTTAATTCTCACTTGTTGTTGCTTTTTAGAGCTTTGTTCATTGGCTTGTGGGTCGGATTGTTTCTCACCACATGCTAACCACTAAGTACGAGTACATTTTCAACCGGGCCGAGGCCACCTCATTTATTGCACTGATTATTTTGGTGTGGATCTGAGCATGCTATGATAGCTGTTTTCATACATGCCGAAAATCAGCAAATTAAGTGAGAAAACGCGCCAGATTTCCGAAAACAAATGAAACTCACCACAGTTTATATAGGCTACCTGAGATAGCATACTGTACAAACTCTTAGCTCTTCACAGGTGTGTATGCACACATTCACACATACTATTTTCAGAGCTAGCCTGAGGTTCTTTGTCTCAGAAAAACCTGCCTGTCTTCCTCTAATTGCGTTTGATAACAATTTTGTCAAGCCACCTCTGGCAGCGTCCACACCACGCTCCCATCAGCAGCTGCTGCTAATTAGCTGCTATCGCTAGCTCTTCTGGCGCACTCCCTGCTGATCCCTCTGCCCCCCTAGATCCTAAGTATAAATCATCAGGTTGGTGAAAAAAAGGAACAGAGGTTTGGATGACATAATACTAAATAGGAATGTTAAAGTCAATGTTCAACGTCATTTGCAACTTTTGGATTTAATTAGGGCTGTAGTCAAGACCACCTTTGTTCGAGTCCAAGACAAGTCCAAGACCAGGACTAGTAGAGTCCAAGTCAAGACCGAGTCCAAAGAGGTTCGAGTCCAAGTCAAGACCGAGTCCAAAAAGGTTCGAGTCCGAGTCAAGACCGAGTCCAGGACAGGAAAAAAAAAGTCTTCAGGGCCTGAATTTCATTTTTGCCCAACAAAATTTTAAAATTTATGTTGCTTAAATGTTTGTGCTCATTGCATTTTTTACAATGGGGTAATGTTGTTAAGAATTTACACAACACAAGGCTTGATTTAAATAGTCAATTAAATTGAAAAAAAGTTACACAAATAAATATAATAAAGATACAAATAAAGACAAATAAAGAGAAATGTTTTTGAATAGGTCTACACTAGTGTTCATAGACAGAAACTGAATAAAGTAATCAAATGGAAAATAACACTGGATAGTATTTTAGTCCTGAATAAATTAAACACATAGGCTAATCCTGATTCCTTTAACTTAAAGCTCTCTTTTCTTGTTTTGACGACAAAATTAATGAACGACACATATGGTTGCTGTCACTTTAAGAGCTAAGAGCATAGATTCTCTGTTCATACTGGCATGCGTTTTATGCTTATTAAAGACAAAACCGACTATGTTTAGACCATTATACTCACGAAGACCGAAATTGACACGATTTGAGTGTTAAAGCAATATAGCTAATCCGTGAAAAATAATTTACTGGCCAGCTGTTCTTGAGGCGGATTTTCAATGAATGTGCGCATAGTCATCCCAGAGAGCGTGCAAGGACTGATAGTTTAAAATTACTTGATTTTTAAACTGGTAAGACTTAAAAAGACGTGCAAATGTTAAGCTTTATTCACGATGCACTACTGGCTTGAATGCAAGTGAATATTCCGTCATGTCCCGACTCCTGAACGCGAGTGTGTATTATTGCGGCAGCGCTTGATGTGCCTTCCACAACACATGAGAGAAGAGAAGACGCGACAACGCTGAGCACTCACTCGGTTTGTGTAATTGCGTCTGGCAGATAGTTATTAAAAGAATGATTTGATTTTATAATCTGTGTGCATTACGATTGCGGGAATATCCCACGTTATAAATGGGAGACCTGCGGGAATCATTAGAATTGTGCGCAAAACCCAGTAACTATAGTAACAGCATGAGAAGACGCGCTCCGTTGTAGTGAGCACTTGGTCGGTTAATTTGGCCATTTTCTAAGTTAACGTCACCCTGATAGGCTAGTAATAAATGAACACGCATACAAAAATGTTGGACTCGGTTCAGACCAAACGCCATATTTGGCAAGACCAGTGGCCGAGACCGAGACAAGTCCGAGTCCAAATACCAGCGAGTCCGAGACAAGTCCGAGACCATAGAAAAACGGTCTCGAGTCTGGACTTGAGTCCAAGACTGGACTCGAGTACTACAGCCCTGGATTTAATGCATATGGAATTGACTGGATTCTGAAAAGTGGGGTTTTCTTACCAGAGTTTTGTTTACCTGCAATTGCCTTTAAAACAAACTCAACTTTACAGAAGTTATGTTTTATAAAAGTGTAGACCCCCCACCCCACTCAAAGTTCTAAATCTGGTTGCCTCATGTTTTTGAGTTTTCTTTTATGGCTTACAACTCCTGATGCAAGAGTTTCCCACTTCTTTTACTGACCATTTTTGGTGCTCGAAAATAAGACTGAGAAAAGTGGCCATTACATATCAGAATGGAGACAGGTGGTTAAAGGCAACTGAAACCCATTCAGTCAAACACTATAAGGCCCGGCATGTGCGATAAAAAATAATCTGGGTCCATTGTGGTTCCATTGTGGTTTTCAACTGGATTTCAGTGATACCATTCTGTTCCATCTCAGCTAATGTGAAGTTAAACTTTTATAGCTTTTTGCCCTGATTTTGGCCTAAGGCATACTCTGTACAGAATCAGGGCAGCCCATTCACCCCCACTGGTAATGATGAAGTTATGGTTTCTCTAATGGTGTACAGAAGATGAAGGCAAGAGGCCAAAGCAATAGAGAATCAGTCAAACATGCACTTGAGTCTCTCTCTCTCTCTCTCTCTCTCTCTCTCGTGTGTGTGTGTTATAGAAGGGGCAGGAGAGAGAGAGATGCAGGGAGCATTGGAAGGAGGACAGGTGGTGAATTACCTGGATGAAAAATTGCACCAGATTAGAAACATGGAGAGGGAAGAAAAAGAAAGGAAGAGTAAGCGAGAAACAAGAGAGCAAGCCCCTGTTCAAGGACAACGTGTGTGATCTCTCCTGATTAATAAGTGTTATTTTGATCAGCGCTTCTGTGTCACAGTGCGGCCCTGTGCTAATGGAACACTCAGCTAGGTCTCGCCGGAAAGCCTCATGGGAGTACCGAGAGGAGCATGTAAACAATCTGACCCGTCCAACCCACGGAGCCATTCTCACCTGTCTCATCTCTCAGTCTGTTCCACAACAGTTATACACACTCTCATCCCAAAACAATCACTATTTTTAACATTAAACATTTCGGAGGCTTTTGGTACTGAGAGAAAATGCCATTATCACACACTGTTTGTCAGTTACCGTCACCGATGCTGGAGGTGTTGGCATTGGCTGTGAAACTGCTCCAGTAATGGCTTAACAGGGCATGTGCCAGGCTGACACAGAACACATGTTTCTGGACAAATAGTTCCAGACAGGTTTGGAGCCCAGCCTCAAGGGAACGTCACATTTGCCTGGGAAGCACTCGGCTGCCTCCTGTTAATTAAATAGCTGCCTGTGAGTAAATACCAAGTCAGTGAGGGGTAAAAGGAAACCGTATCAAGCCAAATTCGCCTTTCAAATGAAATGGCATCAGGTTTCAAGGGATGTTTTTTTCATGCTGAAATGCCTGTTAGTTGAGATTCATGCAGCCATTTTTTTAACAACTCTAATTGAGGCGTAAAAAGGCAAGGAATTTCTCAGCTCTCACATACCCAAACCATATTTGACGTAGGGCAAGATAGGGATGTCAGAGCAAGTTAAAAATAAAATTTTAGTGGTCAGCCTTCTCTCACAACTCAATTCAGAAGGTTTAGTCTGACTCACTCTAAACTGGCCCTCTAGTGGATGTTGGTGATTTTTCAAACAGGAATGCCTAGTACAGATGTGTTGAAATCCACTCGGATTCACTCATATACACTAAAGGTCAGTTTACAATTGAACATGGTGTTACAATCCTTCGTAACAAAGGAAATATTCAGCAGAAAACTACTTAGAAACTACTCTTAGAAGAAAAGGTTCTATATAAAACCTTAAAAGGTTCTATCAGCGCTACATATTTGGAACCCCTGAAAGGTTCTATACAGAATCCTTTTTAAAGGTTCAATAATAAGAACCCTTTAAGGTTCTTTGTAACCAGGAAAAAGGTTCTAAATGGAACCTTTTGGGTTCATTCATTATCATTTGTTTTGTCCTTTCCGGATTAAAAATTTAATATATTGGCAAACAAACAAAAAATATTTCATATTATTGACTGAGACTGAAATATCATTTATATTTACATTTATTCATTTAGCTGAGGCTTTTATCCAGCGACTTACAATTGCTATATGTGTCAGAGGTCGCACATCTCTGGAGCAACTAGGGGTTAAGTGTCTTGCTCAGGGACACATATTTATCTCTCACATTGAATTCGAACCAGGGTCTCTCACACCAAAGGCATGTGTCTTATCCACTGCACCATCACCACCCCTATCATAATCATGTATATTGCTATGAGGTGACTATAAGCTTATATGCATCGTGTTCAGGTGATCCTGGGCATGTCCGTGAGCCATATATTCTGCATTAATACTTTCCTGATCAGCGAAGCAGCACAGCATCTCACTTGGACCTGATCCATCCGAAACGGCAGTAAATCTGACAGGATAAAACCGCAAGAGCAAACAGGTGCGTTACTATGCTGTGAAAGGCTTCCAGCTCAGAGAAGGATTCCTGATGAGGGTGTCGGAGGTTCCGGAGAAGTGAGAGAGATGGCAATAAAATAAAAAAATAAAAAAACAAGATGGATGATTTGAATGCGTGAGGCTGTAGCATCTGTTGGCACCTCTTCCAGACACCCACGCTTACACCCTTGTGCGCTGCCAGCCAGTGTGTGTATGTGTGTGTGTGTGTGTGCTGGTTCACCTGGGGCTTGACAGGAGGAGAAATGCATAAAAATTGGACGCATCACTCACTGCACTTCCTGAGAACATTTGCATTCGCATTGAGTTTGCATTTGAGTTTGGAGATTTAAATATACTTGCTGAAGCCCTCAGCACACAGAAACAGGGAAACTAGCTACTGTAGGATTGGTTGGTGCCTCGGTTCATCTTGCCAGAATTAGTATCACTTCATTGGCTAATTCATGTAGACATCGGAGTTGTTAATTGCCACATGCTTGCATTCAGGTGGGGGAAACTTTAAATGCAAAAAAAGTAACACAAGCTAATAATGTAAATAGATTATGATAGGTGTCATGTGTGATTAGCAAGAAATAGTCACACTTGTGAGATTTTGTTATTGACTATGTCTCACTTCGTAACTATTTTTGCATTTTCACATTTACGTCACAATTACGTTTTGTTCGAAGCTGAAATGTGCATAAAATTTACACCATTTTTTTCATTTTTTAATGAATGCACTGTAGAATATGGAGTCGTGGATTGAATATAGTAACACAAACACACTGAGCAAAACATTCGCACACACAAAAAAGTTTGTTAGGTTTCAAATTATTTAAAAATGTAAATGAGTAATTGTTGAATTAAGTAAAGGCGAAATTGGCTATAAAAATAAAATCAGTTCTGAGAAAATCTCTAAGAGCCGTAAACATTTACATTTAGCTGACTCTTTATCCAAAGAGACTTACACTGTAAAAATGAATATGCTTTGTCTTATCAAAAAAAATGTGGCAACATATTACAAGCAATATTATGAATTAAACTTAACAAATTAGAATTGAGTAATAATTAATCAAAATAATTCCTTAAAAGTTTCCTTAACCATTTAAAATGAGTAAAACTTACAACAACAACCAAAAAAACATAAATTTAAGTCACCATTATGATGATCAGTGTTTGTTTTAAAATTACAGTTTACTCCTTCCGTGATTCTGCTTGTTAACATCAGGTGTCTTCAATGTTGGCAATATAAAATAAAGAGTTTTCAATTAATATTTGAGGTCTGTCTGTTAGTGAGATATTTTTGTTATATTTTTGGTGTCAACTTAACTCATTTTAAATGGTTAACTTTTAAGGAATAATTTGATTATTTAGTACTCAATTCTAATGTGTTAAATTTAATTAATAATATTGCCTGTAATCTGTTGCCACAATTATATTAATTAGATAAAGCATATTCATTGTTACAGTGTACAATTGCTATATATGTCAGAGGTCTCACGCCTCTGGAGCAACTAACTGTCTTGCTAAGGGGCACATTGGTGTCTCACAGTGGATTCGAACCCAGGTCTCTCACACTAAAGGCATGTGTCTTATCCACTGCGCCATCACCACCCACAGAGAGCACAGACGAGACTTGCATTGATATGTTGTCTAATGCAGTGGCATTCAGGCCTTTTGGGGTTACATTATATAAAAATGCCTGTAGCATGAAAATATAATTGCATTGTATAAATGCATTTGATTTCTCTTGATGTGCAACATTTGTGAACATGGTAGCCTCTGCGAAGGCAGATGGCCTCAGGACAGAAGCGGTCACTGTGACGAGATGTTGTGGTGCTGAGCGGTGACGTCCAGGGAGGGTCAAGTCAGAACCAATCTCACCAGCTCTGCTCAAGGCACTGAGTTCATAAAGCTTCTCGATGGATGGTGGGTGACAGCTGACCGGATCATTCTCCTCTACCTGGATTTGCATTGAGAAGATGTTGGAAGAACCAAATGTCAGTCGAGGAAGTGCTTTCAAAGGATAGACAGTGATGGGAGAGACAGTTATGTGGATCTTCTGCCTACAGCTCCCAATGCATGCTTATTTTCCATCTTTCTTAATTTCCCTTTGTCGCTCAACATTCTGTCCATCCGTCCTACTTCTCAGCGTGGATCCGGGTGTTATAGCGCTGTGATCGTCGGATTCCTGTGAATGACAAACTACCCCATCTGTGATGCTCTCTATAAATCACCCAAACAATGACACTTCTCCCCAACTGACGGACAGGTAATGGATTGTCAGCACAACGGGGAAAACAAAATGACGCACCCCATTAGCTCACAGGTTGGCTTATTCGAATCGATAAGACTCTCTCCAGTGAAACGCCCTTTGCTTCGCATTTTTTCCACATTTCTGTCTCTTTTAAATCTCTCTCAATCTTTCTGGACCAGGCACAGGAGCATAAATAACGCCTGCCACATTTTAATAGTTTGATGTTGCCACTCAACCCTGCCCAAGCACCTAAAACAACTCGGATGTGATGAGATTTACGGAGCCTATAAATCACAGGCAGTCTCGCTCACTTCTGAGACACAAGTTTCACATAAAGACTGAATGGTTTTAGTCAATAAACAACGGCACAAACATTGCTGACCAGCTAGTACGAACAGTTCATGCAGATCTTTCTAAAAAAATAATATTCACAAATTTGATTCAGTTTTAGCATTTTATGAGTAAGGCCACGTTTACACAAAGCCGGGTATTTAGCAAAACGAATATTTTCCCTCTCCGTTTTCAAAAATAACATCGTTCACACATCGCATAAATATGCAGTCGAGCGCCATCATAACTATGCCAAACCTAAGGCGGCATGTAGGGGTTAAGGATAAAGCCATGCAAGCCAATCAGAATCCAAGAATCGACAAGAGAGAACCTAAAACGCCGTTTCTCCCAGTTCACACGACAACAAATATTCAGCGTTTTTAGAAATAATCGTTTTTAGTGATAAAAACTGTGTTTTCGTGTAAATGAGAGGGCAAAACGCAGGCAAATATCTGCGTTTTCCCATCGTGTAAACGGGGCCTAAATCAGTGTTTCTCAACCCATGTTTTCCCCATGTGATAATGAGCTGAGCTGAATCAGGTGTGTTTGATAGGGAGACAAAGAAGAGATCAAAATGAACTAATCTTTTTTTCCGAGTCAATTCATTCGTTTCCTTCGTTGAATGAACCAAATAACTCGGAAAAAGATTGGTTCATTTTGATGAACGAGAACAGGAGAGTCACGAACGTGCATCACAGATCAGAGCAAGGCGAGCATTTGAGCTTGTAAAACTTAAACTTTGTTATTTATTTATTAAATAAGCGATCGTTTCGCTTGATAAGACTCTTATTCATAGTCTGGAATTGTTTAAAGCCCTTTGAACAGTTTGCAGTTTGTACTGGAACTGTCTTTTGGACCGTTTGGTTCCCATTGAAGTCCATTATATAAGAGAAAAGGCTGGAATGTTTTCATCAAAAACCTTAATTTCTTTTCGACTGAAGAAAGAATGACATGGACATCTTGGATGAAGTGAGTAAATTATCAGCAAAGGTTTTTTTCCAAAGTGAACTACAAACTGAACTAGTTGGTATATAAGAACAGTATTTAATCAGTTCAAAAATTATCTATTTAAATGTGTGTGAAGCATTTTAGATATTCATTTTTATATAATATAAAATGTTTATTAAATGCTGGTGTTGTTTATTTATATATAGTATTTCAATTATAATCGAAATGAATCGATGAATGGCACATTTGCTTTCATGCTGAGAAACGAATGAGTATTTCATCAGAGAAAATAAACTAGTTGGATATCATGGTCTTTAAATACATACACACTCCAACATAAGATCGACTAGAGAAAAGAACACCATGGAGGAAAGGTTCCTGTCCAAGAGGCAGGTCATACAGTAGCTGGACAATAAGTCAGTGTGCTGTGCTAACATCTCTGTATCCTGTCCTCTCCCATGCAGAGGAAGGCATCCCTAATCCTGCGTGACAGAGGAAGATGAGGGGTAGCAGGGAAGGTCTGAGCCTCGGGCGAGCCACACTGCTGCTGCCTCAGTGGGGCGAACCTTTCCTGAAATCTGCTGCTGTGTCAAACTTCATCAGCCTCAAATCCGTAACGCCGACGCCTGCCATCCCGACTATGCAACATCAGCTAACACGTCTCAAACCGCCCGGTTAAACGTCCTCCTCTCTCAGCCTCACTGACATTAGCTCTGTGCTATTATTCACGTGGCTTGGCAGAGCGACAGCATACGAGTGAGGGCTTCGACAACTCACATGACCCAAGTGCCCAAGTTTACATCTTTCAGCAGCATGACAACAGAACAGTGAAGCCTTTTCGACGTGTGTAATAAAAATTATGCCATTCATATAGAGGCAATGCACTGACGTCACTTTCCCGCCGGAACAAGCCTGACTGAGTAGCAAAATATCTGCTGCGTGACTGGATTTAATAGGGGAAACTGTGAAAATACGACTAAAACAAACAATTTTATCAATTTTTAATAAATATTGAACTCAATATATAGTGTTCCTTACAACTTACTAAAGATCCAGTAATACATGGATATTGACACGCAGCCAGGAATCGTGTTGCCTGACATTTATGTTTGCCTGATTTCGACACCGGGGAAATAAAAGCAATATAGACCTAAACATAATGCAAATTTGCCTGTGAACGCTTTATATAAATACAATATAGGTAGGTCTAAATCCAGGTGATCACTTTTATCAGTGTTATATATATAGCATATATATTAATTCATATCGTCCAGCCCTAAAACGTTATAGTTATTTATTTATTTTTTTGGCAGTGTTTAATAATGCAGAATATGCAATGATAAATATTTAATTGATGAGTTGTTAATATATATATATATATACCAAAACAAAATATGTGGGTGTGGTTTTCCACCTAAATTCAGCAACTGCAAATCCACCTTTCGCTGACTGGAGTCCAGTTGTTTCTGTAAATTGCAGCGATCCATTTGCTCCTCTTTCTATAGCAGTCTGTAAAAATATACATCTGATTTTTTTGTCAGATCTAGTCGTACAGTCAATCGCAAAGCTCTTTCCCACTTTATATGTGTTTTGTTTGTTTTTCCCGGCATTCACGCTGAAAACAAATACAGCCGCTCAGTGTTTTTGCCACTCACTGTGAGTAACTGCAGGCACTCCAGCCGACGCTGACGTCACGCGCATACCCTCTATTACATATGTTATAGTGTACACTTATCTGTTCAAGTCACCCTAAATGAGCATAGCATTCACCCTGAATATGATATTAGTCCTTCAGGATTAGTGATGAGCGATGTTGGATATCCTCTTGGGATGTCTGTCGTGTCCTGTCCTTCCTGTGGGATGTGCTGAATAAAAGAGTCATCTCTCTGTCTGAAGTGTCTCTTCTTCTTTTCTGAACACTTTTCAAACCGTTTTCCCCTACCAATGCACATCTTTCCATCAATGTGGATCTTGTTTCTTTTGAGGCTGTGTCTCATTCTACTCCCTAGTTTTGTGATTGTAATTTTATTCTATTGAATGCCCAATGTTTAGTGTACTTCAAATCTTAAAAGTATATTTAACTGTATTTGCAGATTTAAAAGGCCACTTCAAGAGAGTACACTTGACTATATTTCACATTATTACACAGTTTTAAAAGGGCACTTTGTAATTACAAAAAAATAGCTTTTTAAATTTATATTAAATGCAATTAGCTGAACGAGTCCTTTTCATTTAATTGGAGTTTACATGCAATCAATATTCTGAAACAATCCATTTGCTCTTAAGTATATATTTTTAAAGTGGTCCTATTATGCTTTTCCACTTTTTCCACTTTGGTTCAGCGTGTAATGTTGCTGTTCAAAAAGATTTGCAAGGTTACCAAGCTCAAAGTGCACTCCAAGGGGAGGTTTTAATATGTTCAAGAACTACAACGAATGGCTCGTTTGAACAAAATGCGATTTTTAGGTATCATAAATTTACAATAGTCACCCATGGAATACGCTAAAAAGGGGGGCGAGGCTGAGCTGTATTAAATATGACAATTGTGGTTATGTCAAATATACACCATTTGTTTCCACGTTTACAAAACTCATTTGTTTCACCTTCCAAAGACTGACGAAATTATTCGAATCACTGTTCCTGAACATTATAACCCCAACTTTATCTCTGTGTTGCACACTTTAGGAGAACAGCCATAAAGTGTGCATTTACCTTAGTTCATGATTAAATGGTGGATAACATCGTATCTATAATGTATAAGAACATTGCAACAAATATACTACACTGAAACGTCCTGTGCAATCTGTGCTTTCAAAGTCTAAAATCCATTCTGAATCATGCTTAAATTAGTTTGAAATAACATTAATATTTACACTCAAAAGAACTTTTAGTTAGCCGAACATTTTCCGAACACACACTATTAAAGCTTTGCCAATCGCAACACAGTGGGCCAGCTAACCAATCACAGCCAAATCGTATTTAGAAGGAGGGGCTTGGTGTGTTCAAGCCAGACTGGGAGAGAGGAGCTGTAATAATGAAAAATATGTGGAACATACTGGTACACTATGTCATTATAAGTACTTTTTTATGCTAAAGTGTTCTTTTTGACAAGGGAATCATCAACAAAAATGTTGACGTTGCAATGGCCTTGATCCACTAAACACTAGGACACTGATGCCATAAAACATGGCTGGTATTGATCAGCAAGGCCTGTTCACAACCAGGACATTAACTATAACGATAACCACATAGTTCTAAATTTTATTTTTTTACACATGATGAACAATAAAAAATCTGAATCCATCAGGCTCTAAAGAAACAGATGACAACACTGCAGCTTACAATAAACAGAACAATATTGTGCACTGGTGTGGACTCTTTTATCCTTACAGTTATCGTTTGACCCAGAGTCCGATACCGAATCGCAGGACAATGAACCAACAGCACCTCAAATACAACGGATACTTGTAGACACATACACGTAATTATTAGATATCAAACGATCTATAACAATGCAATGCTAGCCGAGTGGATTATTATTTGTAAAATAAAAATATTACTCACATAAGTGTGTTGCACCACTCCTGTTGGATCCAATATAGAAGGTAACGTAGACTAATCATGTTCCGTACAACAATGATGTTCCGTACAGATTAACTTTAACCGCCGATCGCTGAATAAATACTTCTAGGCCATACACAAAATGCATATCTGTGTCGTCTTCATTTCTCCCTCTTATATTATAGTGAGTTTAACTCACCCGTCGATGCACGTGGGGAAAACGTCCAATGTTGTCAAATGGCACATCACCGTTCTTTTCTCTTAATCGGTCTGCAAATCCAGCCTCGAACTGTGTCTTGTTCACAAAACAATCCTCGGTGAAATGAAGCGAACATACGGGTAATGTTTTACACTCAATTACTGGAACGTCATTAAAAACAAATTTTAACCTGGCATTCCTAATATTGGAATCCAGAGGAAGCTTATGCAGCGACTGTCTTCTTCCACAGCCAGGCACGGCACAACATTTTGTCAACGGAATGTTTATTGCCGGTAGATCGCTCCGGTTTGTCATCACGAGGTATGCTTTTGTTTACCTATGCGTGAATGCGCGAATCGGTGGGCGAGGCTAAACCGGCCGTGTTGAAGTAGGCGTTGATGAGCGGGTGGGGTTTTCAGCGTCTTTGACATCATACTTCCACACTTTCAGAAATTAGTCGTTTGTTGAGGCTAGTGTCAATAAAAGCTTTTATTGGACTAACAAGGTCGTTTTCAGTTCTGAAACTTACAGGATATTCTTATAATATGATGACCTCTTAGATGTCAAAAGCTCAAGGAAAATTTGATTTCTCAGTTCATCACCCCTTTAAGACACACCTTTACCAATATCACTCAGTTCATTTCTGAGCATCATGTACAACACGTACAAAACAAATTCTGCTGTTTTATTTCAGTAAAACGGGGAATGCACTGGGTTACTTGTGATAGAGTTGGTATTGAAAAAGACAGATGCTTCCCGACGGCTTGACGTCCCATAAGTCAGCCAACATAACCAACATATTGGGAGAATAATGGAGAAGAGAGGATGAAACTAGAGGAAGATGCATGGCAGGCAGAGAGTAAAGAATAGGCCAGAGAGCCAAAGATCTTTTATCAAGCGCCACCCCGTCTGAGCTTCGAACGGGGCGGCGTGAGAGAATAATGAATTAATTAAAAAAAGAGAATAGATAGGGATTAGAGAGGTGCACCTTGCTCTCCATGTCCAGGGAAAAAAGCCAATCACTGCGCAGTGAGGTGTGAGTACCATCCATTATGTGGCGACTGACAAGTTAGCAGCAGTCAGAGAAAGAGCTGCACTTAATAAATCAAATCTGACACCTCCTCCCCAGAACCCTTCTCAACAACAGTTCTTGCTTCTTCTTCATCCTCTTCTTCACGTCTGTCATCCTCCGTCCTCCCATCCAGGAGGCTGTTCACACTTCAAACCTCCTCTTTACACACACCTCGAGTCAAATGTTTTAACAAACCTTCGGTGACAAAAAAGCCTCCTGCAAATGTGTCGTTGTTCATGGATGTAGCTGTTCAGAAATAGCACTAATGCCATTAATCAGTATGTCGCAATCTATGGGCCAATTACTTGCATTCTGCAGCTTAATGGGAAAAGATTTCCTTGATACCTCAGGTTTAATTAAAAGAAGGTTTGCACATCTAACGGCAACGAATTTTTTATAAGGTACAGGGAGAAGAAAACAGTTCCAACATTTGCACAATTAGCACCTATTAAGAGGCAAACATGCACACAAGTAACATATAAACATAACTCTGGATAATTTAGAGTGCTTTTCACACACACCATAAAGCTGTGTCTCACAGTTTTAATCTATTTCTTTATTCTCTTCCATCCTTTATTCTTTGCTAGGCTATGTTGCTTAAACCTCAGGTAAAATGGAACATAATTGTAGTCAGATTATTTATAGAGAGAGAGTGTAAAGACATGCGCAACATAATGCATATCTGTTACCAACTGTCTTAATAGATTATGGTACTTTGTTGTTAATATACGGTACTTTGTTGCATCAATTTAAATGTAATGATTGATTAACACATTATCTCTAAGCAACAAAAGAGATACACCATGGATGTGTAAATGTTTAAGATAACATGTATAATTGTTATATGCAGATGCACACAAACAACAACAATAAAACAATTAACCCTTAAACACATTTTTTGTAACAGTGCAAGTTTTTTTTTTTTTTTGCTCAACAAAAATCGAATCTTGACTGAATAACTGAAATTCACCTTTACTTTAAAGTAGCATTGTCTGATACACTATGATGAAGTGATGTTTCACTCATAGTAAGTGCAGGCAGAAAACAAAAGAATAGGAAGTATCATCAGCAAAACCTGTGATTTACAGCAGAGCAAGTACTGAACACAGTCAAAAATTAGTGTCCTTGTCACTTGATGATGGATCTGGTGAAGAAGCTGTCAACGATCAATCTATTGATTTTAAAGATGTTGAAAATGATTGTTATGAGAATATGTTTGAGATCACGAATATGAGCCAGATGATGAATGTACTGTACAGAAACGAGCTCTGATGAGGTGCATCTGGAGATTATGTTTTTAGCTCGTTATTTTTTCAGATTCGGTACTTTTAGGTACCGAACCGAATTGATTCGAGTACTACCGAGTATCGAAACATGTCTTGTTTTTCGATACCAAATTTCAGTACCTAAGTGGTTAATCTCGTCAACGTCAGTGAAACAATAAGCACCCAGCACGATAAAACAATAAAACACTAGGTTGTTGCGTTTTTAAAATACAACAACCTTCATTTTTCGTTTTGCAACGACCGTTTCGAACATAATTTGAGATAGAGTTCTTTATTAAATTCATAAAAAAAGAAACAATAATTACAGAAATAGCCTCTCTAAACCTCAAAGAAATGCCATCAAGACATCGAAGCAGAAATAAGGGAGAAACACCAGGAACCCCGCCATTAATGCTTGGATAACACACCACGTCTCCTTCCATTAATAATAATAATGTCTAGTGCGGTGCATGGCTGTGAAATAAACCTACCAAAGTCCGTTGCCATGATTTTTGGAATGACTTATCGCGAGAGGGAAAAAAGACGTTTAGTCGCAAAACGTCAGTTAATGAAAACACCGTCATTTCGCAATAGTTTTTTATCGACATTTGGAAAATATTCGAAAATGTTTTGCGTAAATCTGTAATGGAAGATGACGCGCCTAGTGATGATGGTACAAAACATCTGCTCAAACTGAACCCTTCCAAGCTCCAGAGAGTATTTTTCAGTAATTGTCACTCTAATATCAGGAGAGTATATTATCACGACAAGTATAAATCTATCCGTGTTAGATATAGATCCGGGTCGCTAAAGACGTGAAAATGTTATTATGATTGGCGAAACATTCATGCATTTAAGGCTTACATCATTTGAGCTCTTAACATCACCAACAACAACAACAACATTAAGATAGCAAACAGTACATCATACGTCTTATATAAGCTACTGCATATTTTATTCATGCTGCAGTGTATGCCGGGAGATGTCAGCAAATTTGTTTAATGTGAAATAGTTGCTTGGGCTATTATTGGTTGAATGCATTTTTATGTATATTCAAACTAATTTACATTTCTTCTGTGACTCAAAAAACCCTGTATTTTGGCTGAAATGTAATTCGTTTCTGTGCTGTGTGTGAGTGTGTGTGTGAAAAAGGGACAATTCTGCTGGCCTACCGCTAAACAAATCTGCCTTGAAATGTGATCAGAAACATAATCAGCTCCTTCGTTTGATGTCCTGATTAAAAATGGATATCAAGGCGATGGTCAAAATCAAGCGGAGGAATCTTTGAACTTCTAAAGGTCGAAGGAATAGCCAATTTTCCCATCTTCCATCACGAGCAGCTCACAACCCGGAGACCCTGTGAAACTGATTTGATTCCGTGCACCCCATTCCTAGAGAATGATAGAGGGCGACTTTCGAAAGGACACACACACGCGCACAGTATACACGAACACACACCGCAACACACAAAATCCTGTTTTTCAGCCTCACGGCTCCAAATTCACATGAGATCTTCTCCCTCTAATCATAATGTATCCCCTATGGCATTCACACTCCGAGACATCTTATATTTCATCTGCCAAAGCTATTTCAAGAAGTATATGACAGAGAAAACTCCCTTCATATCTCAAACCACCGTGAGCCGCCTCCCACTGTACCATTGACACGTTTCTGCGATGTCACCTTTAAAGACGCAAGCAAATATATAAACGGATATTGATAGATAGGAACCCGCTACTGCTGTTCTCTCTCCGGAGCTTCACATCATTTCAACCTTCGCTCGGTGGGTTTTTCAGAGTTAGGTAATTGGGTTGCGTGTCCCAGGGTCTGAGAGTGGGGGAGGGTTTGGGGAAGTTGGATGCAGCACGGTAATGGCGTAGTGCCAGCAGGTAGGCCTCTCCCGGAGCTGACTTGATGAGGTCCCGTGAGCTCTCTGCATCTGTTTGCCCTGATAAGCCGACCCGAGGCTCGTGCCATGGAGGAAAGCATTCCCTCGTTCCACGAGTCCCCCTCCTTTGAGTCGTTGAGGAATGGGAAAAAAAAGTTCTCCCGGACTAATACATGGAAATCTAGCGGCGGTTCTCCCTAACCCTACCCAATCCCTAGCTGCACTGCACCAACCAGGAGAAGTCTGGTTAAGGCTAGAGGAAAGAAATGAGTGCGGACGCCTTAATCCCACTCTCTCTTTCCTCTTCACAGAGTTTCAGGGATTTCCTTCCTCAGCGCGAAGAGCTGTGCGTTCAGGCCCGGCTCAGGCGGAGACCATGAAAATCGAAATCAGAAAAAAGAGAAAAGAATTGCGCAAGTCCGAACCGATATGAATACAAGTTTAAATCCCCTTAGAGAGCAGGGAAGTTATAAGGTGGGGGGAATCTGTGTGCCTACATCTCAAATAAATATTTCATGTCTTAGTGTTTTTTTTTTGTGTATCACATGTTAAATGAATGACGACGAGACGTAATTGTGCAATAGACACCTCAAGAGGCACCCATTTTCCATTTACCTTTGAAAAAAATTAAAATAATTAACTTAAAGAAGTAGTTCACTTTAAAAAAAAAAAAAGAAAAGTTTGCTGATAATTTACTCAACCCCATGTCATCCAAGAAATCCACAGCATTCGAAAAGTAGAAAAGGATTGTAATGAAACCATTCCAGGATTTTCTCCACATAATGGACTTCATTGGGAACCAAACGGTTCAAGGTCCAAATGACAGTTTCCTTGCAGCTTCAAGGGCTTTAAACGACACCAGACGATAAATAAGTGTCTCATTAGGCGAAATGATTGGTCATTTCAAAAATGACTCGAAATTTTTTTTTAGAAAAACAAGTTCAAACAAGAGAGTCATGAACGTGCATCACAGAACAGTGAACAATGAAGCATTTGTGCTTCTAAAACTTAAACTTTTTTATTATTTTTTGATCGTTTCACTTGATGAGACCCTTTTCATCGCCTGGTGTCGTTTAAAGCCCCTTGAAGCTGCACTGATACTCTCATTTGGACCTTGAACCGTTTGGTTCCCAATGAAGTCCATTAAATGGAGAAAATCCTGGAATGTTTCATCAAAAACCTTCATTTCTTTTCGACTGAAGAAAGAAAGACATGGACATCTTGGATGACATTTAGTAATGGTGTCTAGCTTACAATCAGCAGTGCTATTCTTCCCAAAGTTGTTGGGGTCTGGGCTTTGTATTAAACTTAAGAGCATGCTGGAACAGAAAATGACCAAATAATTCTCATGCAGTAATATTAACATTTCTTATTGGAATTATCGGAATAGCCAAACCTGTTATTTAGACAAGGGTGTTCATGATCTCTTTCACAGTACACACACGTTCACACTCGTTCACTTACAGCCAATATCTCCAAGCAAGGAAAGCCAAGAGATTACTGCATTTAATATCTTCAGCATACATATCAAGTCAAACAGCTCCTTCGGTGTTAGTCTTGTTTTTTTCTGTCTCTCGCCCTCTTTCTCTCCTTTGAGGCACCATCTCCTTTTTAGCCTCAGGGTTAACATAATACAGATTATTTTCTTCTCGTCTGGACATCGAAGGGGGTATGATCAGTGGACATTAAGGAAGAGAATAACATGATGGGGCCTTTAGCATCATGTTAATGGGAAACTCTGTAGAGGCTACACTAATGATGGCTATGGTCTGACGGGAGGTCTTCCTCATATTAACCTCGCATGCACTCGCAAGGATGTATACCAGAATATAAAGCTTACTTGCCTAAAGGATCTGACAATAGCCCACACATGCACTTGAAATATGTCCATCGACTTTAGAACCCTGTTGAAAACACAAGCTTATTTGCCTACTAGCTGGTTTGGAAACCAGCATTGAAAAGCATGGTCTGTATACATTTACGCATTTGGCAGATGCTTTTATCCAAAGTGACTAACATTGCATTTCAAGGTACACATTTACATTCTCAGTTCTGGCTTTCCCTGGGAATCAAACCCATGACTTTGCAATCGCCAACACTGTACTGTCTGAGCTACAGGATAGTTGCAATTGTTAAAAAGAAAAAAAAGTCCCGTGCACCACTTTCATGTATGTTTACAAACTTTTGAAACTTTATATTTTGGCATTTGAAGTTAAGTGGTGAGATAGATTAAACATTGTTATGCTGTGAATAATTTGACCACACCAACTCATCTGTCTGATTGATACTAATGCAGCCTAATTTTTGTCATACAATTTCAAGTATTTTAATATGCTCAGGATTTGTGGTGAAGATGTTTGAAGTAAATGTATGATATATATATATATAAATTACATCCATAGTGTGGTGTGTTATTAATAGGGCATAGAGCTGCACGATTCTGGAGAAATTGACAATCACAATTCTGAATAGACATCCATACAAAAATAATGTATATACATGAATAATGTATATTCATTTCAGCAGTCTATCTATAAATATTGAGTTAATTTAAATTAATAATAAAAAAAAGGTGAATAAATGATTGAATTAGGGTAATCTTGCCCGGTTAAATGTCAGTGGAAACACCTGTAACAGCAAACACACTGGTTTTCTCCTTCATATGTTTTTCCAACGATTTCTTATCCTAGGGCGTCATATAGTGACACTTTTAAAATTTTGTCTAAATCCAATGCACTTTAGCGTCAATATAATGATTATGGGTTATGGGTAGGTTTAGGTCTGGGGTAGGGTTAGAGTTAGACCACTAGGAGGCGCCTTCTGGCCCATATATATCTGTGTCTCATATTGATGCTAAAGGGTGCCAGAATTGCGTGATATAGATTCGCAATCACGTTATGAAGTCAGAATTGTGTGATATAAAGTCGCAATTGCGAGTTATAAAGTCAGAATTGCGTGACAAAAAATCTGAATTGCGAGACATAAAGTCAGAATTGTGTGATATGAAATCACAATTGCGTGATATAAAGTCAGAATTACGAGATATAAAGTCAGAATTGCAAGATATTAAGTTACAATTGCATGATATAAAGTCACAATTGCAGGTTATAAAGTCAGAATTGCGAGACATAAAAAGTTAGTATTTTTTCCCCTTAGAATTGGCCAGATAACTCGCAATTGTGACTTTATTTCTCACAATTCTGAGAAAAATATGTCAGAGTTTCGACAAATAAACTCAGCAATTATGTGTTATAAAGTCAGAATTGTGAGATGTAAACTCGCAATTGTGAAAAAAAGTCAGAATTGTGTGATATAAAGTCAGAATTGCGTTATGTAAACTCGCAATTGTGCGAAAAAACATCAGAATTGTGAGATAAAAAGTCGTAATTCTGTCTTTTTTCTCAGAATTGCGACTTATATAAGGCAATTCTAATGATATATCACGCAAATGTGACTTTATTTCTCACAATTATGGCGTATCTCGCAATTTTGCAGATAAAAAGTCACAATTTAAAATAAATAAATAAATAAATAAAATTCAGTGGCGGAAACAAGTTTCCATAGGATATGATGCCTTGGGAAGAGAACGGTTTAAATGTTTTCAGTTTTTTTGAGTGTTGTAAAATTAGCTATTCCTTCTGAAGGATAAACTGTTTGCTGTGAGATACCAAACATTTTGTTGAGGTCTAGTAAGAGCACCTGCTCTATTGTATATGTGGAATGATAGAGTATTCACTTGTGCAAATTAATTCAGTTATCACTCCCAAAACATTGCAGTTTCCACATGGCCTTAGTAGAACAATTGTTGTGTTTTATGGATCTTGTGCTCCCGCTTTATTATGCTTGGATTAACTTTACTCATAAACAGGCCATCGCAGACTATAAAGTAGGCTGGCTTGTCACTTTTAATTGGACTCATTCTTTTAAAGTTATATTGAGGATTTTAAAGCCATGGCTTGTATCTTGGGCTGCAGTCATAACAGTACAATTCATTTGGTCATGCAGGAAGATAGGGTTGCGGGTGTAAAAAGAAATAAACCTTCATTATCAGACCAGATGCTACCTCCTTAATAATAAAGCTGCGATTTCGAAAACCATTCTTTCCAAATGGAGTGACAATGTGCTGCATTTGAGATATGGCACAAACCGAAAAATAAAATAGAGAGAAAGGGAGGGAGGGAATGACTTTCACCATAGATCCAGAGACTTTATTTCACCTTTTGGACTTTGAGAGACTGCAGGCGTACACACAAACTCGGTCTTTTACCCTCCTTGGCAGTGCGAGTATGGATCTGTAAGGCACGGTTGTGGTTGAAAGTGGTCGAAGAGAGACAATCATTACACCCAAGGTCAACCACTACAAGAGCAGTACATCAGACTTCTGTAATCGACAACAAATTCGTTTCTCAGCCCCAACGCAACAACAGCCGAAATCTTGTTTTCGCTGAGTGGATTACTTCGGGTTGTTGGCTAATTGAAAGCATGAGCAGAGCTGCCTTTTAGCTGAACTCTGCATTATGACTTATTAAAACATTTTGCTTCTCAATCACAAGCTATGACCTGTTGACATTTATCTCAGTAAAAACATGTTAAATGAAGACGTCTAGACATAATTTTAAGCATTACTTTGATAGTCAGAGGAAAGTTGGTCATTGATCAACACTCAAAAATCAAAAATGCAATGCATGAAAACATTTTCTTTCAAGGCCACTTTAAAGACAAACAGCAACAAAAGGCTTTGACTCTGTAAACCTAACTATTTGCATTTTCACAACCCTAGACTCAATTGATGAGTATGCATACGTGTATTTGATACAATATCCAAACCCTCTGTTCCTGACCCCTCCGTCACAGAAATGCCAAGGCTTTGAGTGACGGCAGCAGTGGATCCTCTAACCTGCTTTAATCAACCTGTCAGACCACATCACCCTAAAAAACACAAACAGCCTGCCGCAGGAAAACTATCTGCATGCGCCTGTGAAGGTGGACGTGGTCTCCTTGAGAATCCAGGCAGATTCATCAGCGGTGATGGAGTGAGAGCGAGCACACACTTAAGAAAGAAAAAAAGAGGGGGATGCTAACTATAGACACAAGGAGAAAAACAAGCCCCACTAATCTTTTGTCACCTCTCAAAGATACAAGCTTCTCGTAATTTATACTTAACTACAGTTAAGGTTAACTTTCTTAAAATCAAAGTGATGAACGGCACATTTTGCTAATAATTGTGTATATATGCTGTATATATGTATTCTGAGTTTGTCTAATTATAAAGCTAAAAAAAAAAGAAAAAGAAAGAAAGGTCTTTTTACGTTACATTTAACCCCGGGATATCATCATTCCAAAACCGGTAAAAGTTATCATCGTATTTCTGGCTAAATATGTTCTTGTGCAATTAAATATGTTCTTGTGCAATAGTTTGAACTATTTGAAACTATTTTTTATGACAAAAGCTTTAAAAACATAATTTTTAAATAAAAATGAAAAAAGGTTAACTTTGTTAAAAACAAAGTGATGAACGGCACATTTTGCTAATAATTATGTATATGTGCTGTATATAATTATACAACACAAAATTCTGCACCGACTACAATCTGTGTACTGTAACTTTGAAGTTTCAAAGTAATAGAGATACTATTCTGAGTTTGTCTAATCATAAAGTAAAAAAAAAAAAAAAAAACTTTCCACATTACATTTAACCCCGGGTTATCATCATTCCAAACCCGCTAAAAGTTATCATCATATTTCTGGCTAAATATGTTCTTGTGCAATTCACTGGGTAAGTTTTACATCTGTGGGTTGGAAAATTAAACGTATATATATATATATATATATATATATATATATATATATATATATATTATATACATACATAGCCTACGTTTAATTGGCTGTATGTAAGCACAGTATGAAAAAAAAACTTTGATTACTTAAAGGAGTAGTTCACTTTTGAAAAAAAAAACTTTTGCTTATAAAACTGAAACTTTGTTATTTATTTATTTAAATGAGTGATTCGTTTCATTTGATAAGACCCTTATTCATCGTCTGAAATCGTTTAAAGCCCTTTGAACAGTTTGCAATTTGCACTGAAAGTGTCTTTTTGTTCCCATTGAAGTCCATTATATGGACAAAAATCCGGGAATGTTTTCATCAAAAACCTTAATTTCTTTTCGACTGAAGAAAGACATGGACATCTTGGATGACACGGGGGTGAGTAAATTTTCAGCAAATGTTTTTTTTTTTTTTATTTATTTTTTTCAAAAGTGAACTACTCCTTTAATGTAAAGTCAACCCACAGATGTCAAAATTACCCTGTAAAATTGCACAAGAACATATTTTGCCAGAAATGTGATGATAACTTTTATATACAACACAATTTTTGCCTGGAATATATAAACAGAATAGGTACCTGTTAGTTTGAAAATAATCACATTATAAATAATGTGCTTGTATATCTGCTTGTTACCCCTTTATTACACAAAACTTAACATATTTTTCTCCTATACCTACACGGAGGTACACTATAATTACAGAAACATACACATTTCGGTTTACCTACACAGTTGTTTGCGGGTCAAGTGTTAGCCTAAACCCTGCTTTTAACCCTGGGTAAGCACCATTTTATACGGGAGGTTATGAAACCGTGCTGCTGTGTTCAGCCCGCATTGCCGTGCCATACTTGTACAGTGTGAAATGTTGCAGTGTTAGAATGTTATGATTAGATGCTTGGGAACCGACAACCAATGTCGTGCCTCATATTCATTTGCTTTCGACAGGCACAGAAACAGATTGAATATACAGCAGTTTCAGTGTCTGAGAGGGGAAATGTCAAACGGCAAAAGAAAACAGGATAATTGGACTGAAGAAGATACCATTTTATTCTTACCTTTATAGTCAGGATAAACATGACAGTACATTCACCAATTGTAGTGTAATGCTAGAGCCCGTATGTGCAATAAGCATATCCAATCAGTGACACTGACCACAAATATGCAAATAAGTACCTTGAGTTGTGCAGTGTGAACCTGTAGCATACCCAGGATTAACAAGCAAAATTATGAGCAATGTGAAACGTGAATCAAGATAACCAGAATTCCATTAACACTAGTTTAGAATGACCCAGGGTTAACTGATGACAGTGGTGTTGCACTTTGCCTTTTTACATCGGCACTTGTTGGAAAAAAAAAAGCTAGCATTACTAAATTTATGTAGTTACTCTCCAACATTGCAGTAGTTCGGTCACCTTGTAAAACAATTTTTTTAGTACATGTGAGTGTTTGTGTGTAAAACCTTTTCTCGCTGAGGCCCGTGTTTAAGGAGAGACTAGTCAATAGTGTGGTGAAGAAATTTGTGTGTAGACAATAGAAACTGAATCTCTGTGCTCTGCTCAGCAAGGCTGTTATCAATGTACTCGATGAGTTCTTTGGCTTCATCCTCCCAAAGCATAGTGTGCTATCAGCAAAATCAATAATGGACAAATGCTCTATCATGTACACATCAGTTAACTAGCAGAAATATTGAAAATCTTGCTTACCAGAGTTGCATGGAGACCAATAACGCATGAACAACGGGGTAATCAACCTCCAGAGAATATTTTAATTATGTTTAAACATTCATTACACTTGTATGCATGTGTTTATTAAGCTATGTGGGAGAGAGGTAACACTTTCATACAAACGTTAATAAGGCCCTGTTATTTATGAATAGGTGCTTTATATTAAAAATAAAGTATCTATATATATATATGTGTATGTATCTATATATATATATATATATATGTGTGTGTGTGTATATATATATATATATATATATATATATATGTATGAATGTGAATATGTATGCACCCAATTAAAAAGCTTTGTAAGGCACAATGATGTGCCATTATTGAATTTACATATTCACATACACAATATATTTTGACATTAATATATTTTTATTTTATTTTTACAAATCATAATATAATTCTATTTATACTTTTTTATTTAGATTTTTTTTGGGGGGGTTGAAACCTTTTTAATAACCAAATTAATTAAATTAATTTAGCTTCAGCTAGAAGATATAGTTCCTCACATGTAATGCTTTTAGGTGTTTTATAGATTATGTATTTTAGCATGATTGAAGCATTGAATTTACCAATCAACATCCAGGACTGGATGTATCCAACTCACAGATGTGACGGAGCAAAGTTCTAGATGTTCTAGTCATTGTCTGTACCTGCTACAGTGTGTGGTTGTAAAGACGTCGAGCTTTATCCTGTTTGTGTGTGTGTGTGTGCCTGTGTGAAGCAGAGGATTCGTAATGTAGACTGCTGCTCTTTCGATTCCTGCCCTGTGTTCTAGAAAAATAAGAATAGAAACTGAAGATGGCTTTTCTGCCAAAACATGCATCTGAATGAGTCATTCTGACAACACAAAAAACACATACACACACACATGCATCTCCCTAATGAAAGTGATTTGCAGCAATTAGAGTGAAATCTGTCCTCAGTGCATTAGAAGGGCTCAGGGTCGGAAGACGGAGTCTCACTTAAAAGGTTTGGGCTCAGAAGAGAGCACGGCGTCTTTCATCTGAGGTCAGTTTTTCATCATTCCACAACAACATGGAAAGCCACGTCTTTTCCTCATCCCTCACTTGCTGCCTCGCTTTCTACCACTTAAGCTCATCAAGAGGGACTTGACATTAAGTAAAAATCATTTTGTCTCGCATACTCAATATTTTTTTCAGGCCCTCTGCCTTTTATTAAAAATAAAATAGACTTTTTCTAAATTTGCAGAATGAATTAGGCTTGTATTGTGAGTTTGCTTACAGTCTAGGAATTATGAGATGAGATCTTACAGACTGAAAAGGAGAATATGAAATGTTACAGCCAATGCAAAACAGCAGCGTAGACACTACCAGTTATCTTCAAGACAATTGAATCTATAATACCTGGAGAAAGCTGTCTGTTTCCATTCGCATTCCTCTCTGCGGTACTTTCGCTGCTGGTACAAGACCCCCTGAAAAGCATGTGGTTTGAAATCTGCCATCAGCGCATTTTTCATGCATTTATCATGCATTTTTCAGCAGGCAGTGAAAATGTCCATTTCACACACTGGGCCCTATCTTGCACCCGGCGCAAATTACTTTGTACACTGACACATGTATCATTCCTATTTTGCACCCGCGCAAAGTGGGCTTTTCCCTCCACAGATGCACATCGATAACACAAGTCACACTTTTGAAATTTCATCTAAATCCAACGCACACGCCACCTCTTTGCATCAATATAACACGCTTCGGTTATGGGTAGGTTTAACTCTGGTGTAGAGTTAGGGTTCGACCACTAGGAGGCGCCTTCTGGCCCATATATATCTGCGTCTCATATTCCCGCTAAAGGGTGCCATGTGTTTTGGGTGTAGACGAAATGTCAAAAGCGTCAGTATATGATGCCTTGGGATGAGACTGGGCTGAAAAAAAACTAGTCTAAAGTCAGTGGCGTGTTGCGTGTTGTTCATAATGCTATGTTAAGTGCACATGCTTGGCCATAATGTAGTGGCTGCACAACGCGCATACACTTTGATTCTCTCATCAACACAGATGCAGCAGTTTTTATTTTTGCAAATCATACATTATAACAAGGAAAAATATTAAATCATTATGGTGTCCATGGAGATGTAGAACAATGTAGGCCTAAATCTAGCTTACACATTTACCCACATTTTTTCAGGCTATTTGTAGCAATGACTGATCAGACCTGTTTGATCAATAGAGGCAAGACACACGTGTATATATAGACATCCAATAAATTAGTTTGTCCATCAAGAACCAGAAAAAAAAAACAACCTCCCATCCCCATACAACATCACTTCCCTATCTTTCACTGCCCTGACTGGAACGTCGGTCTCCTTGGCTGTGAACGCACCTGGTAAACCCGCTATTATAACAATCCGCCATGCAACATGCGCACAGTCTGCTCTTAAAGGGTATGTTGGATGACTTTCTAATTGGTTACGCCCAAACCTCACCTATGAATAATGAAGCTACTTCAGACCAACCTCTTTCAAACTTGCGTCGGGCGTGAGGGTCACTTATCCCGCTGGTAAAATAGCAACAGCTCCCAAGACCCGCCCACAAAGTTACTTGCGCTTTGCGCTTGATACTTGCGTTTCAGATCGTTAAAATAGGACCCTTAAACACAAAATCACATAAAAATGATCCACTGGCAAAACATCAACTATATGGACAACTTTAATGTTTGTTTTATTGTTTTTGTCACGTTGGGAGCAAGAGCAGCTTGGATATTTTGCTAAAAATGTTCTGTTGTGGTCCACATATGGGGTTCGGAAGTAATGATGAGAACATTTTAATTTCTAAATGAATGAATCCTTTAAAATTCAAGGACACACTGTCCTTATAGTTCCCGAGTATCATAGTCGTCCTCTTTCGCCTTGGTGAGGATACCCAAGTGGGAGCTAATCATTAAAGTGGAAACATTTGCAGGACCTCTGGCTCGCAAGCATTCACCTTTCGCTCTGATAATCTGGCTGGGCACTAATTGATTACCTGCTGCGGCTAAAAGGCCCAGAAAGGTCAGAATTCGACACCTCCGAAAGGACACGCGGGGTGGACGCCTCGGAAAGGTCACCGGCCGACCTGTGAGAAAATGGGAGATGAAGAGTGGGCAGCTCTTGAGCCCAGGGGAGGCCCGTCATGGGTAATTTTGGGGCAGACGGACAAAGGAGCGAGCTATATATAAGCACACAGACACAGCCTTTTGGCAGACAGAGTCGGTCTATCTCCCTGCCAGCCCAATAATCCAGGTCAGAGTCCAGCAGGAGAGGTGCTCAAGAACCCAGCCAGGTTTGGCTTAAGGAAACCTCACACCCCTTTGCCAAAGGTCTTGAATCTATATTTCCAGAATCTTTAGAAATGCTTCTCTTATAAACAACATTCTGCTTGGATAAAGTATGACAAACTAATAATAGATTGTAGATTGGAGAAGTGCTCCAAGCTTTTAATTGCCCTCAGGGGCTTTATCTTCACATATAAACAGGCACATGTACTCTTTGAATCCGATTCAAAATGACGATTATCTCATGACACCGCTGCTCCTCCTAGAGGTGCTTGTACTCATGGGACCTGCACGATTCAAAGGCTACGAATCAATTACTAACTGTTAAACACCGAAAATGCATTTCTAAGGGATTCAGCCCCATTTGGGGACAGGTGCTACTGATTAATTACCTTTGGCTTGGTTTTAGCTTCTGCCAGCATGTATCCTATCTCCTGCTCTTTTTAAGCTCCATCTCTTTCTCTCTCCCTCTCTCACTCTCTCTAATTAAATCAGCTTGAGCTTCATTTTGTAAATTACCAGTCCCTCCAAACACCATCATCGTCTCCCACAGCACTCATCAACAAACAGCGGACAATCTCTCTTCTTTCCTCCCTCACTCTGCTTTTACTGCCCTATGAGTGAGGCTGTGAAGAAAGCACACACACTGGGAACATCAACGACGGCTTTAAGCTGACACACACCGAGCTCTCGGGGTCTGAATCCAGTCCAATTCTCAAAAGCAAAAGCAGGGGTGACAGCTCGGCTTGTGTTTTGAGTATTTAAAGAGACAAGGCCATTTCTGAAGGCAGGCAAAAGGAACAAGACTAACGTGTGTCTGAAGGCCACAGTAAGATTAAATAATTGAACACTCGTTGCGAAAGAAAGGTGCTAAAAGTGACTGGTCTTCCTTAGTAAGCAGCCGGGGCATCATCCATTAAATGTGACAGCCCTTTTTGTTACAATAAAAACACAGGCTGCGTTCTGACGAACTTATAGAGCAGATAGTGTTGTCGGCCTTTGATGCACACCTTGAACGACTGAATGGTTGCCATTGTGGAGAGCAGTTCACCGTGAGCGATCCCTCAGGACAGCGAACCGCCTGTCAGGCTGATGAAGGAGCTGGAGGTAAAGAATGGAATACCCCTGGAAAGGTGGACAGATGAAGAAAGAGATTTCGGAGGACCGTGGGGATATAAGCGAAAGGAGGAGAGCTGACTCTCAGCAGAAATGACAAACACACTGAAACACAAACGGTGCCGGTCAGTCACCTATCCTCAGAGGTTTAATATTGTTCCATTTCACTGCATTGTACGCTTTTCCAATTTTTTAACTATAAGCTGACTCCTCTTGCTTTGCTTGCAACTTTTTCGTCTTTCTTTTTGTTAGCTTCATTCTCTCAGCAGGGCCATAAGATACAGGTAGTCTTGCTGACGGAAGGATATTTGCCACATCATTGATGCTAATAGAGAGTGATACGGAGCTGTTGTCTTGCGTCTGCTCTTGCATACAGGCGCTCAAATCGCTATCGCAAGATGCTGAGCATGTTTTTTTTTGTACACGCGGCCATTTGAGACATTCACCTTTCTGATGGATGGTAGGTCATTCATTCATTTGGAAGAACAAACTCATAAAAATGACAGTTGAGAATGAGGAAACTAAATACTAAAGGCAAATTGGAAACTGTCGTTCATGTCCTTTCAAACCTGTGAGACAACATCGTCCTTTTAGGCAAGTCGTGCCACTCGGCCGCCATCTTGGCAATGCCTCCGGGCAGCTATTTCCGAACTAACAAGACCAGGCTCCTATCTAAATGAATGGGCAGAGACTCAGAACTGCACTTTTACTGGTCATAAAAAACTGCTTCTATAGAAACCGGAACTTCCGGGAGACTGGGATGTATAATATTTACACAACTAACACCAAATCTGCCGCCTTTTCAAACAGTAACATATTTTCCACTGTCGCAAACTTCAACTGTGCGCATGCGTCGGTGGAACCAGGCGATAGGCTTAAATGTTTCCCGGCTTGACTGTTAAAAGCAGACGATTGGCTTTCCAGCGGGAGGGGCGGGGATGTGCATACAAACGCCATCTTTAGTGTTACGGGTTTTCCCTATATAGTTGTATCGAAGATTGAGGAAGTGGCATGTCTCTAAATAAATTGTCTCTGGAGACACTGTTATCTTCTGTGGAACACAAAAGATGATATTTGAAGAATGGCAAGTTCCCAAAACATTGACTTTCTCCATATGGGCAGATAATTACCAAGCAAACTAATTTTTCAAAGTATCTTCTTTAATGTTCCAGAAGGTTTGGAACAACATGAGGGTGAGCAAATGATGACTGCATTTTCATACTAAAAATGAAAAACCTATAGGTGAACTATCATTTTAAGAGGTATTTTTGTCCGAACAGATTTGTTTTCATGAGCATTATTTAGTTAGCGCTTCATTCAGTGTTTTTCTTTATCAAGACAAACAGCTGACCTTAAGAAAGCTTCTGCTCTGGAAAGATGCAGAGCAGGTGATTCTCATAGTCTCCAAACTTCATTAACTTATTCAGCCCATTCTCACCAATGGTAAATGATATCAGTGCCAGGATTAGAAATTGAATTTTAGCTGTACGGGCTTCAGTGACTCCTTTAAACTCCATTCTGTGCGCATTGAGATTACCTTTATGAAGCCTCTGAGAATCCATTTACCCGAGGACCCAGCACATTTGTTCATTCGCACTATCTCGGTGGTATTTCCTGGTTTTGAATACGCTTTTATTTCCTTCTCCTCTGCGCATCGCTACGTTTTATATCTCCGGCTCTGTGCGTTTTCAAAACCTCTCTTTCTCTTTGAAAAGCAAAACAGTGGGCTGGGTTTACGATCTCCACTGAGATAGAACCGCATTCGCGAGCCTGGGAAAGGGTGCTCACTTTATTAAAGTTATCAGTCATACTAAGGCAGCATTACGGTCCTTTAAATTATGTACAAATTGATCTCATAGAGTTATTATCAGCTGCTTTTGTACAAATGGCATCATACTTAACCGCATAAATCCATATGGAAGGAAAAGAGCAAATGCTCAGCCTCTTGGCTAACCATCTTGGGGCTGCAATAAAACCAACAAAAAGTACTTCCATGCATAGAAATCCGCCCCAAACACAGACGTGCATGCATATTCTTACCGCTCTGAGACAGAAGAATGATGGTGTGTAATTATTTTTTCAATGGTGGACCATGTGTTTATCAGAATGTTAATGTTCACATAATAACAGGCTCCGCCGCACGCCTGAGAATGTCAAGCCTGTCCGGCTGTCAATCTCTGCTCAAAATAGCAGGGCAAATAAGCATGCGCTGCTGTCACAGTAACTGACAGACAGAATCCGCTGCAGCCTTTCAGCTGACAAATATCAGGGCCGTGCACGGGAGGAATTATTCTATCAAGGAAAGAACAGAAAAGGGTGGCCATTCCTTTCCTAGCGAGAGAAAGAAAGAGACTGCAGGGCCTTCCGATACAACTCGCGAGTTAGACTAGATGGTGAAAGACTGTGAGAGGAAGAGAAAAGAGAGTGTGATCGCATGATAAAAAAGAGAGTGAGACTGTAAGATAGCTCACAATGAAGTTTTACATAACACACGTCTGATTGAGTCTTCCCTTCGCCATAAATAACGAGCGAAAGTTGCCTGGGAGGAAACAGCCCGCTTCATTTCATTTCATCTGAGTATTCTCTGAGTGTCTCACTGAAGCCGGCGTGAAGATGGGAAAGTCATTGTGTGAGATTTGCATGGAGATTGGCTTTATTTGTATGCAACTTGATGGAGATTGACTAAATCTGCACTGTAAAAATAATCCTGTAAAAAACGGTAAACTACTGGCAGCTGAGGTTGACAGCATCATACTGTAAAAATACGGTGTGTTACTGTTTTTGAAATTAACAGCTAAATTAACAGCCAATAGCTTGTTAAAACAGTAACAAACCGTATAGTTACAGTATGATGCTGGCAACCACAGCTGCTAGTATTTTACAGGAATATTTTTTTACAGTGTGGACTTTAAATAGCCTACCGTAGTTTGCTAGTCTTAGCTGGTTTAATCTAGTCCACCAACTGGCCTCTCGGCCTGACCCTTTGATAAACTAAACCCTACAGTTCTACCAAACATGACTGTAGAGCATGACTTTATGTCCTGACCAGATTCAACAGGATGAATCAACTTAAGCTCTCTCTTCTTTGTTTTTGTGCTTGCCAGTCAACCCTGTGATGAGTAAATAATCAATGTTTTAATAACTTCTGTGGTAGCCCTGTCCATTGTGATTGCATTGGTCTAAAATTACCACATGCCATTAAATATCAAGTGTTTCTAGGTACGTGCTGCAGTTTTCCATTCAGTGATTTCGCTCGCTCTGGAATTACTTGCGTTTTACTTAATTACTACCTGGTGTTACACATGTTGAAAATACACAATGCAACTGCCTTCAATAGCACAATGGTGACATATTAATAACCTCTTGTACCTGAATTGAAGTCTAGCAGCAACTAAAACCCAAACTAAACTGTGTTTTAAGCAGTTTTTATACAACATTGTCATATCAGGTTACCAGGCAGATACCCTCATGCAATATGACGTTACGATTCCTGACCAAGAGTACAATGGTGATGGTTTGAGGTTTACTCTTTTTAGAAACGGTTACAATATTCTGAGATCTTTAGAGGTTATCACCTTGAGTTGGCATTGTCAAGAGTAGAAAGACATGAACTGATAGTTGACATGGAAATGTGAAGGTCTAATTCTGCTTGCCAGCACCTCAGAGTATGCACTCCTCACTAAACCTCACACCCCATAGCGACACCCCACCCCACACGTCTGC
The DNA here is from genome assembly GCA_030378365.1 of Hybognathus amarus. NCBI lineage: Eukaryota > Metazoa > Chordata > Actinopteri > Cypriniformes > Leuciscidae > Hybognathus > Hybognathus amarus. The sequence continues at coordinate 203,333 of JAQIUQ010001762.1, read as the reverse complement.
CACCTCTTGTCTGTAATCAGATGTAACCCCTCTGTTTTTTTTTTTAATAAAGGCCGTAAGCTGATTATCAGCACCCCCGAATTGCTTTGCTGAGCTGTTTTGGCTTATAACCTATTCTGAACTCTTCCAGGATCTGCACTTCAGCCTTTATTCCCCAAGACTCCTTGCTGAGGCTGATTCAAGGACCTTGAAACACGCACACACACGTGCACAGGCTTTATTTCCTTTACATGCTGTTCATTAAAGCACTTCTTTTCCAAAGAGGGATGAAATTCCTTTTCAAGAGTCTTGTCCACACCGAACCTCCCTGAAACCCATTCCATTCTCTCTTCTTTCTTTATTCGTTACAGCTTTTCCCCTCTTTCCTCAGGGTCACTTCAAAGACTCCACTTATTGCAAAGTATATTGGCTTCGTGCCACACAATGTTGTGTCTGAAGCCTGAGCAATTGCTTTGAAGTTGGAAATAGCTTGACGTGTTAAGAGCATGCGCTGCCCTGCTACATTAGAAATGGGAAAACAGGCAGATGCAGGTTGAGGTATCACATACACCACTTACATCCTGAACCAAGATGAGTCTTTAACACTTATTTGATTGTGACATACAGTACTTAGAGCTTGCATGCTGTTACCACCTTCAGTAGATTACGGCGACGCCTAAGATGGGCTTTTCATACAGCTTTTCCACACTTTGTTAACACTGATTAGGGGAACAGCATCCGGATTAAGTAACCTGCTCATTGTGAGACTGTAGTTAGTACTGGCATTCGTCTGAACTATAACTGGAGGGATTTATTGCAAAGAGGTTACTCTTTCATAGCACAGGAGACTAAATGGAAGACTTCTCAGTTGTGTTTAACCTAAGTATCATGTTTCTTTGAAAAATTCTCAGAGAAATAAAAATACATATGAAGCAGGGAACACACAAAGTGGTAAAGCATGTATTTCTCAAATGCTCTGTACGGAGGCATTCAAAAAACTGCTGAAGTAGTATGGGGAAATTGCATAGAAATTAATAGTTTGTGATAAAAGTCACAAAAAATTGAGATGTGTCCCAGCCGTAAAATATATACATTTTTTGCTTAGGTTTCATTGGATAAAAACATTTTACATTTTGACAGTAACAATTGAGCAATACAATTTGTGTGGGCATCTCAGATTTGTCTAATCAAACACACCTATCTGTAATAATCAAGTAATTCTAAAGTCCTTGATTTGGTTCTGATGTTTTTGCTAAATTGGAAATCGCCCCCTAAACCCTCAATCACAATTCCCTACGTTAGTCCACTAATTCGGTTCACTTGGAGGAGTGAATGATAACGAGTACATAAGCTGTACACTAACTGCGGTGCAATGTGGGATAGAATAAGTGTACTCGACAATGTCCACTATGGTTTCGGACACCACTACACATCTGCCCCCTCAAATAATGCCCTAAGTAAGGGTATAGGGGGGAATTTTAGATTTAGCCTTTGATTAGGGTTGAATCTAATTTCTCTAGGTTGTGATCCGCAATGGAATTGAATAGCCCTTTCTCAGGACAACAGTGTCCAATTCAATGCCAATTATTGATCCTATAAAGAAAATGTGCCATGTCCTGCTTCTGAAGGACCACCATCCTGTAGAGTTTAGCTCCAGCCCAAATAAACATACCTGAACCTCTCATGTTGGACCAGACCAAAGCTAAACTCTACTGGAAGGTGGAAATCCGAAAATAAGAAACAATAGACTTTAAAGAGATCTCTTATGATGATCCGGTCAGGGTTATTGGAGATTCTCCTGTCGTCGCCTTTCATTTATCTTTCGGAGCTCATAGTCACTTATGTGAAGAGAGAACAGACACCCTTAAAGTTGATTTAAAAAGGAGAACAGTTTCACCTATGTCAGTTCTTGAGCTCACAAAGTCTTTGGGGTCTCCGCTACAATCACGGTAAATCTTTAAACAGAGGTGTCACCTGCACAGATTTAAAGGGATTAATGGGTAACCTGGGGCGCAATGTTTGCGCCCTTAAAGAATTACACACACACACTGTGTTGAAGGAGGTTAACCAAGCACATAGGACTTGCAATAATCGATTCCTAATTTCATGCTGAGTGCCTCTGTTTAATCTTTGCAGAGAGAGAGAGAGAGAGAGAGAGAGAGAGAGAGAGAGAGAGAGAGAGAGAGAGAGAGAGAGAGAGAGAGAGAGAGAGACCTCTTTCATCAGTTGTCAGGCAGATTGGTAAAGTAGAGAGCTCTGTATGAAAGAAGAGAGGACAACTGTGAATCTATTCCTCCTTGTATTGTATGCCGAATAACATAGGCATGGCTCTTATGAAATTCTTTTTGAATGTTTAGCAGGTGAAGCAGAACAATATCCCATTAGGCAGCACAAGACTGTTCATTACAGTCCAATTACTGTTCACCTGCCAAACCATCAGAATACCAAACTCAGGGCTGAGGCGGTGAGGCTGTTCATACATTTTGTAGACTCCAGGTTCAACAATGTTTCCTGTCTGGGAGAGAGACGTTAGATGGAGCACATCTCGTGAGGAAAAAAATGTGGGAACAGATCCATTTGTCCATCCTCTGGTACTATCTTTGATATACACTCTGCTTTTAGGAAAACACTCTCTCTCTCTGAAGTTGTGTGTTTTAGACGCAGTCGAAAGGAGCACAACATTATGAACCACAGACTGACTTTAATAACTGTATAAAGCACAGAACGGCTCCTCCATGAAACAATTGATGTGCATGAACATGTGTCTAAATATGTGCATTTCAGTCAGCTGCCAGTTGCCCATTTCCTAGAAGTGGTGCTGCTTTTCGTGCCGAAACTCAACTGGATCTTGGATCTAAAAAGTGCTTTCAGAAACAGTCAGACTTGAGTTGGTGAACATGTAACTGACTTTGTGGCTACAAAACCTGGTCCTACATAAATATGGCAAATCATGATCTTAGTCTTACAAATTTGAATTGGCATTTTTGTGGAATCTTGGAAACTATTCTCAAATTAAAACTTCAGCAATCAATTCACACATACAATCTTATGTAATAGTTTTCCCTAGATTTACCTCTGACGTAATCCTCCCTGATTCGAGATCAGTCTGAAGCCAATATTTTCTGGCCAGAATTGCATCTTAATGTTTTCAGATTGAGCTCCAGTGGCAATCTGTTGTGGGAAAAGGAGCTGGAGTGAACCTCATGATTTGTCTGTGATAGTGCACATTTTAGGGTGACTTGAAAGCTACTTATAAGAGCCAAGGCACTGACCCAGATAAATAATGTCTGCAAAGATACACTGTGATAGCGGTGTGTGTGTGCGCACATGTACCCTTAGTGGAGGTACTGTATAAGATTACAAAAGAAACACATTAGAGACTCCTTTAAATTGACCTCCATTAGCTTCCAGTTTCAAACCAGTTTCCACTCCCACACACACACACCCTTCTTTTTCATTGACTAATCATGCGCCTCAATCCAGTGAAAACAATCGGTGTCTTAAATGAGAGCGGCAGTTACACAGGAGAACGGGGAGAGTATCCCCTGAAAGCCAATCTGCTGGATGTCTTTGTTATTTACCAAGTCATTTCTCTCATCATTAGGATTTTGTAAACAGATATGCAGTGACTGTAATGTCCTGTGCTGTACAGTCTTCACTGGCGAGCAAACGTAGACTAGTGAGGCACTGACAACCTAACTAGAACTGCTAACTTAACAAAATTTTGTGCGTGACAGTAGGCGATTTTTAAAATAAATTACTTTTTTTAGACACAAAATCTTTTACTAATAGGACAGATTGTAGCATTGCAATCATTGTATAAAATATATTACAGTTTATTGAACCCACTGCTGTACAGTAGAGTGAGATTAGGCAAGAAACACATAGCCTATGCTATTTACTCTCTTTCATTTGTAGTGTTAGGACATCTGGTTAATTTTAGTAAACTTGTTCATTCAGTTCATGTAAAAGTTTGTGCCATCGTCTAAATACATAATGATAATAAAACAGCAAAAAATAATCATATTGTCTTGTGGAATACTGTGTGTAAAATTTATTTGCCACTGACTCACATCCAACAGAATTACAACAATACACTGTAAAAAAAAAAAAAAAAAAAATGGCTAACTACTGGCAGCTGTGGTTGCCAGCATCATACCGTAACTATCTGGTGTGTTACTGTTTTTGTGTTTGAGCATATATCTGTTAAATTAAAGTTTTATACTGTTTCTGACAATACGGTATTTAGCAGTTAATTTAAAAAACAGAAACACACCATATATTTTTTAACAGTATGATGCCAGCAATCACAGCTGCCAGTAGTTAACCGTTTTTTTTTTACAGGATTTCTTTTTTACAGTGTAGGTTTGTTCGTCTTGATGAGGCACTGCACAGACCGATGTGTGTATGACATCAACATACAGCTGACCACTCTGTATGCTTTGAATCACTCTCTCTATACTTTGAATTCATACACCAATCAGTGTGCTTCAAGTCAAACAAACCTATTGCTTTTGGAAATTGTCTAAATTGCTCACTAATGAAGGAGACATTTTGCACTTTTTTAACTACTGGTATCTGTGAGTAGCTTGACAAATTATATTTTCAAAGTAGCTTCATGAACACGACTCGTCAGAAAACTTGACTACTCTATTGAAGTCACAGGAGATGTCTTTACCAACTGTGCCAGCTTTGTAGTTGCTACAACAGCCTGAAGCACAGAGATCTGCCGAACATGTTTCCTGTTTTGCTTCTGATGAGCACCTTAAAACACAATTCCCTGAGAGGCTGATATACAGGTTATCAAGCCTGTTGACCTTGTTTAATTGAATGATAATTAACTGTAATATGTAATCAAAGGGTCCACCCACTCACTAATGAGGCACATGCAATATGCAAGGAGGCTAGATTATACACCTCGCCAACGCACTCCTCTCCTGATGAGGCTGAAGCTGCCCCTAATGGCAGTCCCAGACCCCCAGAAAGAGACAAAGGAGGGAGCAGAATTACCCTAATGCTAATTGCATCTGAAATGACAGCCCACAAAACAGTAACAAAGTCTTGAGAAGATGAAACAACAATACTAAAGGGATTGATCACTAAAAATGTGTGTTCATTCCATAGACTATATAAGATGTCATGCAGAGGTAAATGATTTGTAACTTAATTTGCATTGGTTCCTCACACAGAGCTGTCATAAAGATTCAGAAGGTTTGGGAAATAGTATGGCCTACTTTTTACCTGATCACACTAAATGCATCTCTATAGCACACAGTGTGTTTATCGTGCAATTTATATGCTAAAGTAAGTTTTTACGTGCATAGGATATGCATGGGTTGGTTAGGGTAGATTTAGTAGTGGTGCGGGGTGCGTGTGTATTACATGCAAATGAACTGCGTATCGAATGCACATGAAAACTGTGTCTCATATGCACATAAAAACTCATTTTCGCGTATAAATTGCACGACAATGCACAATGCGCGTTATAGAGACGCATTTACGTGAGAACAGGCTGGGTAAACTTAATGGTGACATCCACTGGTTGCCTTTCACTTTCATTCTATGGCAAAGAGCAGCGTGAACATTCTTCAAAACATCTCCTTTTGTGTTCCATGGTGGTCATACTGGTAAATAATTATATATTTTTCCTTTTTTATGGTTATTTTCTTAAAATGTTAATTCAGATTTGGGAAGTTATGTCAACCACACTTATTAGCCACTAGACCATGGCTCCAACAACAATGGTTTAACATTCTTTATCCACCAAAGAATTTGAAACAAAGAATGGATGATCTTTTTACTCTGCTCTAAAAACCTTACCAAAGCTCTTAAAACTGATAAAATCTGTTAGAGATGATAAAATTAAGGGAAATTGTAGATTAGTGGCGGACATTTGGAGAGTTTATCAGAAACCAGAGTTAGCTGATAGCTCTTAGGTCTCAAACGGCCATTAGAATTGAGAGTGGCGTAGGGTCAGATGTTTCGTTTACATAAAACTACAGCGCTATTCCAATCACATACCAGACACACAACACACACTCCAAATCTGCACTCAAATCTTTGAAAATGACTCCTTTTCTCATAATACAGAGATAAGTATGCTGTCTCTCTCCAGTATCTGTCAAGTGTTATTACGATCACCGCAATCCCATTTCCTACTGTGAATTCATTCGTTCTCTTCACTCAGTGATGACAGTCACTTAAACAGATGCCATTTCTTCCCTCCTACATCACATGGACACATCCGTTGAGCGACGCGGCCTGCCCTGTCATTTCAGGACGTTACCTTGGGGGTATTTTACGGTGTAATCTCATCCGTGATGTTCCTTTGATGGTCTTTTCAGGGATGTAGCACAGTATCGGCGTATTCATTTCTGCATAATCTCTGATCTACGATTACAGACAAGCCCCCCAGAAAATGACTTTTCATAGATTGTTTGAAATGGCATCTTTTTCAAAAGCTTCTCAGTCAGCATCTAAATTAAATATTTGAAGATCTTTGGATCAAAGCAGGGAAAATGTCCAACAAAAGTGGATGGAAAACATGTTTTAGCTAATTGCAGAATATGAGATGATTCGCACGAGAGCATTCTGGGTGACGCATGCCGTCACTTTTAGTGTCCATTAAGCCGCTCTCTGAAGAAAGAGCCGTAAACCTTCTCTCTCCCTCACTTGTGTACATTTATTGGCAGAATTAGAGTTTGCCACCGTCAGCTTGCTTCTAAAGTGCTGCATCAGTCATTTTTTCTTTGATACGCATAAGGTCTCTCCCATAAAACTTGTCTGAAATCTCTCTACTCAAGGATTCATGCAGATTTAGCCTTCTTTACCCCTGCCGTCAAGATGATGTTGTCTCCTGAAGATGCATGTCTGCTATCTGATTAGTGAGCGATTGAAAGTCAGCTAAAAGCTGCCGGTTCCAAACCTGCTCTCCATTCACACTCAAAGCCTCTCGTTCTCTCCAGCAGGGCTTACTAAAAAGCATTATAGCCTCTGCATTAGCCAGAGGCAGTAGAAAGTAAAATAATACATTTATCAGAGGGACGTTAGCACTTACGTTCATCCTCTCTTCCCATTTGTGGAGCCCAAGCTGCTTATCATAAAAAAAGCCACACATAATCATGTGGCTGGCTATAACTACACCAGTAAATCCAGGCCAAAAATGCAGGCTGGGGCTCTGCCATCTTTTACATATAGCAGTTAAGTGGGTCTGATCCTTTCATCCAGCTCAGATCGGTGGGATTGGTTTAAGAGGTGCACAGCATCTGGCCACATCAAACCCTGGAAGGGACATGTCAAATAACAACTCGCTGTTGTTGATCTGTTTTTCAGATCGGTGTCATAGAGCCGCGCTGTTTATAGTCATTCGGACCTCTAGTTGATTAGCGCGGTGTCTGTTTAATCTCGTATTGTTATATTAAGGTCGTTTGGGTGTCATTTGTTGTTTATCTCCCCTCAGAGTTTCATTTCACAGCTCCCATCTGGGAAGAGCTGTAGTCAGTGTTATTTCGCATTAGCGTAAATGAAAAGGAAATTAACTAAATAAAACTAACAAAAATGAATGAAATAAATTACAAATATTGAACATTTAGCATTGTGTTGGATGTTTTAAGACATACTTGGGCAGCCCTAAAATGCCTGTAGTATGCAAAAAACAGTTTTGTGAGGAACAACATAATTCAATAAATAAAGGAGTAGTTTTTGATGAAAACATTCGAGGATTTTTCTCCATATAATGGACTTCAATGGCAACCAAACGTTTCAAGGTCCAAATGAGAGATTCATTGCAGCTTCAAAGGGCTTTTAACAACACCAGACAATCAAGCAAAATGATCCCTCATTTTAAAAATAAATAACACAATTTAAGTTTTATAAGCTCAAATGCTCGCCTTGCTCTCTTCTGTGATGCGCGTTCGTGACTCTCCTGTTCATCAAAATTTAACTAATCTTTTTCGAGTCATTTGGTACATTCAACAAACGAAATGACTCGAAAAAAGATTCGTTCATTTTGGGTAAGAATGTTATTCATCGTCTGGTGTCGTTTAAAGCCCTTTGAATTGAAGCTGCACTGAAACTCTCATTTGGAACTTGAACCGTTTCGGTACCCAGTCCATTATATGGAGAAAATCCTGGAATGTTTTCATCAAAAACCTTTTCTTTTCGACTGAAGAAAGAAAGACATGGACATCTTGGATGACATGGGAGACAACTGGATGACAACTACAAACGCAAACCAGGCAATGATCCAGATCAATCCAAAATGGTTGTGTTTTGCTAAACCCTGGAGTGTGGATGTGGATTCGACTCTTGAAACATCAGCATGAAGGTATGCAACGTGAGGAATTAAGTGCTGTGTCAAAACATAAATAAATGTCATTAGATGAGCTTTGTCTAGCAGCATTAATGCTTTCTTCACTCTCCAAGACAAACACTCTAAGCATACAAAAGGAGAATCGGGACATTCGTAAACAAATATGGCTCATTCCCTTAATCCCACTTAAGTTCAAACCTCCTGGGCTACTTTTGTTAAAAACATAGGCTCAAGTCTCTTTCACTTCTCCGTCATACATGAGGTCGATGAAAATAATGGTTTCTCTCGCTGCTTTGTCAGGAAAGGACGAGTTCTTTACAAGAGCTTAAAGGACATCATCTTCAATTTTGTTTTGCCCTGAATGAGGAGGAGGCATTGTAATTCTTTTTTTTTCTCTCACAGCTTTTAAAGCCCCTGAGAACAATTACCCAGAATGCATAGATTTATCCTGTCCAACAGTCCATACTAAAAAAGACAAGAAGAAATGATGAACAGCATTCCTCAAGCATATTATGAGTCAAGGACAGGATCAAGATCACTTTAGTGAAATAATCCTTTCTTTAGAAAAAGTTGTGCAATCGTTCCTTTAAACTTACCTTCAACTAACACAATTAATGAGCATTAGAGTTCTTGATAAGAATTCAGATGGGTATACATCAAGCTATTATATGTCAACCGTCAAACCGACATCATGAATAATATATGTCATATGAATCACAAACATATTCAAAGTAAACTAGGACAGTCATGATGTAACAAGCCCTTTTTTATACTCAAGAAAAAAAAATCAATACTTTTACATTAGTTAGGTGTTAAAAGCTTAAACAACCAAGCTTCCTTAGACCCAGCATGGTGACTGGTTAAAAGAAACAAGCATTAAACTAAGGCCCTGATTTACGCTCACAAATAAAGGGTACTAATTTGCTTGTGTATGCGAACAAATTGCATGGGTTTATCATGCGTGATTTACTAAGAACTATTGCACATGCAAATAGGTTGGACACACATATTTAAAGTGGATTTTATAAGGTAATTGTACTATGTGTGAGTCTCATTTTGTGTGCACATTTTTATACACACAAACCTTTAATAAATCAGGGTCGAATAATGGCCATTCTAGTGAGCTGTTCTAGATTGAATGGGTTGCAGGGAAGAATGGCTATATTTTGCAATAAACTGTCAAAATGAATCCGACTGCTTCGGTGAACAAATGAACTATGTAAACAAAGCATTCCCTGAGAGCCTCTCACACATGCAAAACTCCAGAGCCCTGGCCTCGAGCTGCCCGCCAGGCCATCAAACTGCCTCCAGGTCCCTGGAGAAACAACAAAGAGATCTAACTGTGAAGAGATTTGGCGTGAGAGTGTTCACTTAAAACATGCCATTTTGAAAGGGGAGGGTCTGACACTTTTCATCCGGTGCCGAGTGCGAAAAGTCTTGTATTGTATGGCTGGGACATCAAAAAGACAAACAAACAAGAACCAAACAACAGTGAATTTAGATGCTAAGATTCCAAAGGAGCAAAGGCAAAGGTGAAGGCAAAATGGTTTTGTTGTCCTTGAAATCATTCTCCAGGCTTCTGCCTCAAACCTCTCTGCTAGAGTGGAGCCAAAGAAAATTGCTTTTTTTTCTCTCTCTCTTCCATTTTCTCAGGTTTTAGTGGTTTATTTTGTAAGCTGGGTGTAGTAGAGGAGATCGGTCATTGACCTTACCCTCGGTCACAACATCCCACAGTAGGCTCTGGTTAATAATAAGTTGGGGGTCTTGTTCACTGATTGGATTCATCAAACTGGTGTCTTGGAGCATTTCTCTTATTCTGATCTCCAATCCAAAGCAACAGCACTAGCAGAAAGGATCCCTGATATTGTGTGTCGCAATTTGAAACAAATGACTTCCACATGCATTTAGGAATTATGACAGGGAATCAAACTGAACTGAGTTATTGACGTGCCATTGGAAGTCGAACTGATTTGGACTCTTGAGTTGACTCTTGAGTCACATTGAGCCTGTTGAATTGATCACGATGAGAATTACCAACGCATTCTCAACCCAAGGCGTCATATACTGACGCTTTTGCCAATGCATAGACATCCAACGCACACGGCACTCTTTACAGTCAATATAACACGCTTCGGTTCTGGGTAGGTTTAGGTCTGGGGTAGTGTTAGGGTTAGACCACTAGGAGTCGCCTTTTGTGATGTATATCTGCATCTCATATTGACGCTAAAGGGTGCCATGTGCTTTGGATGTCTACGCATTGGCAAAAGCGTCACTATATGACACCTTGGGATGAGAACGCGCTGGAATTACTCAGTGTGTGACTCACTAAATCGAACATTTGGTCATATTTTTACTATAAATAAGTTGAAAACCTGCATGAGCCTATGTGGGCCAGAAGGCGCCTCCTATTGGTCTAACCTAACCCTACCCTAGACCTAAACCTACCCCTAACCGAAGCGTCCATCGGATTTAGACGGAATTTCAAAAGTGTCACTATATGACACCGAGAACGCGTTAGGTATTTCTTGAGGATTGTTGATTAAAGAAGCACTTTACATTTCGTAACTTACTATTCTTAAGATTGCTGTAAATTATGAATTGGTAGTTCGAATTTGTACACTATGTAAACAAGAGAAGCCGATGAAAACAACAACACTCATCATACTAACTGTTAGTAACGTAACATTTATTATAATTCACCCTACGTCGTTTGTTCAATATCCTATTTACAACAGATAATTAACTAACAACATGCCTGAATAGGGTTTCTGATCCCACAACCAATCTAATCAACATGGGAAGATATGGCTTTCAGATACACCCTGTAAGGGGTGTCAAAAGTAATGGGATAACAGTCTTTGAGGTTCTGGTGGGCTGGATAAAGGGGGATTTGGGTTAAGTGCTTGATAGGTGGTGGTAGTGTTGGGGGGTGCTCTTCAGTAATGGTTGGTGTATGGATTATGACGGCCTGCCACAGATTGTAGGGATTATGGGATTGACGGTTGTCTTGCGCATGGATGGCACGGGAGATTGAGAGCAGATGGCTGTGATTTGAGCGTGATTATCCTGCTGCATTGTCACTGATCTTTGTCATCCTGTTTCATTTCCCTGGGATGGTGTGTTCATTTTGGACACTGAATCAAACTCCAATCCCCACTGCAACCTAGCCAGCAACCATTGCGTTCGGCCATCTTGTTATCTCTCTATTTCCTTCCCTCTATTTTATCACCCTTCTAGCCTCTGCAAATTCATCACCTAGTTATGTCCGGCTTTTTATTCTCTATCTAGACTTACATTAAGACATTGTCACATTAGCCAAAGGTCATGTCCTTTTATACTTATAATACTCACTCTACCCATATAATTGTACAATTTAGGAAAAATACAGGACACCTAGACGTTGTTCTGGTCTTGTCAAGAGCTAATGAATGAGTCTGTCACATACAATATTGCACTCCAAAACAAGGTCAAACAATGCCACCAATCTGATCCCAGACCGGCAGTTATAGGCTGCTCTATCGCCTGGACTGAATGAAATCCTTCCACTGTGAATTCCCCAGAATTCTTTTTTAACTATCTAACCACCAAGTACAGCATGTTCCTGGATCACAATCTTTGTTGACCCTGGAACAAAATTCCAATCAACGCTTATTTCTTTTGAGAAGGTTGAAGGGCTTTAATCTTAGACAGAATATCTTGACAGCAGTGTAACATTTTCTTGCTGAATCAGTTATGACCTTTAATATTGCATCCTGGTTTAATTTTCTTTCTGCTGAAAACAAGAAAAAAAATACCCAGAGTAATCAAACATGCATCTAAAATGGCATCTAAAAGGCCCAATGGATTCAACTTGTAGAATAGTACAGTAAAGAGGGAAGCAGTCTCCATCATTACAGACCCCTCTCATCCTCGTTTCAGTTATGCTTTTACATCTTTACAGCTCCATCTTCAGTTACATAGTTACAGCTCCTGTGGCCAAAAGGAAGCTTACAGTAACTCTTACTGCAATTTATATTTTAAATAAGACCAAATATTTGTTTTAGTATATTGTATTTAAGCCTTAAAAACGTTTAGGACGTACAAAAATGCACAAATAGAGACTCTTTAGGTAATGTTTTCTCAGTAAAATCAGATGGTTCCCTATTAATTTAATAGAATGTGAGGGAATACTAGGGAAAACCAATGGTTTGATTATTTTATATGGATAAGTGATCATCCCACATTTTGTCAGGATTGATTTTTTTTTTTTGATAATTTACTCACCCCCATGTCATCCAAGATGTCCATGTCCTTCTTTCTTCAGTTGAAAAAGAAATGTATAAAAAAAATAATAATGTATTTGATTAAGGCCCCGTTTACACGATGGGAAAACGCCGATATTTCTCTACGTTTTGCCCTCTTATTTACACGAAAATGCAGTTTTTATCACTGAAAATGATTATTTCTAAAAACTCCGGCCAAAGTGGAGATTTTTGAAAACGGCGGATATTTGTTGTCGTGTGAACTGGGAGAAACGGTGTTTTAGATTCTCTCTTGTTCGATTCTGAGGATTCTGATTGGTTTGCATGGCTTTATCGTTAGCCCCTACACTGCCGCCTTAGGTTTGGCATAGTTATGATGGCGCTTCGACGGCATATTTATGCAGGTGTGTAAACGATGTTATTTTTGAAAACGGACAGGGGAAAATATTCCTTTTGCTAAATACCCGGCTTTGTGTAAACGTGGCCGAAATCATTCCAGGATTTTTCTCCATATAATGGACTTTACTGGTAACCAAACGGTTCAAGGTCAAGTCAAGTCAAGTCAAGTCACATTTATTTATATAGCGCTTTTCACAATACAGATTGTATCAAAGCAGCTTCACAGTGATAACATGACAGAAGTACAACACAGATAATTAATATTGTTAAATGGTAAAAACCATTTAAAATGGTAAAAACCAAGGTCCAAAAGACAGTTTCAGTGCAAACTGCAAACTGTTCAAAGGGCTTTAACCGATTGCAGAAGATGAATAAGGGTCTTATCAAGCAAAACAATCGCTCATTTAAAAAAAAAAAAACATTAAATAATAAAGTTTACATTTTATAAGCTCAAATGGTCGCCTTGCTCTGTTCTGTGATGCGCATTTGTGACTCAAATGACATCAAAATGGACTAATCTTTTCCTGAGTCAATTTGTTCATTTTGTTCATTGAATGAACCAAATTACATGAAAAACGATTTGTTCATTTTGAAACGTCCATTGAAGTCCATTATCTGGAAAAAAAACCCTGGAATGTTTTCATCAAAAACCTTAATTTCTTTTCGACTCGAAGAAAGGACATGTATATCTTGGATGACATGGGGGCAAGTAAATTATCAGCAAATGTTTTTTTTTTAAGTGAACTATTCCTTTAAGATTGAAACAGTCATTTTAAATTGTAATAATTTGTCACAATATTATCAGCCTTGGTGAGCATACACATTTCCTTTTAAAACATAAACAAATATATATTCTAAATGAATTGACCGGTATACTGAAATGCTGGTGATGTTAATGTGCACTGAATCCTCCCACAGGACGCTGTTAAAACAAGGCTAATCTGCTCCCTGTCCTTTCTATATATGGGTTGTGTTAATCTCTTTTTAAAAGTTGTGTGAGGTTAATTTTAAAGCTATAAGGTATACACCTTTGAAAATAATGTGTTAAAAGTGGTATAAAAGCACATAATTTCGTCGTGTTTGTATCTAACTTCCAGACACACAGCAGATGGCTAATGGACAAGTACAGGTCAGCCGGTGCCATCAACAGAATCTCGAAACTCATCAGTGCTGTTTACTTAATGATCGCCAAGAAATGATCCCTAATGATCACTAGAAAGAAGTGGTAAAGGTTGCTTGTGAACATTATCACCAAATGTGACTGGAAATGTTAATCACATCTTATCGTATAAGATTATTATCGTGCTTATTTAAAATGGTTAATTAATGCAAAATATGAGCGAGTCAATATTTTATCCCTGCTGACAGGAAACATCGATTTTGTGTAGTGAGTGATGAATACCACATAAACACATTCTGACATGTTGGACACATTGTTTACCGACACGCTGTACAGTCCCTCAGTTTGAAAACCATGACAGGTGGAAAGTAAATAGATTTTTCCACTGTCTGACATAGAATGACAGACCACAAACAAGCTCTAACTTAGCTCCATACTCAGGCCCGGCTATGCTTGGCTCCTCTGATCTCGAGATTCAAGCGCTGGACAGTTGCAGTGACACTTGTGTGATTGATGTGTGGACCGTCGTCTTGACAGGCATCTCCTTACAGGAGCTGCAACTTTCACAGTAGTGTGTGCTTGTACGAGTTTGTCTGTGTGCTTGTGATAAAATGGGATTATAACCTGTCTCTGGCAGGGTGGAGGGATGGGCTCTTGTGATAAATCTATAAAGCTGAAATATTCAACATACAGAAGGACAGGACATAAGGATCGGATGTTACAGCATATGTTTTTACATTGCTTATACAAGATTCAACACAGTTAAAGTTAGTTTAAGTCATAGTTAATACTTTAGTTTAAGTCATAATGTTTTACACTGTAAAAATGAATATGCTTTATCTAATCAATAAAATTGTGGCAACATATTACAAGCAAAATTATTTATTAAATTGTACAAATTAGAATTGAGTAATAATTAATCAAATTATTCCTTAAAAGTTGACCATTTAAAATAGAGTTTACACCAAAAAAAAGAAACAAAAATATCTGAATAGCAGACAGACGTCAAATTTGAATTATTTTATATTATCTTTATTTTAAATTGCCAACATTGAAGATACCTGATGTTAACAAGCAGAATCACTGAAGTAGAAAACCGTCATTTTAAAACAAACGTAAAACAAACACTGATCATCATAATGGTGACTTAAATGTAAGTTTTTTTTAACTCATTAAATATCAAGAATAAAGTCGTGTTTTAAGCAAAACACTCTAAAAAGTTTAAATACAATCTTGAGAAATTAAAAAAAATAATGAGTTTATTCTCACGATTTTTGACTTTTTTTTTCAACACAGCAACTTTATTCTGAAAAATTGTTTAGTTTATTCTCAAGATTGTATTTAATTTTTTTTCTGAAACACAATGACTTTATTCTCAATATTTACTGAGTTTATTCTCAAGATTGTATTTATACTTTTTTTTCTGAAATTTAACACGTTTTTTTCTGAAAAACAACAACTTTATAATTCATATTTAATGAGTTTATTCTCAAGATTGTATTTTGACTTCTTTTCTTGAAATTGAACACGTTTAATTTTAGCATTATAATGACTTTAATCTCGAGATGGTTGTATCTTTTTTTATTATTGCTTGGCCCTAGTCCTCTTCCGTAGGAACCTTTGTGGGATTATATCACTCTCATGTTAATTTACCCTATTTAGTAAATCTGACTAAGTGTATTTAATATAAATTTAAACAATAACACATGTCCATTTAATTGTAAATAGAATGCCATTGCAAAGTCATTGTGTCTCAAGAAAAAATTGAAATACAATATTGAGAATAAACTCATTAAATATCGAGAATAAAGTTGTTGTGTTTCAGAAAAAACTTGAAAAAAGTTGAAATACAATATCGAGAAATAAAAAAAAAAACGATTGAGTTTATTCTCACGATTATTTCGACTTTTTTCTAAATTTCGCTTTTTTTTTCTCGCAACACAATAACTTTATTCTCAAGATTGTATTTCAAGTTTTTTTCTTGCAACACAACTATTCTCGATATTTAATGAGTTTATTCTCAAGATTGTATTTTCGACGAGTTTAATTTCGCATTATAATGACTTTAATCTCGAGGTGGTTTAATTTTTTTATTATTGCTTGGCCTTCCGTAGGAACCTTTGTGGGATTATATCACTCTCATGTTAATTTACCCTATTTAGTAAATCTGACTAAGTGTATTTAATATTAATTTAAACAATAACACATGTCCATTTAATTGTAAATAGAATTCTATTGCAAACGTTACATTCAGTTCATACTTAAAATTGTCTGGCATAATTATTATTTCTGTAATAAGCATACTTTTTGTACTTAAGAATTCTAAAGTGTACATATATTTTCATAAGGGTTGATTTAATTAGATTATTAATGTTTTTCACTTTAGTAACTCTGTTTATCTACTGGAATGACAAGGCTATATACCTTTTATAGCATATGTACTGTTCCTTAATGAAGGCTACAATGTTTTCACGTTTCTTTCACCTCATACCAGAGGAGACAAATGGGGAATTTTTATCAAGTGAATGCATTAAAAATGTTTTGAATTCCTCAGAAGAAGAAGAAAAAAGATGTTCTTTCATCTAAAGCCTGAAGTTTCCAGTCAAGCATCTGAGTAATGCGCCTGATAACTATCCAAGGGCAGTAATAAACAAAGATGAGCCTTAGTCATCAAACATATGGCACTGTAAAATGAATCCTTGTCAGTGAACACGGTTGCATGATTTTTACATTTACTCTGGCATTCTGAACAATTGAAAAAATATATCTGGTTTCAATAATACTTAGCCAGTTATCACAGAACGATACATCTGACTAAAACAATTCAGGAATGGTATTTTTAAAGCAGTCGAATCCTTATAATTGGTCCCATGTTGGTTAGTTTCTAGAGCACTAGAGTTTGTTGTTTATTCACAAGGCGACCTGTAATAAGCTAGACTATCACAGAGGTAGCCATCTCTCTTGTGTCCTCCGGTGACCCTCTTGTTGACTGCTGGATCCCTCTTGAACACGGACAACACAAACAAACACATTTAGATGTCACCGACCTTGTTTCAACTACCAAGCGCCATCTCTGGTCACTGTGAAACAGATATCCAGCCTCAAGGTATTTTCTCTGACCCTGACTTTGGCATTAGGCTTGATGCTCACTGCAAGTTACAAGCCATCAGAAGCATTTTGTTCGAGGGTTATGATGAGGAGGTTGTCACAGAAGGCCTTAAGAAAGAATAAGACAAAAAGTGGTGATATCTCTCTCCCTGAAGACTATACCTGCACTGAAGGAAGGAGCTTAACAGTCATTTCTTGGTTTGTAGAGTGTGTGTGCATTCCAGATGAGATATAAAATATACATTTAAATTCCATATTGATTTTATAGCTCCCACTCATTCTCTCTGCCAGTAGATTTGTCCGGTGGGTCATTACTTATCATAAGTACACCTAGGACTCTGAACCGATGTGAAAGCATTATTTTCACAGCCACCCAGAGCGAATCTCAAGTTTTACTCTTTCATAGCTCAGAATATTTGTCCATTTTAGAGCTCAGAATATTTGTCCATTTTAGAGCTATTTTTGTGCAAATAAACACAAATGGCTTCATATTTGTTAACATGCAATATGGGAGGTCACAGCTGAGGCCTCATTTGAAACATATGAGAGACTTTTCCCTCAGGAGAAAAATCTGCAGACAAATATAACAAAAGATACACCATAAATGTCTCGTCTTTGGTATCTATAAATACCTGAGCACAGTTTGAGAGGCTGACGAGGGTTTCTCTGAAACTCTTTAAAAGACAAATGAGATTTTTGAGATAATGAAAAATCTCAGAGAGTAGAAAAGTTCAGCAAACATCTCATCGGTTTCCATATAAATAATAAATAATAATAAACATTATTCTCTTAAAAGTACAAACATGTACATACATGTTGCTCACATATTATGGTAGCCCCTGTGCTATAGAGAGTGAATTTACACCTTTGACATTAACATGTTTATAAATAACTGAAAAAAAGTACAAATGTCAATGCATTTCAAAACATCCCAAGGACCCAAATACACATTGTCCCAGAGGGTTAATCTTGTTCCTGATACAAGACAACTGAGACATTTAAAGAAAGAAAAAAAAGTGAGGTGTTTCCGTTTTGTTCAACGAAGAGGCAAAAAAATCCATGTATCTCTCTTTGGTGTGTGAAAAAAAGAGAAACTGTAAGAACTTTATCTGAAACTCTTAGAGAGACAAGCATAAGATGTGTGTTTTTTTTTGTGAGATAAATCTGAAAAGCAGGAGCATCATTTTACTCTCCATGTAATCTCATCGCTGTCTGTGAGAAACAATCGAGACATTAAATATATCTGATTTGAGAGGTTTCTTTCCTGTGGGAAGCTTCTTCATCCCATATCTTCTTGTCCAATAAAGACACAAGAACAACGTTTGTCCCTACTGAGGAGAAACAAACGGGTTATTTATTATATTTTTCAGTTTGTTTGCGTGTGCAGCTCTTTTATTAAATATTTATCCATTACTGCCTCTTGTCTCACACAAAGAATACGGTATAAAGACAAAAGACGTGTCTGTTCTGATCTAAATGTATCGTGTTAACGTCAGAAGCCGGAGGAAATATTCACTATCAAAGTCGCATGAGTTCGACTTAAAACAGCTCAATTTGAATGCTCACTGTGTGTGTCTGCCTCAAAGAATCTATCAAAGTGCTACTGTTCTTCAGAAAGGATCAATGTTCTACAACAACCGTCCCTATGTAATCCGTGACATTACCTGAAGCGATCACAAAGCATTGCTGCTCGGATTCGCAAGTCCAAGATTTTAAAAGAGTTTTTGATCTTTGCTTGAGGCCATTAGCACCCTCACAAGCCCTGTCAAGACTACTTGACTAGAGCTGGGATTTTGGGTCCATGCATATATTAGGTCTTAAGTTTTAACTAAAGATATTAATATTAACTTATTAAACATTTTGAACACAAAACATTGCAAGACAAAGACACACTTAACAGTGATTAGCAACCCACCCCACACATGATTTATATATCAATATTTATAACAGTCTGCTTAATTTTGAGTCTTGAATTGGAAACTCTCAAGGGTTGGCTTTCTAAATATATGTGTGTTATGTGTCTATTCAGAATGACTTATGAGCAGAAACCTTTTTATTTTGGGTATGTCATGAATGCATCACTTGCCAAAATTAGGGCTGACTAGAAAGGGGTTAATAGTACTCTAATGCACTGTTAACTTAATAAAAAGTAAATTTACAAAGTAAATATTCAACTCTATCTCACAACCAATTCGTAAGAATTCGATACGAGTGATTAAAAAGAGGTTAATTCTTACTAATTCATACGGCCTCACTCGTACCAAATTCGTATCGATTTATCTGAAACCCAAGTGATAGGTAGGTTTAGGGGCGGGGTCAGGAGTACGTCATTCATACAAATTCATACGAATTGGCCAACTCGTAAAAAATGTATGATTTAACAAAATTCTTACTAATTTGTACGAGTGATTAAAAGTGGCTAATTCGTACTAATTTATATGACCTCACTTGTACAAATTCGTACATATTTGTCTAAACCCACATGATGGATAGGTTTAGGTGCGGGGTCAGGGTACGTAATTCGTACAAATTCATACAAATTGGCCAACTTGTAAAATCTGTAAGATTTAACAAAAATTTTACAAATTCGTACGAGTGATTAAAAGTGGCTAATTCGTACTAATTCACATGACCTCACTCGTACGAATTTGTACGATTTGTCTAAACCCACATGATGAATAGGTTTAGGTGCGGGGTCAGGGGTATGTAATTCGTACAAATTCATACGAATTGGCCAACTCGTAAAATGTGTAAGATTTAACAAAAATCTTACTAATTCATACGAGTGAGGTTGTACAAACTGTCACAAATTAGAAACCTCGTAAAATTCGTATGAATTGCCATGAGATCGGTTTGATGTTAATGTGGTAGCAAATTTTGGAAACATTTTGTTTTCTCACAGAGCAGATATTGGTTTTATGCCTGGAAAAAATGAAATCTGTAAAATGTACATTTCAGATTTACATCAGTCTGAATTGAGTAATTTACATCCCTTAAGATATATACCTTGCATCATATATACATATAGTTACTTAATGTTGCAACTCCTTTCATCTGTTTAATTTAACCAGAAATGTGCAAGGAGATCCAGTAGAGCTTTATTAATTTCTGGGAAGTGGCACGCGGATGATTTTCTCAGTCTTTAAATTTTGAAAGTGTCAGACAGACGGTTGACAGCTGAAGGTGAAAGTCAGGGTATAGGGCAAGAGCAACGGCAATCTACAGAGACCTCGGCAAGACCTCCTATATGACAGAAGTCTATATCTGTGTACTGACTCTGTGGTGTTGGTTTCATCTTTTATCTCCCTTTCCGTGGTTGTTTTTTCCATGTTTCGCCACACGCGTTCTGCGGTGTTGCACTGATTTGATTTCCCAGCTCTCCTTTTCTGCTCTGCGTGACTTAATCAGAATGACAGTGTCTCAGAGCCCCGGGAAAATCTCTCTCCCTTTCTCTATCTTTCTCTCTTTTCTTTTCTCCCTCACTCCGCAAAGTTTACGCTGTCCGTGACAAACTCACAGTGGCACCTTTCCTCGTGTTGTGTTTACGCAGAAAGCCTTGTCATACACACTTCAGCGTGTACAAACCCTGTTTCTGCTTCTGCTCCTTCACTCTTTCTTTTCTCACCCCTTCCTCTTCGTTCCTGTCAATTTATCATAGCGTTAATGCAAATATAAGAAATGTTTCAGTAAGTAGAGATTTATTGGGACTATCTTCAATTGTTCCTGTTCTCACGTAAAGGTCTTTTAAAGCACCTTGAGGTTCTTTGCTGTGGGGAACAGAGAGTTGGTTGTTATACAGCCTGGATTATTTCAAGTAATTGAAATTCAAAAGGAGCGTCCAGAGAGAGAAAAGTTTCGTAAACCCACCCAGCGAGTCCTGTTTTTCTCTCTGTGATGTATCAAAGCACTCGCCTAAAGCTCAAATACGTGCTTTCGCCGTTTACTGTGTACACTTCTTGTTTTCATGCTACCAAATGATGCTATCTGAACTTTTACTGTTGAGGTCAAAACACTCGTGATGCTTGTTTTTAGCGCACAATCCTGACGCACAGTCATGTGAAAGGCTTAACAAAGCAGCCTACAACTAAAGTACAATCACATGACACATTATTGCCCTTTTTCTGTCGTGACTCTAGTAAAATCACAAATAATCACTTGTTTTTCCCAGACAAAAGACTCATGAGGAAAAAAAAAAGGATAAAGAAGTCAGTAATCTTACATGCAATCTATGTCTCAAACCGTGCTTGGATTTGCCAAGATACGGTCTGCAGTCAAAAGTCAGTGATTTTTCAAAACATTTTTCATTAAACTCTTCTACGATAAAAAATATTCAACTGTACTAGTTGGAACAGTTGTGCATATGTCTGCATATTTTCTGATTTTGTTTATGTTATAACATTTGATCATACATTACATTTAGCTGGAAAAGGACTTTTATTTTGGAAAATGTGATGATGGATTTTCCTTTTCTTGATTAGAAGTGTTTCTCCTGCTATTTATCTGATAGCTCTGTACTCTTAACACATTCTTATCCTAGGACATCATATAGGTATCTACATCCGACGCACATGGCATCCTTTAGCGTCAATATAACACGTTTCGGTTATGGGTAGGCTTAGGGTTAGACCACTAGGAGGCGCCTCATGGCCCATATATACAGGCCCGGTTCTAGAACCAAATCACTGAGGGTGCTTTTGAAAATAGTGATGGTGCTCAAATGTTAAACAACGTGCAATATCCATGATCAAGTAGCCTATGTCCCTGTAGGAGTTTTTGACCTTTACATATCATTTCATATAGTTAAGAAATGTTACACACAGAGTGCTTTTTCACCAAATAACAGCAGTAGCCTGTTGCAAATGTGTGAAGTATTGAAACTGATTTTAGGTAATATAACGTTCATGTTAGACATTTAGTTTATTGACGACAATGAATCAGTCTTTTTAAACGAAAGAGCTGATTTAAAGATTAAATGCTGGTCACTCGATGGCGTCGGCACTTCCTGGAATTTATCACGGGTGTTTGAATGGGTGTCATGCGGTGAAAGCATAGGCGTCAATTTCGGTCCCCACCAGATTTCGTCATTAGTAATTTTGTACCCACCACTTCTGGAAATATTGAGGCACAAATTTACCTACTACAAATAAAACATCTCCAGTTAACTAGCAGAGCATTCATTTAGTTCGCTCTTAATTAACAGATCTAGCTAGCAGTCAAATTTTATGTTTTTGAAATCAAGCTGAGCGCTTGTTTCCACTGCTGTCAGTTTCATGGATACAGTTCTTTTGTGGCTCGCGCAATCTTCACTCGGACACGCACTGCGCGCACTTCAATCTACCAGCGTTGCAGCATAGGCGTTGCAGAGACTCTCTATTCATTCCGATATATATATAGATACATTTATTGGCTATTGGCATTTATTCGTTATTGAGACGGCAGCCCGTCTCAATAACGGATTTCCTGAGCGGGACACTCACACGCAAACCAAGTGCGCAATTAAAGAGACAGCTTCACCTATGCGTATTACGATCGCGAAAGGACACAACCAATCCAATGCATTAAACATGAAATACTGAAATAAATTCTGATATGAAAAATCGTGTTAATGGATTTATATTGTTGGGTAACCTATTATTTGTATGAGTGTGAAATCCATCTGTGTTTCCCCGTAGAACGGGGGTGCTTGTCTCATATCTGTGTCTCATATTAACGCTGAAAGGGTGCCATGTGTGGCGGATGTAGACGCAATGTCAAAAGCGTCAGTATATGACGCCTTGGGGATGAGACCGGGCTGTCTTACTGTATGCCAACAACTATCTCATTAGTGTCTACTTTTATTTTTACAAAGGAATTGCAGGAGAAACAACAAGAGCTACAGACAATAACGTTTTCCGTCGAGTGAGCTGATATTGTTTTTGAAAACGTTAATATGTCCTTAAAATCTCCTCGTCATTGTGCATTTCATCCCGCTGGATCCACGATCTGTCGTTCCAGTGAAACACAATGCGTTCAATTACACGCAGCTGTGCTGCAGTAAATGTAAGGTCATTAAATATTGAAACAGACCCCTGGAGACCCTTTAGTCATTGCGTTTAGGTGAACAATTATTTGCGCCTAATTGTCCGACGTTCACAGCTAAAGTGCTTGACCCGTCGACACTGGCAGGGAGCGACAGGTGTATCTCTGACCCGCTTCACCCGTAGCCCATCTCTCATTCAATTAGAGACAACAATACTCACACCTGTCAGTGGCCAACCTCTTTTCCTGTCCTCCCCAGTTCTATCCATCTTTCTCTCTCATCTTGGGATAAGCTTGTGTTGCACATGTGGGGGTCCCTCTCCTCTTCTGACCTGTAAATACTGCAGGAGGTCTGGAGACTGATTCTGTCTGACAGCCCCTCGCCGACGTAATGTCTTCAGCCCTCCCTTTCACTGCCATCTCCCCTGCTCTCTTCCACTTGTCTAAGCATTTTAATGACATATGCTCGCAGGCTTTCTTCAGCCGCAGTCATACTAGTGGAGCGTGCCTTCCTCTGAGCGAGGGGATGTTTGCAGAGGAAAGCAGGGGATGAGATATGTGGACTGATTTTTGCTCCATTTTCATTATAAGCATTGTCAGGGACAAAAATGCATTTTCCTTGCACAAAGTGGTTAATTTGCAAAGTCTCCAACACCCGACTCTTTTCATCCCTCACTTCCCCAATGCTACCCCTCCTCCCTTACTTTTTCATCTTGTTCATTTCTTTCCCCCGATCATTTCAGCTTTATCTTCCCTGAGTCTGTCTCACTGCGGTCTATTGTACTAATTTATGAGAACTTTTTTTTAGAGTAATGGAATATGCTGCCTCTGTTGCGAGGTGAGCTGCCTACCTAGACTGCATTTAAGACCCTAGGTGTATATCTTATGTGGAATAAAAAGTTGGCAGAATAATTATATTCCTTCTTTCAGCCCACTTGCATTTTTCAATCCCAGACTGCATTGTTCTCAGTTATAATAATAATACTAATAAAAATATGGTGGCTGGAACCAAAGACTGTATAATTCCTAAGATGGTTAACTCGTGTTGCTTTGAATGGTGGCTCTAGTATTTTAATAATCTCATTATATGTTCTCGTGTACGATCTGCTTACAGCCCACTGACGGTTAGGCTTTAGGGATGGACCTTTCATTCTTACTTTTTATCGTACATTCAACACAAATCCCATTGCATGAACTCATATAGAAGCTCCACCTTGTAAAATAGTTCTCATGAGAGTGGGTTAGAAGTTATTAGCTTTATCTACGGGTCTTACTCGACCCGCTCTGAGCGGGCCTCCGAACCTGGGTCTCCGGTTTGAGAGTCGGGCGCTCTGAACAAGGAGGCTAAAGCCTCCAGCGTCTGTTGCTAGAGTGCCTTATTAGATCAGAGGAGTGAGGTTTACTTGCACAGCAACTACTAGCTGGCCTCCATTACACTCACCCCTAAACCTCACTCTCACCTGGGTCACGGCACCAATGTAACCCCTCCACCCGGGTCCTACTCGGAACCTGGGTCTCCGGCATGAGAGTCGGGTGCTTAAGGAGGCTAAAGACTGCAGCCTCTGAGCGTCTGTCCCTGAGAGCGCCTACTGAGATCAGAGGAGTGAGGTTTACTTGCACAGCAACTACAAGCTGGCTTCTGTTACACTAAAGAAAAACTAATTGTGAGATGAGTCTAAATCACTTATGAAGTTTGACTCTTAGAAGGCAGCTGTCTTTTTAGCACAACACATTCTCATCCTCAGGCGTCATAGAGCTGACGCTTTTGACATGGCATCTAAATCCGATGCACATGGCACCCTTTAGCGTCAATATAACATGCTTCAGTTATGGGTCTGGGGTAGACCACTAGGAGGTGCCATCTGGCCCATATATATCTGCATCTAAGCAACTCACTAGGTTTTGGAACAGATTATTGACCCAGTATTTGAGTACAGCAAACAGTTGGTGAGACCTATATTGTCATCCATAGTATGAAACAAATGGCGTCCCATAAACTGTTCAATTAAAAACATTGTTCAAAATGTCTTTGTTTGTGTTCAGCAGAAGCAATAAAACACATAAAGGTTTGGAACAACTCTAGGGTAGGTAAATGTTGACAGAATTTAAATGTTTTGGTGAACTATTTCTTTACGGTTCTAATCCAGTCAGGATGCTGCCTATAATGACTAGGCTCTGGAACAGAGTCACCTTTAGCTAAGATAAATGCCAGCTACCCAAACACACACACTCTCTGTTCTGTCCCCATCCATGTCCTACATAATTTTGGAGCAGGGGAGCACTAGAGCAAGCACGGTGATGAAAAGGGTCCCGGCGGCCCCGCTCAGGGCTAGTTTATGACGCCGTGGCCCATTCCTCTGTCGTGCTGAGTGGCTCCCACCTCTAGGGACCTCAGGTTGAAATCTGGTTCAGGTCTCCACAGGGCCTGGCTCTTCTGTTGCCACATCATTAATTCAGCTCAGAGAATTCCACCAGCCATAGATACAAGTCCATCTCTCTTTCTCTCTCTGTTTTCCTCTTGCCTACTTCCATCTCTTTGTTGCCTCATCCCTCCGCAAACCTGACGTCTTTCAAAAACTAAATCTGAAACTGTTGTTCTTCCTTTCCTCTGGTTTAAGGATGTTCACTTGATTAAAACCAAAATGATTATCAATTCAGGATTTCAGATGATTGGTCTGTTGAAAGTATTTCTACTGGATGGAACACAATCAAATCCAATATGAACATATTTGATGTTTTAATATCCTGTTCAAATGAGCATGATTTTTGATCAATGGGCAAGGCATTGAAAACCAAGTGAAATTGTTGCATGCCCCCAAAAAGACATCACATCAGATAAAAACACCCTTTTCTCACTTTTTATTGACTGGTACAGCAGAGGGAGGACAGGAAATGATGCAATCATCACTCAAACACATGCCGCCCGCATTGCAATAACAGCTAGGCCAAGACATCAAATCACAAGGAATACATTTTTCAAACTCTGAGTGCTTTACTTTCTCAGTTGAGAGAATCGAGGCTCGGTTTGCTCATATTTTCTATTCATCATCACCTCTCATTAGAGCTGAGGAACATCAGGGTGCCGCCCATGCCCTGCGCATGGCCAGTTCTCTTGCCCCCTAATTGCGCCCGAGCCCTTTGATAGAGTCGGTTTTTCCATTTTCACCTCAGCGGAGGCAGAATGATGAGCGAGACGGAGGTGATGGAAAGGACTATGAAGTAGATGCCATTTTCACTGAGGACACCATAAAGGGCTCAGGCATGAAAGACCCCATAATTTTGTCTGTCTCTCTCATTCGTTTTCCTTCTCTTTTCCCTCTCATCCCACACGCAAGATGCTAGAAGTGTTCCCTGCCTTTGTTGGCCTTGTCTGCTGGTTTACAAGATGAAAGTCACTTGTTTGGCAACCTTCAAACGCAGAAGGCAGAAGGCCTGAAAGTCGCTTTTGTCTCTGACACTTCAATGTGCTCTCTCAGCACTTCAAGAGTGTGTCTTCATCTGTGTATGTATAGTATATTCTGCCTGAGAGCCAGAAAGGTCTGATTCGTTTAACACAACATAATAGAGAAGCACATGGTTGTTGGACATGTCTAAGGCGCTATGGTTTTTTTATATGCCATTTTTGCGTTTGGAACTTATAATTAAATATTAATGTATATTCTATGTCAAGCACTTTATATAATAAAGCGATAAATAAGAGTGACCTTAGATTTAAATAGATTCAGATTTCAAAGAGGAAGAGTGGAATGGCTTGACTAGGTGGACAGATATGTTGCATCACAAAGCATTAACATTTGCTCTGTCCATTGATGAAACCCGAGATGTTATTGACCTTCCAATATACTACAGCCAGACAGTCCATCAAAACATTAGAGATAGACAAGCTTTGTGTTATGAAAGTATTTCTTTCCTTATATAAAGTCTATACAAATTCTCAATATCAGCACAAAGATACTAGACAGATATTTTACTATTTGAGCAATATGCGCAATCCCCCATGCCAAACACAAGCCCTGTACCATCAACAATATTAATCCAGAGCAAATAAACAAGTGAGTATAGGGAGGCAAATGACTGTGATTCAGATATTTCACTTAGTTTATTTAAGACACTATAGTTGTATTATATAAGATGCTTTTAAAAGACTGCAGTTTAAAAAAATGTATATATTATATAGAATTTAAGCCTCCAAAGTGGCTAATAGGAGTGACTGCGTTGCACACCACTGCTGAGATCCACCCACATTAGGCAGGTTGACGGGTGTTAATGTCAAGCCCTGTTTATACAGTCTCTCAGGCTTTTTTTGTATTAAGATTGAATATTACTATCACATATTTTCCACAGTATTCATACTCATGCAAGAAATGGCAAGATAAAAGGTTTAATGGTGGTCAGATTTCAGAAAAAAAAAATCAGTATATTAATTACCGCCAAAGTGTCATACAAATGTGAATAATACAAGTAGAAGCAATTAACTCAGGGTTGAATGAGTAGTACATTTAAAACAGACTGGTTTCTCAAGTACTTCCAACAGTGGTGTCTTTAGTCTTCTGAGTTCTAGTGTTCTGGTGAAGGATGAGAGTTTATTTTATCACCAAGGAACAAAAAAGTGACCTTGTAAACACACTAGACATCATTCATTCACCGGCGGGAGATGGGAGAGAGCGCAAATCTGATTGGAAGAGATTGGAAGCGTAGGTGCTGAATGCCAGTGGCCGTGCCTTAAATTTGATGTTGGCAGTGTGACGTGGCTTCTCTTTCACTCTCGTTCGAGGAAACGTGATTTAAACTGAAGTCTTAATCATTGATGGGGAGCTTCCTGTGACCCTACATCCTTTCTCTCTCAACATCCCCATAAAAAAACCCAGTAGTCCTCCGGGCTTGGGTGCATAATGTGTGGACCGTACACACTTACAGGCTATCATCTCTCTCTCTGCCTCAGACCTATATCTTTTAAATGGCTGCAGTCCACTTTGCTGCTATTATACTGCTCTTCATGGTAACATTATCACTTAAGATAAGGGGTTCAATAAACTGCACTCTCTTTTCAGGGGGCACTCTGCTCTTAATCCAATCTCTGAATGTAAGCACCTTTATCACTAGACCAGTGATGTACGGTAGACCCTCACCTCACCTCCAGGCCCCATTTCCAATAAGAGACGCACCAAGTCGACCATCAGCCAACAGCAGGCCGTTGTAGAGCGTCTGTCAGCTCAGTTTTAGCTGTGTGTCCGAGCCCATCTGTTGTGTTCATGAGTGAATTATGTTGCGACTACTATTTTGAACTGTGTGTAGAGAACGGAAGTGATGGGTAAACAAGATGGGGGAATTTTGCTACTCTTGTCTTGTGTGCTTTATTGCTGCTAACTAACTCCTGACAGGCACCATACCGTCTGTGTTTTTTTGGCTGATTGAGGATTTTGAATAGCCATTGGGCTGTCGGTGAGACAAATCACTCTGGGGTGTGTTTCCCTAAAGCATTGTTAGCCAACTATGGTCGCAAGTTCCGTCGTTATCAGCACAGTTTAACGATTCGGTGTTTCCCGAAACCATCGAATCCAGCAAACATTCGCAAACAGCATCGCAACATTGTGTGGTTTGAACGACAGCTCTCAACCTGTGGTTAGAGGCATCGTTTCTATATTGCAACACATTTGGAGGCAATAAATCCTTAACTTGAGCAAAATAAGCAAGCTGACATTCAGTACAACCGGTGTCTTTTATTCAGCATACATACAAATGTAATTTTCATCATTTAGTTTTTCAAAAGATTTGAAGTAACGTGTTAGAACAGTGTGCATGTGCAAACGTGCATACTATGTAAAAACGAGCCAAATATTGAGTCTGGTAATAAAACAAAAGAATTGAGAACAATTAGAAATAGTCCTCAGATGACATGTCTGTTATTTTATTTTTTTTAAATCTAGCGTTAATTGAATCTCAAACAGTTTCATTAAAAGTAGTTATTACTCCACCACATGCAAAACCAACGTGGTTGAACGATACTTTGCGACAGTGGGTTTCGGGAAACAGTCGTGACTTGCTAGTTGATTTTTCCAACGATGCATTGTACTATGATAGTAAATCAGCGAACTACGTCGTTGTACGGGAAACGCACCCCTGGTTGGCCGTTCAGCTCAGCAAATCAGTGCGTCAATATTGATCTTAGTTTATTCAATGTTCTGGCTTCTGCCCCTTGCGTAACCGTCTCTAGGTCAGCCCCGAACTATGTTACGAAGGTATGAAATAACTGAGGTGCCCTTGAACAAGGCACCTAACCGGGTGTGTGTGTCCAAGGTTTGCAATGTGTTTATTCACACTTATTACTCCTAATGTGTGTGCACTAACTTGGATGGGAAATGAACTTAAAATGCAGAGGACAAATTCTGAATTTACCATTCTTGGCCTTCACATTTTTTAATGTCTTTAATTTAATCACGTAAAGTTGCATTGGCTGTCAACTTTATGACGAAAGTTGTTTCAAGCTCAACTTTTTGGCCTAGACGCAGGTGACGACACGCTGCTAGGCCACGGCCTTTAACCCCTTTCTGTTCAGCCAAGCTCCAAAAGAGCCATCGAGGAGTTGATTAAATCCATTCTAAGTGGTGATTCCTAAATGGAGAGGTAGGTTTCTTTCCCGGGCGGGCAAGGGCAGGGCTGTGGGGAGCTGGGTCGTGGCCAAGTGGTGGCACAGCACGCTAGTGCCTCCTGGCCGACTCTCTGATTCGCACTAATGTCCTCAAGAGACCGAGCCGAGACCACTGTCAACTGGCCTGGGAGGCCAGCCAGATTGAAACCCCTGCCAGCATGTTTGAAAGGATAGCAAATCATTCAGCCACCCTGATGGCACATTAGCATTTTTTCAGGCGACGCACTGGCATGGAATAACTGCACACTATTAAACTCCCTTTGAAGTTGACGCTCGCAGGATAGCACTGTAAATACGTATAAATAAATAGGAGAGGCATCTGAAAGGAGCTCAACGGGAACCAAATCATAATGCACAAAAAAAGCGTTGGCTAATTACAGCGTGGCTAACATTGTTTGCACTCTCTCACAGGGAAGCACTCTGAAACTCAATGCACAAAGCAGAATCTGAGGTGAAAATGTTTCAGCACAACAATGCTGAGAACACAGAGGCTGAACGCTGGGAAATAAAAGAACGTAGGACACGTAGGTGTTTGGAGAGCCGAGTCCCTTGTTCACTGAATTACATACTGTATAAAACTATTTTGCTGTTTGGGAGCAATCAATAACCATATAGTTCAATAGATCATGTATCGACTCATCCATGTTCTTTGCGAGTTAAAGTGAATGACTGTTTTCACATTCAAGGCTGAATGTCTTTAGTGAGATGTTGACGGCAGATTATTGATCACATTTATTGTAAACACTCAATAAATAAATATCATGACCTCAAGTCTAAGTGTCGGTTTCCAACTCTCATGTAATGATTTTTTACATGTTCTGTGATGATTCACAGATTGTGATGGTGTTTTTACAGTTGTTAGTATCTCATATAATGTACATTTACAACACTATATAAAACTAATTTTGTTAGCTAACTGTATGTCAACTGTGATCAACAACATGCAAATTCATTTGGTGTTGAACCGAGGTGTTTTATCTAACTGTATTCACTCTCACAGCTCCCTCTGTAGGTTTTCAGCATAATGCAGTCAGGACAACACTTATTTTCAGGGATTCACATCACGCTCCAAACAGAACGATTCCTCTGACACAAGCATCAAACATTCCTCCATTTCCACTGACCAACATTCTAATTTGCCTGCCATAAATATGAAATAGCGCCCATATAGACAAATGCAAAGTGAGGAAATAGTCAAAAAGAAGAGGAGAGAGAACAAGAAAAAGAGGCATAGCTGCTGTCTCTTCTGCTGTCTGTGTTTGTAATCCCTCCTTTAGCACGCTAATTAGCAGCATTAGCATGGCTGAGAGCTGAAAACTTGCTTGAGTTCTGCATGGAGGAACTAGACACAAGATAGCAGCTATTAGTATTCCTGCAAACAGACCCAAAAAAGTGACGAAAGCTTTCAGAAACTTGCTTTAACTTTTAAAGAAGCCTCTGCACATTTTCACTTTTAATGTTGTTGCGAATATAACATTTGTCTTGAACAGATCAATGAAGACTAGGAGTAACAAAACCAAAGTACAATGTCCATCAATGATCTTCTTATACTATTGTACATGTGTTTTGCAATATGACAGTGCTGTTTGATAAGGAAAATATCAGGTACACACCTTGTATTCAATTCCCTTGTCTTTATATGATATCCGGAGTATACGTTTAAAGACTGATTAGCATTTATATAGCTAGGGCTCACTACTGTATCTGGTGTCGCACGGCAGCCCACCACCACACGCTTTTACTCACATATACACACAAAACGCTGGCATGTCACTCAACTGTCCGTGTAACACACTGAAGTGAAACCGGCAGACTGGCAGGGCTGGAGAGTGAGGGATCGAGACAAAGACTGAGTCCGTCAGATTTATTTGAGTGTAATATTGCGCCATCCGAGAAAGTTCCAACAAAGCGATTGCAAGCCATTGTCAGATTGGCAACCCAATTCCTCCAGTGCCTCGCATACTGCCACACTACATCCCTCTGTGAGCCTCTGCACTGACACAACACTCCTGTCAGCCTTTTACTCTTTTATTTACCACCAAGCCAGCACTGGATACACTGTAGAAGATATGGAGAGGGGGAACCAGGGATTTATAGCCTAAGATATTATTAAAAAAAACTATGTTTGACCAAAGAGGTCTATATTACAGATTAAAGGCTTGATCCGTTAGCATCTCAAAGGCGCTCACCAATGCTAACCAGCCAAACTAGCCAGCAAGCCAATCTGTTATGACAAATTATTGTGCTTAATTAAATTAAATGTTCATTTGTTGTGTATATGCACATGATTATCATGTTAACTATAACCCAGCAAACACAGAATGTTCCCCTAACATTCCCGAATGGTCCAATGAGGTTATTATTATTATTTTTTTTTCTGGAAACCAAACAAGAACGTTATAGGAATGTTCCATGTAGGTTATTTTTAGGTTCCATTTTTATAACGTAAGGAGAACGTTTCACTAACCTTAAGGGAAAGTTCCAGGAATGTTCTGGGAACTAAAAAACTAACGTTTTTAGAACCTACATTTGTTTGTTTTTAAATGTAATATATTGCATTTTCATTATTACAAATACTTGGCATAAAAGTTGTAATAGAAATGACATTGAAGTATATTTAAGCATTGAAGCATTGAAGCATTTTATATATTGACATTGAAGTATATTTTTATGTATTTTGTCAGTACATTTGTCAGTGCATTTTAAACATATTTCAAAGACAATAGAATACATTAAACTGCATGTAAGTATGTACTGTTTAGGGTTGTACTTTTTAGGGTTGACTTACAAAGGTTGACACACTGACCCGGGTTTAGTTTACCTCTCAAAATAATGAAATAAAATGATTTTTTATTCCAATGCGAGTATAGGCTCAGTATAGAGTTTCAGCCAGCCAAACCAGGAACAAGATCTCTCCTGCTGTTGATTCCATGTATTAGGTCGCAATTTAGACTGCATTAATCTCTGCCATAATCTGTAGCAAAATCCTTGTGGTTTTCCTGGGAGACTGACCCTCGTGTTCCCTTCTGAATCTCTCTCTGCCTAGCGTAGGTTCATAAAGAGATACGTTTCCCGTCCCTTTCTGCCCCCTCCGGCTCTCTGCTCATCTCGTACGGAATAAACAGAATAAGCTGAGTGGAAGCCCCACAGGTGACCTCATGATCGCAGCATCTGGTTAAATTATCTCAACATCACGCTCGGCAGACATGTAATCCCACATAATGCCCATTTCTCAAAAAGTGCACCAATTTGGATAAATCCAGCAATTCAGCTCTATGGCCCGGAGATTTCCACAGGGATGGTTTCATAAGCATGGAGGGCACAGGGTGGGCACAGGTCAGGGTGTGGGAGAGGATGATAGAGATGAAGGGTTGGGGGTGGTGGGATTGGTTTCTGCTACTGTGGTTAAAAGCACTGATTTCACTGGTACAGTTTAATAATCCAGTAAACACATCTTGTTTATGCACAGAGCTTGTCAGTAAAGCTGCTCTCACTGGATTTCTAGAATCAAGGCCAAATTAACGGCCATCTTCTCTCTTGACCTGAATCTGAGGACACACAAACAACCCAACTGAAGAAAGAAAAAGACACACATCAAACAGAAGATCGTATTTTCTTAGATTTTGGCTCAGGTCTCCCACTCTTTTGGTCCAATTAATTTTTGTTACTTTTCCATAACCTTTCCAGTTGTTCATGGTTGTTACATATATATATAAAAAAAGAAATTCCAGACAAAGGAGTTAAAGTAGTAAACTTTTGCTGATAATTTACTTACCCCATGTCATCCAAGATATCCATGTCATTCTTTCTTCAGTCAAAATGAAAACATTCCAGCATTTTCTCCCTATAATGGACTTCATTGGTAACCAGTTTAAGGTCCAAATGAGAGTTTCAGTGCAGCTTCAAAGGGCTTTAAACGACACTAGACGATGAAGGCGAGCATTTGAGCTTATAAAACTTAAACTTTTTTATTTTTATTTTTTAAATGACCATTCATTTCGCTGGATAAGACCCTTATTCAGTCGCCTGGTGTCGTTTACGGTGACGTTGAAGTGAAGTACTCCTTTAACTAGGCTACTATGAAATTATAAAAACTACCATAATTTAAATACAATTATAGCCACTTTTTTAGCACCCTATTTTAGTATCTAATATACCCTTTCTGATCAATGAATCCTTAAATGAATCCTTAAAATATATATATATATATATATATATATATATATATATATATATATATATATATATATACATATATATGAAATAGTACTATCACTTATGCATGAGAAATGCAGTTGTCAGTGTTAACTCGAGATGTCAAGGGAAGGTGTTACAGTCTTGTGGACCACATTAAAGGGTTCGGACGTCACAGACAAAATAACAGTAGGTGGTCACGGCTCAGCAACTCACACATGTATCCGTAGGCAGAGCCGGTGTCAGCTCTTTAGCTTTGGTTGTCGATAAAGAATGACAGCAAGGAGGACAGAAGAATACTGATACATGTTTACAGGCCGTGATGACTATGCATTTATGTCGTTTATGTTTATGTTAACCGTCGCTGGCATACAAAACAACTTAATCCAAGGATAAAGAAAATGGTCCAGGCTAAGAAGAAACCGGAATGTCATGTAGAAATATGAAATTAATTAACCCTGAAATATTACTGAGATGGAAAAATCCATTACATTTGATCGGATTTGGTCCACATCCATGTTGAAAGGGATTTGTGATGATTTGCAAAGTCTGACCAGGGAAAAATTGTTCCACATTTTAAAATGAAACACATTGAGATTCCTTTTATGCTTGTGTAAGGCAGCCGAGATTTGGCCTGAAAACAGCCAAAAGTGACATTTTAATTATCAGCCTGGTGAGGTGCGGCTTAGAGAGAGAGAGAGAGAGAGAGAGAGAGAGAGAGAGGCGAGAGAGAGAGAGAGAGAGAGAGAGAGAGAGAGAGGACACACTAAGACCTGCTTTCGAGGGTTAAGACACAGCTTATGCCCTTGGCTGTGTGGGGACTTAACACCAGACGCTCCTGAAGAGCATTTGCCTCATCTATCAGAACAAGACGGCAGCGGTTAGGAGAGGATGACGGGGGAGGGAGAGAGTGATGGAGGACGAGAGGAATATGGATAGACATAGACGGTCCTCAGATCTATGTCACACTGCCCCAGTGGACTTCAGCACGACAGGGGAAGGGGAAAGCTGAATAATGTGTAATGAGACACTCTAGAACGTTGAGTCCTGCAACACGGTATTGGATGGGAGAGACGAGCGTATATTAAAATACTTTTTTATGATGTTTTGCTGAAATGCCATTAAAAAGAAAACACCGAATTTCCCTTGTGACACAGGCAGTGACAGAATACAGTTATTGAGAAAAGCATCAGATGGAAGAGAAGTGGACATATTTAAGAAAATTCCATGGTGTGTGTGTACTCATACACACATATATATATATATACATATATATACATATATACACACACACACACATATATATATATATATATATATATATGTATACTATATATCTTGTTTTAAATAAATCTATCTAGAATTAAGTTTAGTTACTTTTATTACCCAATGGAAACTAGTTGTATTTTTAACATAAATCTAATAACATTTCTGGAGGGTTATGATTAAAATGTTGCAAATTTGGTGAGATTAACTTAAAAATATTCTCCAAACATTTTGATCTTCTACAAAATATGTACTCATATCGAATGTAAAATAATGGAGATGAAAAGTGAATTTTCACAGAAATTACAAAAAGAAACCCAGATTTCCCTTGTGACAAGGGCAGTGGAAACAGATATGATAATTTTCATCCAAGGAATGGATGGAACGAAAAGTGGCAGATGCAAAAAAATATAAATTTTCTGTCTTGCTTTCCAGTTAAATAATCCAAAAACTCTTCGAATTATTTCAATTGATAGATATAGCATTATTTCACAAGATAACAAGTCATGGTTTCAGAAAATACATCTAGAATTAAGTTCAGATATGGCAATTTTCTTTTTCTTGTTTTAAACATAAATCTAATAACATATTTATGAGGTTTATGATTAAAACAAGAAATGAATGCCAGTGGGATAAGATAAATAAACCAAATTCAAGATGTATTATCCCAAAAACAAGTCTTATTTTCACTAGATTTTCAGGCAATTTCATTTTGTTCTAAGAATTTTTGCATTTTTTGATGAAATGAGACAAAAATACTGATTAAGTAGAGGACTTTTCGGTGATGAAACATGTTTTTCCACAAACATTTCACTTCTGACACGGTCATTAAAGGGAAAAAGATTTCGCGAGAAGCAACATTTCCATCCCAGAAAGGAACGTATTAGACAACATTTCCATCCCAGAAAAGGACGTATTCCAACCGACGGACGTATTAGAAAAGAGAAAAGATAGAGAAGATAGAAAAAGTGCTGCCTCTCAGAAAATAAACAAACTATGACTAAGAGATGGCAAAAAAAAGACGAAGAGAAGAAGCTCTTGGACAGAAGGTTTGCCTGTGGTGCGACAGCTTTCTGTGCTGCACAAGGGTGCGCTTCTGCCCGACTGTGTGCCATCAGTTAGGGCTTGTCACCTGGTGTGTGAGAGTGTGTGTGTGTGTGTGTGTGTGTGTGAGGCAGGGAAAGTGCCCTACATATACCCTCAACTCTTGACAAAAACTCAATACAGATTTTCTAAGCTCCAAGCGCAGCTATTGGACTTGTTTGTCAACCTCTCACGCACACATGTTTCTCCTCATCTCTTATTTACTCCCGGATTTTTTCTAATATATGTATTTCTGCTGACACTGGTTAGCTCCATAAACAGCAATAATGTGTAGAACACAATCTAGCTTTGGGGAACCTGCCATCCCCAGGGGCAGAGCCGGGCGACAAGCACGCCTGTTGTTATCTCGTGTTTTACCTGCCTGTTTTGCTTTTATTTTCTACAACCCCAATACCCAGCTCGGCTCAACTGCACAGCAAAGCAAAACAAGCCGGCTTTGCCTTGTGCGTGACGGTTTCTGTGCTGGGAGTTAGAAGGGAAGGAGATCAGACAGACTGTCTGACTGCATTTCTATTGGGGGCAACTGTGTATTGTTAGCATGTTGCATTATTTTTAACGGTAATGAGCTTCGTTATCGTAAATTCTTAAAACAAAAGTGTTTGATGCACGGACAGTTTGTTATGCCAACTTATAGCATGTAGGATGTTCATTGTTTTCATGAAAGATGCCATTCTAAAACCATCCACAATGGAAATTAAAGGCATTCGCTGGACACATTGCTAACACTGCTATAAAACTAGATCATAAAGCTGACAGCCTCCCGAGGCATGATCTACTCAAACAAGAAACGGAGCACCCCGTACTTCACTCCCACTGTCATCCTCAAAGCACTTCCACACTCTCCGTTTTCATGTGTGAGGTTATATATCAACACTGTGGGTTATGTTGCCATCAGATCGTGAGAGAGGGGTACAGTATTTGCAACAATTTAATGAGAATCAGAGTGAGGAAACAAGTTGAGTGATAAGCAGGTCATTAAGTTTGCTCTACCAACTCGGCTCGTCTTTGATTTGCGTACGCTGTGTGATAACCGTGAAGGGGGAAAGAGACTTTGAGGGAGAGCGAGAGAGCTTAAGAGATCCCTAGTTGTACTCAAAAATAACTGAAACTCTGCAGCCTGAGATGATTCCATTAAAGCTACGAGGACTATGTGTTTTGGAAGCCCAAACAAACTCGTTGTGACGCGGCCAGTGCTGGTAGGGGCTTCAAATAAAGTCCCGGGGCTTTCGGATTTATTTGAACTTTCTTTTCTGGGTCACCGGTCGCTGCAGAGGAAGACAATCAACTCAATCTATCCAGCGCCGGCGAGTAACTGCCTCCCCTTTCAGCTGCTCGCACACGAGAGAGCCGGCAAACGCTCTTAGGGGTCTCCGCGGCAGTCTCCGATTCAATCCGATTGTTTTTCAAAGACAACCACCTGGCGGCAAGCAGCGGAAACATCGACGCTAAGCCCAACTGTTTACAGACTCAAGGATAATCACACAAGTGACAAGTGTGATGTGTTTGCTCGAGTTGAACGTCATTTGACATGCCTTCGGTCAATAGCCTGACCTCACGAGCAACCAAGACCTGGGTGTTCAATGAAACTTCAATGACAGACAAACACTCTCTAAACTCTAGGTTTCACAGCCGAAACCTCAGAGCTCAAGACTCCAGTTCAACTCCCAGAGATTCCCATCTCACACACTGACACAGGACACAACACAGCGGAGACGAGGAGACCAGGCGGCTTACCGTGACCCGTCAGACACAAGATTAGCAACACCTCCGGGATCATCTCGGCACTTCGCAGGGGTGGTGACCTCTTGGGAACCGAGTGGAAGTCAGGCTGGGAAAGTTCACACACTGGCGTACCACTCTTCTGGCTGGCTGCTATTGTCAGTCCCCCGATGTGCGCTCTTAATGAAGAAAGGCTCTCTGTCAATCTCTTTCTTCTTGTGTTCCCTTGTTCGCTCTCTTTCTCAGTGGGATGTGATAACAATCTGCTGTGTTGTCCTACGGTAACTGAAGTGACTCTGTTCTGGTGATGCGTGTGCAGGCGCTCTCATAAACTCAGAGTACTCATGCTCTCTCTCTATACACACACACACACTGCTCTTCCATTCTCCAGCTCACAGAGTCAGTCTGCCTCTCTCTCTTTCTCACTCCTCCCTCCTCCTCCCTCGCTCTTTCTCTCAGTGGAGGAGGGGGCCGGCTGCACACAAGGCCCGCCCACCTGATCAAGCGGAGCAGCGCTGCTCCAACAAGAGGCTGGGAATCAGAGCTAACCATTGGGAACTGGAAAAGAAAAGAAAGAAAGAAAGAAAGAAAGAAAGAAAGAAAGAAAGAAAGAAAGAAAGAAAGAAAGAAAGAAAGAAAGAAAGAAAGAAAGAAAGAAAGAAAGAAAGAAAGAAAGAAAGAAAGAAAGAAAGAAAGAAAGAAAGAAAGAAAGAAAGAAAGAAAGAAAGAAAGAAAGAAAGAAAGAAAGAAAGAAAGAAAGAAAGAAAGAAAGAAAGAAAGAAAGAAAGAAAGAAACCATCCACATGTCTAATAATGAAATGAGCTGTGATTGGTTGCTTTGCATGTCAATCATCTGGTTCTGTCTAATTGGCTGGTGCTGGCCAGGATAAAATATTTCAGGTTGAGCCAGACTTGCAGATTCAAGAGTCTACAAGAACACAGAGATGGAACCTTATTAGCTCCTCTTTTCTAAATGAGTAAAACAGAATTCAGACTCATCATTTATTGCCCACTAATGTAGACGTTGTTAATCTCACTAATGCATTACTTGCTAACAAGACTGTTTTACACACTAAATATTGCATGATGCATTTCCCTTCTACTTCCTCTCTTCGCTTCTATAGGAAATACGGCCTGATGCATTTATTCAGTAAAACAACAGGAAAAGAACAAAATGGTCAACAGATATAGCCTTGTGTGAATTATTTAGAGGTAATAATCTTAGTACATGGCAGCCACATTGAAACTAAGTGTGTGTGTGTGTGTGTGTGTGTAGAGTGTGTGTGTTTTTAGCCAATTATAAAAGTGGTTATATGTTCTATCTTCTAACTATATATAGATTTTTGATACACTCATGAAATATGCAAGGCGATGAAAACCTGGCAGTTAAGTAAAAGATGTGCTGTTTGAGTCAAGTTGAAAGTTTATGGTTTAAGCTTTACTGAAGTTTTGAGTCTTAAGATCTTGTTAGCTTTAGCAATCAGTTATTTTATTTGAGCATGTTTTAAACCAGAATATGCCCATGGATTGCTCCCTCTGACTGAAGCACAAAAGCTGAGGATCAATATTTCATGAGGATACTGTATCACCTGATTTCTTGTTGATAAATCCGAAGTATTTCAGTGGTATTTTAGAATAACTGAAACTAAAACAAGTAGAACGTTTCCCTGTGTACTCATTTATATACCTAAAACCACTTGTTTTACAAGCTACAGTATACAAATACATATGTACATATGTCACATTCGGTACAGCAGGGTGGATTAAACAACAACAACAACAACAACAAAAAAAACAACAGTTTATTTGTTTAAATACATTTATATTAATTTTTTCGTAGAGATAAAAAGTATATAGTATCTTAGCTAATGATGTAAACTTTTTGGGGAGCCCTTAATTGCACATTACTTTAACATTAAAAGTGAATAATTGAACAACATAGGCCAAATTATTAAAGGGGTGGTTAAGTGTGATTTCACTTTTCTAACTTTAGTTAGTGTGTAATGTTGCTGTTTGAGCAAAAACAACATTTGCTAAGTTACAACGCTCAAAATTCAAAGCAAATTATGATGTGTTTAAAGAAAAGGACTACAGCAAATGCCTGGTAGAACTACACAAGCTTCCTCTCGGGTCAGAGATGTCACCAACCCTAAAATGAACATAAACACCGCCTCTGGGAACACAGTCCATGTTGAGAAGAGGAAAAGTTGTTTGAGTCAGCTCAAACTTTACCGTTCATCTTTTCACATGCAATAGAAAGTCACTTGTGTGCATATCACAAGTTGTTTATAGATATATGACAGAGTAATCCTAATTGAAGATAGTTAAACTCCACATTAGCAATTAGCATTAGCAACATAAATTCATCAAGTTACCATTTAGAGACGTCCAGTTGCATTCCTGTTGCATGTTGTCACTTCTTCTTGACTGTCTTCACATTTGTCTGACCATGTTTTTTTTACATTAAAGGCATAACAGTTTCTCTCATTTTAGTTTGTGTTTGCATGAGGTAATTGCAGTTGCTAACACACATGAACTCTTGAAACCCCGCCCTCTACATTTTCATCTTGTGAAAATGGCTTTAAATTTAGTTGTTTTATTCTTAGACATATCTTTAGACATTCTTAGACTCTTAATTTTCTACTCCAATTCATTTATATATATATATATATATATATATATATATATATATATATATATATATATATATATATATATATATATACATATATATAATTTACACCATTTGTGCACAACTATATGCGGTTTGGATTTTCTTGACTCAATTATTTGGACAAACATTAAATAATCAATACATTATTAAAAGTTTAAGTAATTATAATGAATAGGCTATAGTGCACACACAAAATATTTCTCTGGAGTGCATTTCTCTGAACCTGCTGTCAACACTAAATGCAAATGAGGCAAATGAAAGGCAATGTGAGATATTATTCTCAAGCTATTTTATTGAAATCTTTCCACAGTTGAGACATGTAAACATTTTGAGTGCGCCCCCTTGTGGATAGGAGTGTTGAATCTGTGACTTAAAGTATTGATCGTGTCGACTGCATGCACCGAACGG
This sequence comes from Hybognathus amarus, assembly GCA_030378365.1. Taxonomy (NCBI): domain Eukaryota; kingdom Metazoa; phylum Chordata; class Actinopteri; order Cypriniformes; family Leuciscidae; genus Hybognathus; species Hybognathus amarus. The sequence goes on along the minus strand of JAQIUQ010001762.1, from coordinate 162,143 downwards.
TGACGAATACATACCCGTGCACCCCTAATATGTATTTATACAACAAGGCTGTGTGGCCTGAAGGTCAATGATGATGCGTCCTCTCTTGACCTCAGTCATTAATTCAATCTAACAGTATACTATATAATGGCATATGGAAACAAGCTTTTGCAAATTACTATATGTATAGGAAGTGTAACATGGACATCGTCTGAAACTGATATTTGCATCTGCCTCGGGGTGATGTTATTACAAGTGGACACTACTGAAGAGATATTTTATCCAATCACTCAAACTACACTCAAGGGTAGTTCAAAATGCATGTGACTGCATCACATTTGAAGTGTAAATGCTAACGCATTCTGATGTGTCCCGGGCAACATCCCAGGAATGCCTGCACACCTGTCAATCATCCATTTAGTGGAGAGGGGTTTAAACTTGCTGGATTGTTACACTCATATTTAAAAGAATAGCATCCAATTAAAATAAAAATGCAGAAGTGCATACATATGATGTACATTTTTGGTTTGACTGTGAAATCAACCTGTAGTGATACATATCATGTAAAGTTGCGATATTACTGAAGCCTTGATTTGAATTGCATTGAATCTTGGATCTGTGGCTTGGTGTTTGCTCCAAAACCATTGAGCTATTGTGCTCATTTGGGAGATACAGATTTCAGTCTAGCCTGTGTCTTGCCACCCCCTCTCCTATCATATTTATTCTTTTGTTATCAATTGAACCTTGAAATAATTGAAATAACAATAACAATCCTGAGATGCAATGCTTCACTGCAAACATATTGAGTCAAAATTTATGGAAAATTCCATCAATGGCGAGGAAAGAATTAGTTTAAATGTATTGTGAATAAACATTAATTAACAACAAATGATGGAATAGTTGTGCAACAACATTACACTAGATTAAAAAGCTGCAAAAATGGTTGTCCATGATGCCTGATGCACTTACTAATTGAACGTTTTAGACAAATGGAAATCACCACAGCATACACACACTGCGGTACTTCTGGATATGTAGGCGCAAGCTACAGAAACGGACATGTCACTTTTTATTTGACTCAATGTGTGACTGGCCTGTCAGTCATATTTAAATCTTTCCTTCTGGTGTGGAAGGTTCCACAACAGGCTTCACTTCATTTAACGTCTAATAGAAAGACAGCATTACCATTTGGACCATCGGGTACGGGAGCCACAAGCCAAGGCTCAGATGGCACTTCCCAACCTTTTTATTCAATCTATTTCATGTATTCGTCATGGCTTTCATGCTCTGCGGAATATCTGGAATCCGTATTTATTAGTTAACGTCGCTCTTGACGTTTGTTTCTCTGCAATAAACAAGTTCAACATTTATATTATTTCTTTGAAGACCATGTGATTGACACCTCCGGGTCGGCCACCTCATCTGCTCAGAATTACACTTTCCTTTCCTCACTCGCTCTGTTCTTTCTTATAGATTGATGCTTACTTTGTTCCAGGTAATTTTTAAGGGTGTATGTTTCAAAAGGTCACTTTGCAGCTCTCAGTCATTAAGTCAGTGAGTGTAGAGAGAGGGAACAATGTAAGCGTTGAGATGAAGGCGTGAGAAAGTTCAGCATAAATGAGATTGATTGCCTTTCCTTCCCCATGTGAAAACACTTCAGCTAACATTGAGATCAATCTCTTGCGGCTTTGCGAAGAGCTTTTGGTTTAAGGAACTCCACATTTAGAGCTTGTATATTTCCTTTTGACACATTTATGTGGCTGTTGGACTTTCAATTTAAAAAGGAACTCAACTCAAAAATGTCAGTGTTCTTCGCAATGGCATTTGCTGCAACAAATTAGTACCACACAATTGTGACAATTTGTGTTTTCACTGTTATTCTGTACAGGGTGCTGTTGCACATCTTCTGAAAGAGTCTTGATTCTTCAGATCAAAACACAAGTGAAGAAGAAGCAGAAACAAGCGGTAGAAACATTGCTTATGCACTGGTAAAATAACACGACCATCAACTATTAAACAGCAAAGAAATGAAAAACGAATGAAATGTCTGACCCATGATGAGCTATAGGACTGTGAATCTTTGGGGGTGTTGATGGACCCAGTGCATCACTCTTGAGTTTTGATCATCGTTCTGAATTTCGATCTGGACACAGTCTTTCACATGATTTTCTCAGCTTTTTGTTCAAAATGTAGCTTTTTTAAATTGAACTTACACATCTTCAAGTGTTGCTAAAACAGTAGAGTCAGAATTGCTAGATGGTCAAGTCAGAATTTGGTGTAAACAGAATGAGAACATGGATCCATCATACCTTGTTACCACTGTGCAGGCTGGTGGTGGTGGTGTAATGGTGTGGGGGATGTTTTCTTGTCACACTTTAGGCCCCTTAGTGCCAATTGGGCATCGTTGAAATGCTCACGGCCTACCTGAGCATTGTTTCTGAACATGTGCATTCCATTTACATGGCCATCATGTACCCAAGAGTGCATGGATTTTTATTTCTTCCCTTTTGATTTACACTTTTGATATATTGCATGTTCAGTTATTCATACGACAAAATATTATGGGTAATTATCGGAAATGCAAATGCATGTTTCATCTATTGATATGTTTGCAATTCTTGCTATTTCGATGTATGGAAGTAAACATCAGATAACTCTTGAAGTGATGTCTTAACTACACGTACAGCTGGCCTTTAACTAAGTACGTCAGAATTAAGCTTAATTTGACTAACATTTCCATTCAACCATGGGGACAAATGGAGACAAAATAGGCCCTGAGCATGCAAAGGTTGTATAGATTTGCCTTTTCCCTGATCCACCTATTCGCAAACTAATGGCACTGTCAGCAGAATGCATCTGGACAAAGCCTGACACAAAGGTCAAAGGGCTTTTATATTATTTGTTTTTATTCTGCCCCTTTGGACTAGGAAAATCCTTCAATTCTAGCTCAACTGCATTGCATATGTATCAAGTGCCTTATTTTGCATGCAAATCCCAGCGATGGTGTCTCCGCGATAAACTTCCCTTATATTAACTTCAGCACATGTATTCTTCTCAATAGGCACTCTTCCAGCAGAATTGAATCATTGGATTGTCTAGAACCTGCATGACTGACCAACTTGCACAAACTGCACACAGACCAGGTAGGAAGTAACTCCCCACAGGTAGACCGAGATATTAAACGCATGCTTGGTTCTCAGTGAGCCAGATCCTGTTAGAGGTGCTGCTAATTTGATTTTTGCAGTTGGATGTGATTACTCTGTCTTAAAGTTTCTCTGGTTAATGGTGTGCAAAAGATAAGATAATCTTGTTGAAGTGGGGAAACGAGAGCTTTTTTTCTTTTTTTTCTGTGGATATGACATAAGGTATTTGGCAGGTGTAAATTAATGCTGCTTCTTCCCTAGAATGTATTTTCAAAATGAACTCGCTGAGTGGGAAGACTGCAAGTAGTGCTTATTGGTCTAATACAATTTAAAAAGCATTTGAAGAAAATAATCAACTATAAATGAACAAACCTTCTACATTTACATTTATTCATTTATTCATGGTCTGTGTATGCATGTGTTATAGGTTATAGTGGGTGGGATTCCTAAAAAAAATGCTGCTGTTTGCACAGTATGCCATCAAAGCAAAACATAGTCAAATTTCATGATTCAGCTTGATATTAACATACATTAATATTCACTTCAGAAGTATTTTGCCGTCGGTCCCAATTGAAAATGCAAAGAGAGCAGTCTGAATGCTGGATTTCTGAACTCCGATGCACCTTGAGCCCTGAATCCCACTCATGGTAAATATAGCTGTAAATACATGCACAAAGTGGTCTAGTGCCGCATTACAAGGTCCCATTAGTCCCAAAGTATTAACTAAAACATGCTTTTTCACGTATTGGCGTGTTCACGTATTGGTTTTCATGGTGAATATCATCCCAATGTGAATAAATCTAGTTTGAAATTCAAAGAGACAAGATATTCTATGCTTAACTGGACATTTTCTTATCCAAAAGCAAGACTCATCGAAATAATAACTTATGACGTTACAGGAATCCCATACTGCATATGGACAAAGGCAGCTATTGCTGTATAGCTGAACAAAAGGTTTTGACTGATGAAACGTGAAGACAATATATGGTTTATGTTTGTTTTTCAAGGCGTCTCAGGGTATATATAACAATCAAATGTATGAATAAAGTATAACCTTTTTTATTGCATAACATACATGATGACACAAGTGTTTGTAGTAAATAAACCACTTATAAAGTTGTTTAAAGTATGTTTTACTTAGGAAAATATATTCTAGAATACAAATGATTGGTTATTGTTCAACTGTGTATTGAATTCTTAGCCAATTAAAAGCAAGAGTTAAGAGAAAAAGAATAACTTCTGAAATGCTGGCTACATTACTAGACTGAAAAATAGTTAAGGAAGTTAGCAATACAAATGTTGCTGCACATTCCATAAGTATAGCCATATATTTTTGGAAGAGATCAAATAATAAACCATGTTCCTGGTTGGATAATGTGTTTTGTGTACTAAGTACATAACGCTCTAACGGATTTAATTGTGTCCCTTTTCACATTGGCATCAAAGCATTTACTTGAAACACACTTTTTAAAGCAATTTATCCCCCTCTCTTCATCTTGCTTGGCTAATATCACACTTGCAGTCATCTGTGGACTAATTGCAGCTTGTTATTTCCTGCTATCGTGGCAAAGTATGTATGTTTTTTAATAATTTTAGAGCAGACTTACTGCCCTATATAAGAACAATGAGGGCACCCTATTAGAATTATCTGACACGGCCCTTTACATTTTGAGGTCACCAGCATGAGTATCTAGCTTTTTCATGATTTCATACAAAGTATCTTTTGTTTTTAAATATGTCATTCAGACAATGGAATGTGTGTCATCTCACATGCTGTAATAATCAGGCACACTATTTTTTAACATTTTCTCTTTTTTTCAACATGTCATTTGCATTTTATAACTGGCAGTGGAAGAAAGAGGCCCAAACAATTATTTACAAAAGAGAAAATAGAACTTGGGGAAGAAAAAAAAATATAAGTGTTCTCACTTTTCATTAAAATTGCATTGCGTTCAGACACTGGAGGGTATTACTGTGAAAATGTGTCTATATAATGAGCCACCAAAATAAGATTAATATTTTTGTGTCAGGCATGAGTGAAGTTGAAGATTTGATTACACTTTATTTTAATGGCCTATTTTAGACATTCTACCAACTATTTGCATCTGCATGTCAACTCTCTTTAGAACATTAGTGGACAGTTTTGCTAGGGTTGAAAGAAAATAATTGACATGTAAGTTATTTCAATCAGTAGAGTGTCTGTTGAGGAGCATCAAAATAAAGTGTTGGCAGATATTAAGCAGACAGTCTCCTAATACACTAATGACTATATAGTTATAATGTTCAATATGTCTATTGAGCATATACACTCATCAAAAGGATTATTAGGAACACCTGTTCAATTTCTCATGTATGCAATTATCTAATCAACCAATCACATGGCAGTTGCTCCAATGCATTTAGGGGTGTGGTCCTGGTCAAGACAATCTCCTGAACTCCAAACTGAATGTCAGAATGGGAAAGAAAGGTGATTTAAGCAATTTTGAGTGTGGCATGGTTGTTGGTGCCAGACGGGCCGGTCTGAGTATTTCACAATCTGCTCAGTTACTGGGATAATTTTTCAACTAAATTGAAATTATGTTGGCTAACGGCTTTAACCAAAGCATATACTGTCGATTAGCAACCTCGTGACTCACAGAAAGGTTGTCTTTAAAGAGAAAATTATGTTTTAGTGTTTATTGTTACTGTTAGGACATCAAGCAGTAGACACAACTACAGCAAACACCCAACACATTCTCATCCTAGGGTGTCATATACTGATATACATACTGTATATATCTGCATCTCATATTGACGTGAATGGGTGCTATGTGCGTTGGATGTATAAGCATTAGATAAGAACGGGCTGAAACACCAGCTACAGTCTCACAGTTAATGTGAACAGGGCTTTGTGCTTGATACTTAATAATGTAATGCCATTTGTTTCTGTGAGGCACCAATAAATGTATTATTTTAGAATAAACAGTCATTTCTTTTTGAGCCACCTTGCACCAGAAATAATAATAACATTATTATTTTAACATTTGTAATAAAGAAATGTCCCGAGTCTTTTCCAGATTAGGCTGAAGAGGAAACAGTCGGCTCAATCTTTGAAAGATATTAAGCAGTTGGCGGCATCGTGCATCTTGACAGTTTATTATTTCCCCCCGTTTTCACAGTTGTTTATTTTGGAACGTATACTCAGGGAAATAATATTACACTCTTCCTGCATTTGTCCTTATTGTGTGGATTATGCCTTTGTTGTTTCGCCTGGCTATGTTAATCACATTTTCAGAGAAGAAACCTCTTCCCGTCTGAAGGACACCGCTGCTTTTTGTGGGCAGGTGTGAAGCAGATCGCATTAAGATGCTGGAAAAGAGCTCCATCTTAGCATTCCCAATGTGAAGTTTATGAATATATAAGAGTAACCACACAATGAGTGTCATTGCCGAAGGAGAAGTAAATGACCTTCACTATGTGGACTCTCATTGCTGATGTAAGTTATTAAAACACACTAAAACTCTTTTGTATTTTGCCATTTAAGCCCTGTTATAACAGTAATATAACACAGTCTCATCCCAAGAAGTCATATAACTGATGTCTTGGGACGTCTTTTGACGCCAAAACGTCTACCCTTAAACGGCGGCTATATGACGATCCTGGGACGTCATACAACTGACGCTTTACCTTTAATGTCAGTTAGGTGACGGGGTAGGTTTAGGGGTAGGCTTAGGTCTGGGGTAGAGTTAGGATCCAAGTAACGTCATCTAACCGACGTTTAAAGGTACCCTAAAAAAGCGGATATTGACGTATGGTCAAAAGACGTCCCAAGACGTCAGTTATATGACGTCTTGGGATGAGACTGCGCTGAGTAATACTGCCCTTAAATTTACAAGATGTGATCAGATTCAAAGCAGTTGATCGACAATAAGAGGGTTCAGTTCAAGTTTTTACTTTTCAACTTTTAGGCCTCAAGCATTTATTTGCCCATGATGTGCATTGCTTGAGTTCAGTGATGCTCAAACTTTTATGTTATTAAATA